>CAXIWR010000030.1:31623-109203 GCA_964036265.1 Daptonema setosum | reverse complement strand
AATGTGGTGACAACCTATATAGTCACCACATTTTTCATAATTTTGTTCACCACAAAGGAAGGAATCATACCTCGGCCACGCGGTGCTAACGGTCCAAGGCGAGGGCATAAAACTTAGGTTTCAGTGTAGACTTAGGCTTAGGCTGTGTATTTGGCAAAGGCTTGAGCGCTGCGCGCCCCAAGCCCATTCCATATACAGAGCCTAAGCCTAAGCCTAAACTGAAAACGAACTCTTAGCCTCATACTCGGCGATCTCTCTTCAAACGTACAGTCTGTGCTTATGACTAAGCCGAAGCCATACAAGCAATTAAATTAGTGAAAAAATGTGTACTGACAACAAATATGAAAAAAAAATTCTAATGTCAGTACTTTTTGTACTGACAATGGTCGTTGTCAGTATTTTTTGTGGTGACAACAAATATGAAAAATGTGGTGACTATATAGGTTGTCACCACATTTTTTTCTAATGTCAGTACTTTTTGTACTGACAATAGTCGTTGTCAGTACTTTTTGTATTGACAACAAATATGAAAAATGTGGTGACTATATAGGTTGTCACCACATTTTTTTTCTAATGTCAGTACTTTTTGTACTGACAATAGTCGTTGTCAGTACTTTTTGTACTGACAACAAATATGAAAAATGTGGTGACTATATAGGTTGTCACCACATTTTTTTCTAATGTCAGTACTTTTTGTACTGACAATAGTCGTTGTCAGTACTTTTTGTACTGACAATGATCGTTGTCAGTACTTTTTGTACTGACAACGGCCGTTGTCAGTACTTTTTGTGGTGACAAAAAAACTGTTTTTTGTCACCTCAAATTTTTTATTGTCACCACATATAGGTTGTCACCTTATTTTTTGTCACCATATATGTTGTCATCATTTTTTTCGAAAGGACCGCTAAAGTGGAATTGTACCGTTTTCAGTTTAGGCTTAGGATTAGGGTTTGAGAAGGGGTTGGGCGCGTAGCGCCTGAGCCCTTCTTCAAAGACTAAGCCTAAGCCTACACTGAAACCTAAGTTTTATGCCACGCCTTGGAACGATAGCACCGCGAAGCGGAGGTGTTCAGCGTGGTTTTTCATGTCACCACGAGCCGAACCATTAGCCAGAACTTGAAATATTTTATAATATATCCTTGACAAAATATTCTTGCTTTTTTTTGTATATCCGGTTACTCTGATATATATCCGGATATATGAATATATGTATATTGATTGGAGGTATTTGCTTCAACCTGACCGATCTTTTTCTCTAAAGTGTATGTAAAATGACCTGAAAACCGCCGATTCCCCCTCTTTGGGATAATTACCTTCCCTTTAATGGATTGACTCGTTTGCCAGTGTTTTGAACAAAGCAAGTAATATGCTAAGAAAAGGTCTCGCTCATGTATGGCGAGTGAAGGGCAACAATTTTTGAGTTGGGTGATTTTCCGTATTTTCGGGTGAAGCCTGTTTTTCATGCCGGTGATCATAACTGATTGTTTTTCTGATAAAATATTGTTATTGTCTTTTGGTTATGCTTTTATTACTGCCGAATACAACACTTCTAACTAATTGGAGAATAAATTTTATCACCAGTTTTGTAGATTGGTTCGTTGTATAGCTTGTTATTGTGATAACGCAATATTGATATTTTACTTGCTAAACATTACAAGTACTTGACACCGCACAATATCAGAAACTTTTTGTTTCTGCACATGCGTTGTCTACTGTCTAATTATCAAAAATTGCCTATAAAATAGTTTTTTGTTGTTAATGCTAGTAAATCAGCGGACTGTCTAATTATAAAAAATCGCATATAAAATAGTTCATAATTGTTAATGCTAGTAAATTAGCATACTGTATATTTATCAAAACTTGCCTATAAAAATAGTTTATAATTGTTAATTCTTAAGGAAGAAACCTCTTTTTTCAAAACCACCAAAGGGGGGGGGGGGATTTCACTTTTCCTTCCTATTCTCGTCCGCTAATGCCTCATTTAAAAAAATAAAATTTTGGCGTTGGCGAAAATCGAAATACTGTAAATGGTTTTTTTCATGTGTTTGAGTTGTTGCCAAGCCACCGATCCAGCACATCGCATTGACATGTAATACTTGGATGAAAATAAACATACATAAGTACTGTACTACTGAATGGACATGAGTCGTGTGAGCTGTTTGAATCAAATTGGTCATGTAGTCTTTAGTTAATAAATTTAACAATCATTTTGACATGATACAAACAGTATGAAATTTTGAAAATGATTTATTATTTCAATAGCATATTGAGTTTCTGTTAGCAATATAAAATGAATGAAAAATCAAGGAATGTGCAGCGTTAACACAGCTCGTAATTGCAATCAGTCAGACAGTCTGTCAATCAGTCAGTCTGTCTGTCAGTCAGACAATCAGTCAGTCAGTCTTTCCGTCAGTCAATCGGTCAGTCAGTCTGTCTGTCAGTCAATCAGTCAGTCTGTATGTCCGTCAGCCAATCAGGCAACCAGTCAGCCGATGCGGCAGAAGCTTGTGTTGTGTCAGTCAATAAGTCATTTGGTTTATCCTTCATTTTTTCAGATCATTGAGTGAGTGAATGAATAAGTTCGTCATTTCGTTAATTATCCAGTTATTCAACCAATAGTTTAGTGAGGCGCAACCAGTTGTTACGTCGGTCATACAGTACTACAAAAAAACTGCACTATGACACAATTTCGTCATAGTCATTTATAATTTCATAAAAACACCACATTCATTTCGTCTTTCCTTGCCCTTTTTTCAGAGCTGATCAAACATGCCATGGTGTTATTGTCCCAATTGTAAAGAGCAGTTACATGGTTACACAAATATCGGCGATCACACGTTCAAAGTGGAACTCGAAACATGCAAGAATTGTTACGGGGGTTATGGTACTGCTCCTCCAGACACTGTGAAAAAGCTGGATGCTCATTTGTGTCGGTTGGTGGATAGCATGTGATCAGACGTAATCCTTTCATGAATATGAAATTTGGCAAGGAACATGGCTTCTCGCTGATATTTCCTTAGTTAATCAATGTGTTCTGGCATACAGCGGTAGTCAGAGATATGAATTCCGATGGACAGGACACTTGATTCAATTTAACAACCCTTTGCTTGTTCGCCAGGCTTTGACGTTAAGTTAGAGCCTGTGCTTCCATGAAGAATTTTTTACATGGAGGGTGGGTGAAAACGTATTGCGTTTGCGCGGCTAACGGGAAAGTTACACAAACGCTGTGACATTAGGGTAAAAGCATTCGATTAGGCATATTTTGGCCTACAAAATGTTGCGCTACTGATAATTAATCTCTGATTTCTTAATTGTAACACGCGATTATTAAAAAACACTGAATTTCGCATTGACAAAGTCTTATTCTGTGGTAAAACTGAATAATTGTTCATAATATTGCTTGTGTTGTCAGTTTCTAGTTTCTGAAAACACATTCTACTTTTATTCTCTTGTGTTGTATGCAATGGTTATGTGATCCACGTCGTGCAACACTATAGAATATTTATTCAGTTTTACCACAAAATAGAAAATTTTCGATGTGAACTTCAGTCAGTGTTTTTTCATAATCGCGTGTAGCAGCTAAGAAATGAGAGATTTTAACTTTAGTAGCACATCATTTTGCACTTTAGAACAGGATTTTCAGTATTTTCATGGTTTTTCCTCTTTTTAACGTTTTTAATTGACCTTATGGTCTAATCAAAATCCTCAATAAAGGATAAAAAGAGAATAAAATTTTTCACTTGATGTATCTGAATGAGAATCAAATGATTTCAACTTCAAAATATCCCTCTGGTTCAATTCGATACGGATATTATGGTAAGGCCCGTGTTCAAGTTGCCTGGAACCAATTTTTGCGGTTTTTGGATTATTGACAGTTCAAGTTAAATATTTTAATGAACCCTATGGCACTAAAATAAGTCAATAAACATGAAATATATTGTTTTTAATTGTTTTAGGCTGGAAATAAGAATTTTTAATTTTCCCATTTTCAGACTAAAATCGGTGATTTTCGTGAAAAAGAAGCAATTATTCTATTTATTATGCATGAATGTAAACTTACTCTCCTGTTAAACTTTTAAGAATATTTTTCAACATTCTATATTACATACCAACATTAATTTTCGTCAAATAACAGTTTATAGGTCGAGATAACTGACAAAAATCACTGAAAACAACCGGAAATGATGGCGAAATTCGAGAAAAAGACGCGTAACTCATGAAATGAAACGTTGTAAGTTAAAATAAATAGCAGAATCAAAATTTTCAGGTGTTTTGCATCTGTTTGGATTAATTAATCATATTGATGCAAAATAATTTTTTGGAGAAAATTTGCGTCAACAACTGTATAGTTACTTTTGCCCCACCCTGTACATAATCGAATGCTTTTTACCGCAATCTCACAGCAGTTGTATAACTTTAAAAATAACTGCCAAAACGTGACACGTTTTTTTACCTACCATGTATGTTGAATACTTTACCAAGCTGCCGAAAGTCCACACTGGAAAGTTTTTTAAGCTTTCAACCAGTTACATCGTTTCCCGAAAAAATAACCGCTGTTATACAAAAACCAACATACGATTTCACGTATAAAAACATAAACTAAAGCTGTTTGAATTAGTGACACAAATATTTTAGTCAAGCTGACACAAAAATCTTCGGGGAAACAGCTTTTGTTCTCTTTTGTATGGAACCGAAATATGTACATGCCTAGAGGGATTTCTACTTTCCAGCGTGAACCCTCTGAAGTCCATGGTTGATCAATGGTACGCGCAGGTCGAAATTCAACCGGATGACTCGACCAGTCTCAAGGATCGTATCGTGTTGATTAGCAACGAAGGTACCAAGTTCTACACGCATACATCCATCATGTGCTCTCAATCGCCAACACTACACACATTCTATCATGGTTACGTTTCAATTGCAACTGTGAATCAAGCAATAATACATCCCTGTTTATTAGATTGGGCTTAAAATAAGTTAACCCTCAGGCATTGAGGTTTTGAAATTTTGAAAAGAAATTATGTCTAATTTTATTACGGTCACCACTCACCGTACATGTATTCATCCACGAATTCAAACTGTGCTCCTTCTCCAAGAACTTCCGCAATAACAAGATCCTTTTTCGAAAAAAGCAAAACAATGTTCGTCTAATGAAAAAAAAACAATAAATAAATAATAGCTTTTCATTTGATTAGGCCCGACGCAGCCCGGCGAGAATCGAACTGAATTCGATTTGAAGGAAGCCAATGATGAAGAACTGCGAGAACTGCTGCGGTTTCTTTACAATAGGGAGTTGCCTTCTATCGAGGTTGATCAAACTTTTTTTTGATCTGAATTAGCTCACCCTTTTCATTGTGACAGTTGACTTGTTTGCCTGATTAAAGATTATCTCACGGAAAGTTTTATTGTGACAGTTGACCTGTTTGTCTGATTAAAAGATTATCCCACGGAAAGATTGACTGCATAACTCACCGACTGAATAGACTGACCTGCAGGTCTGATGTAAGAATATCAACAACGTCCGTAAATAGTAGATCGAATAAACAAGGGGAGCCGCAAATTGTGGCCAATAAATTGATACACTGCCGAATTGAATGACTGACTATCTACTAGATCACCGACTGACTGACTTACTGATTGACCGAAAGTTGGTCTGCTAACAGACTAAATGACTTGTTGGCTGATCGAAATAATCTATAACAGCGGCTGACTTTCTGTCGTAACGACGAATATCGTGTTGACTGATAAATATGAAATCTGCAGAACTTGCTCGGTTTCGTGCGATTGGCTCACTTCCTGCAGATCCAATCTGCCGTTGAACCAGCCAAGAAAGTAATCGAGACGGCTGTGAACACGAAAGGATCGTTGGTTAGCATCTGCTTTTTGAATGTCTTCTCTATCTCACAAACTCCCTCACTCACTCACTCACTCACTCATTCAAGTTGTGGTATGGCAACTTTAGCCCGCTCGAGAGTAGTCTTGCTAATATTCGCACCTACTTACATAAACCCATTATTATGGATTCAGTCATTATATTACTATTTTGGATTATAAATATATATATTGTTTTCGGAAGAAGCCGCTGAAGGCTGGGAATAAAGTGAAGGCTTGGATTCGACCTCGGACCGTTCTTTTAACATCTAAAACCAATTCCTTGGAGCCTAGGGCTTATTTTCACAACTTGGCGCTCCTGTTTTTCGCTGAATCTCAACCTAACGGTGCCGAATTTTTTTCAAGTAAATTTTCTAAAAAAAATCCAGCCTTATAAAGATAAAAATTCGCGAAGAATTAAAAAAATATATAAAATAAATTCGTGAAGAATTGCGACTGCCGATGAAAATAAATTCGTGAAGAATTTATTCGCCAACAACAAAATCGACTTCGGAGGAGCCGGTGAACCTGAAGAATGGCCGCCGCACGCTATCGTCCGACCAGGGAGTTTGAATTGAAGCAGGATAGTGCTTATTTTTTATTTTACTAGGGTAAACCCGTTGCTACGCAACTGTTTCTTATGTTTACAAAAATCAACTATCCTAAAAAACATTGTGTAAACCCGTCGGTTAATTAAATAACCGTAATACAAACATAATGAGAGTAACCTATTTACATTCGAAGACATGGAATTTAACCCGTTTATAAAGTTTCTAATGTTCAAATAAAAATAATAGAATCGAAACATACATGAGGTTAAGTTATTTTAACCCGTTGAAATCAAACGGTTTGATGAAAATTACTGCTCTGCTTGCATAATTTCTTTATATTACTCAAACCCAACTGGTAATGAAAAAGATATGTAGAATAATATTATCCGTCCGGTTCATTGGACATCGACATCGACATCGACATCGTCGAATCCAAAATGCACACACTTGGATTGAAATTAAGTTTTTCTCACATACGTTTACTTGAAAGTTTTTTCGTTGTTAAGTTCAGTCACTTGAGGGTACTGATGACTGCAATCTTTGTTGGAAATTTTTCAAGTGAATCAATAGTGTTAATGAATTGCAATTATCATGACCTAACCACCGGTTGAGGTTAGTGTTGATCAGGTTGAAGGGTATGTGATGATTTGTGTTCTTCTTGCCATCAAGAGGGTGACGATGACTTTTCCAAGTTTACCATCAATTGAAGAAAAGGTTTTAGAGACTTATTTTGTTACTTTTAAATGTTAAGTGATTCAATAAAGTGTTAATGAATTGCAATTATCATGACCTAACCACCGGTTGAGAATAGTGTTGATCAGGTTGAAGGGTATGTGATGATTTGTGTTCTGCTTGCCATCAAGAGGGTGACGATGATTTATCCAAGTTTTCACATAAAATAAAAAAGGGTTTGAGAGTTAATTTGTTACTTTTATACTAAAAAAGCGTGACATACATACACACATCGTCTAATTTATATATAGACTAGGGTAAACCCGTTGCTACGCAACTGTATGTTAAGTTATCAAATATTATTATTCGAACAAACCCGCCGATATAACCCGTTGTTTAAATACGGTATACTTACCCGATCCATTAAAATCTGACTTAATTGTTTACGTTTTCATTTGATATTAGTTCAAATTACATAATTACAGTGCGAAAACCCGTGGAATAATTTGAAGCAACCTGTAATTTCAAACATGCCACCACTTGTTTTTCGTTCATGGAATACCGTTTTTTAGTCTCGTTGGTAACGCCTAACATATTTTTAATCCATGACCTGACCTGATAATCTGTAATGAAGATAAGCTTAAATTATTTGAATTGTCTTAAGATAAGTTCAAATACATAATTACAGTAATAAAAAACCCGTGGAAAAAACACACAGCACACGCTGTATCCCCGTTTAATTGAATATCTACATATAACCACATCAATCTACATACATATGTATAAGCATACTTATAGTCACATTTTTCAGCCAGTGTAACTTACCTGACCCGTTGAATTTAGTTCATGTCATCCACTACTCTACTCTATTGTAGAATAGCTGAACGGTGGAAATATTTATACACCCCGTTCAACTTAACAACCCGTTTTTTCATATACGTATCTGTCCTACATAATGTAGAGCATAACATGGGTAATTAATAACTTAGTAAAAATTTTCATTCCATTTAATTTAATTGTCCCATTTGACAATCCCATCTAACTTCACTTTGTTGTCTTAGTGACTTCAGTGAGAATACCCGTGGAAAAAGTTAGAGCCATCCATGAAGTTAAACGCTTATTATCACCTAGTTTTCGTTCAAATATATATTTTAACCCGTCCTGTGGGAAACCAATTTTTTTATTTAAACCTAAAAACATAAGCTCTCGTGTGCGCTACAGTTAGCGGCACAATAGAACTACAGTTCCAGTTAAGATCAGTGATGTTTCCAGTTCAAAATATGGGAAACATCCTTGGGTGTCGATGACAACTTTATGTGAGTAGGTGATGATGATGATGATTTCGCAGTTTCTAAACGTGATTAGTTATGAGAATGAAGCATTTCGAATAAACCGATCATAAATGTTTTTCGTTCAAATATATATTTTAACCCGTCCTGTGGGAAACCAATTTTTTTATTTATACCTAAAAACATAAGCTCTCGTGTGCGCTACAGTTAGCGGCACAATAGAACTACAGTTCCAGTTAAGATCAGTGATGTTTCCAGTTCAAAATATGGGGAACATCCTTGGGTGTCGATGACAACTTTATGTGAGTAGGTGATGATGATGATGAATTCGCAGTTTCTAAACGTGATTAGTTATGAGAATGAAGCATTTCGAATAAACCGATCATAATTGTTGAACTAAACTTTAAATATCTTGACCTCACGGATAATTGAGGTGAGGTACATTGAAGGTGAGTTGAGGCATTTTGTTTAGTTATGGAAATCGGTTTTAATCGACTGGGAGGGTGGCGATGATTTTTCTTCATTGAACTTTTAATCTGAGCGTAGCTTTTTTAAATAAATGATTGAAAGAGTTTTTTGGAGTTTCAGTTCTGATATTTATATCGATTCATCATGTGGACATACAAACTTACATAGATACAAACTCTATTCTTTTTATATATAGGACTAGGGTAAACCCGTTGCTACGCAACTGTGAATTAAGTTTACCAAACTCAACTATCGTGTTCAAACTCAGACAAATCTATTGATTCGTTACATAGCTTATCTTTAGTCCAGGAAATCATGAGATGCATGATGATGCGATAATTTATGTATCCCCGTTTAATTGAATTAGATATGTACATATAAGCATACTTATAGCCACATTTTTCAGCCAGTGTAACTTACCTGACCCGTTGAAATTAGTTCATGTCATCCACTACTCTACTCTATTGTAGAATAGCTGAACAGTGGAAATATTTATACACCCCGTTCAACTTAACAACCCGTTTTTTCACATACGTATCTGTCCTACTCCTACATAATGTAGAGCAAAACATGGGTAATTAATAACTTATCAAAAATTTTCATTCCATTAAATTTAATTGTCTCATTTGACTCTAACTTCACTTTGTTGTCTTAGTGACTTCAGTGAGAATACCCGTGGAAAAATTTTGAGCCATCCATGAAGTTAAACGCTTATTATCACCTAGTTTTCGTTCAAATATATATTTTAACCCGTCCAGTGGGAAACAATTTTTTTTCTTTAAACTTAAAAACATAAGCACTCGTATTCGCTACAGTTAGCGGTACAATAAAACTACAATTCCAATTAAGATCAGTGATGTTCCATTAAATTTAATTGTCTCATTTGACTCTAACTTCACTTTGTTGTCTTAGTGACTTCAGTGAGAATACCCGTGGAAAAATTTTGAGCCATCCATGAAGTTAAACGCTTATTATCACCTAGTTTTCGTTCAAATATATATTTTAACCCGTCCAGTGGGAAACAATTTTTTTTCTTTAAACTTAAAAACATAAGCACTCGTATTCGCTACAGTTAGCGGTACAATAAAACTACAATTCCAATTAAGATCAGTGATGTTTCCAGTTCAAAATATGGGGAACATCATTGGGTGTCGATAAAAACTTATGTGAGTATGTAGGTGATGATGACAGAATTCGCAGTTTCTAAACGTGATAAATTATGAGAATAAAACATTTCGGATAAACCGATCATAAATGTTGAACTAAACTTTAATTATCTTGACCTCACGGGTAATTGAGGTACATTGAAGGTGAGTTGAGGCATTATGTTTAGTTATGGAAATCAGTGTTAATCGACTGGGAGGGTGGTGATGATTTTCCTTCATTGAACTTTTAGTCTGAGCGTAACTTTTTTAAATAAATGATTAAAAGAGTTTTTTGGAGTTTCAGTTCTGATATTTATATCGATTCATTGTGTGGACATACAAACTTACAAACTCTATTCTTTTTATTTATAGGATAATGTCGTGAAGACTAGAAATCTGAGTTTGGCCGGTCGTTTATATCAAAATTTTGTGTCAGTAATCCAGACACATTCTTCACTCAGTCAAGTAAAAATTCCGGCATTGAATCGATCTGATAATTTCTGCAATTTTTGTTGCCGTATTGGATGGATGATTGAGGAAATATTTGCCACTGTAGAATCGATCCCGTGGCCAGAGCCGCCGCCGAGCGTTGGGCCAGACGTGAGCGGAGATTGCGAGAGTGCCATTACACCGGTCAACCTGAGCGCACTATGGGATGAAGTGGGCGGTCGTGAAGACGAAATGGGTCACGGACTTGAAGCCGAAAACAGGTGCAGTGTTTTTAAATCGTGTCAGGAAGTTGCCGCGTGCGGTGCGAAGGGTTCTGGTACTGGTCGCCGCCCTTACACCTGTGCAGATAGTGAGGTGACTTCTGGATTGTCCGGTCCGGTCCCCACTATGTTTGTTAGGGATAGGGATTTCAGGGTCAGTCAGATTAGTGAGAAGTCCAGGATGCGACAGGGCGAGAGCGCCTTTCCTGGCAACACCGAACTGGATAGGCCACGAGGTGCCGATGACCCCAGTTCGAGACCCATTACCGAGCTGGATAGGTCGCATGAGAGCGAATACTCCAGTTCGAGACCCACCGAAGCGGATAGGTCGCGTAAAAGCGAACATTCCAATTCGAGACCTGAGGTGAGGCCACGAGGTGCCGATGACCCTGTGGCTACCGATATAGATAGGGCACGCGGTGCCGATGATTCTATATCGAGACCATATCAGCAACGACAGCAATGTGGTCAACGTTTCGTCACGCCGTCCGTCACAAAAAGGCCGTTGGTGCAGTCTGCATCACAGAGTGGTCATAATATGAGCTATCAAGAAGCTCATCGACAACAAGAACAGTATGAGGGTGCTACAAATAGTTTTGCGAGGCAGACAAATGTCACTGGGCAACGTGACATTTATGACAGCCTAAACGACACGATTCAACGTCTGACGCTGCAACAAGAAGAGTTTACGCGTCTGTTACTACAACAAGCAACCCAGCACAACGCTGAGACAGTTTTGGCTGGTTCCGGGTTCGAAAAGTTCGACGGTTCTCGACCCGATGACTTCAAGTCTTGGCTGTTTGGCCTTGAAAGTCGACTGCGTCTTACGAAAACGACAGATGATGATGTGAAAGTGGGGCATCTAGTGAACTGTCTGACCGGCTTGGCACGCCGACAGTTTCATGAAGACCTGGAAAACCCCACATTCCACGCAGCCATCAACTACCTGAAGGAAAAGTACACAGATTCTAGACATGACGCGCTAAAGTTCCAACAGTTTCGCAGCAGAGTACAGCAGCGTGGTGAGACAATCGAGTCTTATGCGAGAGATTTGAAACTGGTTTTCCCGTTTCAACAGTGTGACTCGCAGCAGTCTAATCTGATGCTGATGGAGCAGCTACAGCGTGGCCTTCAAGAAGCAGAGTACAGACAGTACGTTCAAGAACGTCTGTTAAACCCGAAGAAGTCGTTTGATGATGTTGTCAACAAACTGAGCCTAAAGGAATTGGCTAAGAACACAGTTGATGTTGAAGAACGCGGCCGTTACTATGATAGTCAGCACCATGAAGCCAGAGTCAGGCTTACGCGACATCAAGCACAGTCTGACAAGAAGACTATTCAGTGCTACAGATGCCAAGAATTCGGGCACTACGCTTCTACGTGCAACAACAGTAGAGCTTCGCGAGCAGATTGTGAGCTGTATCTGAGTCATGAATACGCCTATGCACCGCCGTTTTACTCGCACCAACAGTATGATGCGCATCCGTATTGGTATCAGCAACAATACCAAGGTCAGATAGAGAGTCAGGTGCCGAAACCGACTATTGAGTACCCTCCTATGCCAGCGCAGCAGCAACACGCTGTCACACAGTCAGTGACATGCGCAGCAGTGGGTGAAGACAGCGCGCAGAAACCGCAGCGAATTGGCGCTTGTAGAGTGAGATCAGTTAAGATATCGAGCACGCGCAGTCCTATCTACGTTAACAGCCAAAAAGTAACTGACAACATGTGGCAAGCAGACACTGGTGCGCACTGTAATCTGGTTACGTCACAGTTTCTAAATTACATTGAGGGTCCACTGGTTGAGAAACCATGCACTGAAACCCTAACATGCATAGATGGACTGAAGACCCAGTGTAAAGGTCTCATAAAATTAGCAGTTTCGATCGGCAAGCTGACTAAACAGATACAGTTCTACGTGATTGAAGAATTTCACGGTGAAATTGGTCTGGTTTAGGGAATGCCAGCGTTAAATGAGTTCGGATTCAGTCTGAAGAATGACAATGGATTCGATCTGACACCCAATATGAGTGCTGCTAACGATAAGAAGTTCGTTGGTATCGCTAAATTTGTCGCATTAAGGGAGGGAGGAAGAGGCGCGAAGCCCCTAAAACGTCCAGAGAAGAAGCGCGAAGATGGTGTGTACTGGAAAAAGTTTGCAGGCGAATGCAACTTTGAGAAGCGCGTACACAAAGGTGAGCGTCCGTTAGCAGCTGGAATGCGCAAGGCTAACTACAGCAGCACGCAAGCAGCGCAAACTGAGCGTGTTAAACCACTGCCGCGCTATAAGAGCTTTAACTGCGCGCCGCAGACCAGCCCGCAGAATGTTAAACAGCGATGTTATGGATCGAACTGTACAAAGGCGCAGAGAATGCGTCATGAAGCTATCAATACGGTGATGAAGCCGTACAATGCGCTGCGCAACTACGCATCTGACTGGTCGAGATCAGATTATAACCCACGTTTTCGAGTTACTGAGAAACCGACAGCGCACGCGTTCAAGGCGAGGTATCGAGGCGACATCACGTAGCTGAATCGTGGTCTGCCGCCGTCATCATTATAGTCACCTTAACCTATTTCAGACTTTTCAAAGTAGAATACTATTCTTAACTAATTTCAGCTTAGGGTGATACAGTTCTTATTTTAATCTTGAATAAAAAAAATATATTTAGAATAAAAATGCAGGTACTGATTAATCTATATTTCAGGCCTTATTTCACATACATGAGTATTTTGATTGTGATCTATTGTTATTGTCGAGATGTATTAAAGTATTGGTTAAAACATACATTGATTCTTATCCATTATTTTGAGTTCGACTATATTCTAGGGTGATCCTACTAAACTCGAATTTCTATGCTATGTGATAATTCTAGTCTATTATATATACATCTTCATATACTTTAACCTTCTTTTGTTGCTTTTAAAGAGGAAGGAAGTTGTGGTATGGCAACTTTAGCCCGCTCGAGAGTAGTCTTGCTAATATTCGCACCTACTTACATAAACCCATTATTATGGATTCAGTCATTATATTACTATTTTGGATTATAAATATATATATTGTTTTCGGAAGAAGCCGCTGAAGGCTGGGAATAAAGTGAAGGCTTGGAATCGACCTCGGACCGTTCTTTTAACATCTAAAACCAATTCCTTGGAGCCTAGGGCTTATTTTCACAACTTTCACTCACTCTCAAAATAACTTATTCACTCACCCACCCACTATCTCGCTCACTCACTCACTCACTCAATCAATCAATCAATCTCTTTCTCACTCATTCACTCACTCACTCACTTACTCACTCACTCACTCACTCACTCACTCACTCACTCATTCACTCACTCTCAAAATAACTTATTCACTCACCCACCCACTATCTCGCTCACTCACTCACTCACTCACTCAATAAATCAATCAATCTCTCACTCACTCACTCACTCACTCACTCACTCACTCACTCACTCGCTCACTCGCTCACTCACTCACTCACTCACTCAATTAATCAATCTCTCTCTCACTCGCTCACTCACTCACTCACTCAATCAATCAATCAGTCAATGTCTCTCTCACTCACTCACTCACTCACTCACTCACTGACTCACACACTAACTCACTCACTCACTCACTCACTCATTTTTTTACTCCTTCATTTACGCATTAACTCACCTACTCAGTCACTTACTTACTCGCGCACTCATGCGCTCATTCACTCACTCACTCTCTTACTAACTCTTTACTCACTTACTTTCTCACTCCCACGATAACTCGATCATTCACTCACTCATTCGCACACTCACACACTCACTACCCCTCTCACGCAATAACTCGCTCACTCACTCACTCACTCACTGAACCACTCACTCACTTACTCACTCACTCACTCACTCACTCACTCACTCACTCACTCACTCACTCACTAACTAACTAACCCACTCACGCAATAACTCACTCAATCACTCACTTACATGTGATGGAATATTTCATACGTTGTCCGAGATGGCAGCGTGGACTACGGAGTTGCCCAAGTACGGCTACGACGAGTCGATCCTGCAGTCGGTCATGCCATTCCTCAAGATTAAATAATGTGATTATAGGGTTTGAATTTGTATAATATCCAACAATAATTATAGAGTTGGAAATTTTTCCCACATTATTCAAAGTAAGTTTTGTAAAACCTTGACACCCCATTATGACAGAATAGACGTGGTAAAATGGGGGCCAAAACAATTTTTGTGCTTTCCCACCAAAATGTGAGCAAAAAAATTTGCCCTCAATCAAGTTTTACAAAATATTACATTAGTGTGTATCGCAATAATTTCTAACTTGCACTTTGCACAAGGAAGCGAAGTTTTTTCAAATCCCGGACTTTATTGTTTTGCCTTTGGTTAAATGTTTCCATCCCATCAATGATAATACTGAACCCGTCTATTCAATGTCGGCAAATATGTAAGTTTTTAAATTTACGTATAATGTTTGTGGAATTTTTATGTGGAAATCTAATGTTTCATAATTTTTTAGATTACGTGTGTTCATGTGATTTTTTGAACCACCGTTCGGAATCCGGTTTTTTGTGGGCTGAAATGAACTGTTGTGATGAATGTTGCGTGCTTTGGTATTATAATGGCTTCTTACAATGCAAAACCTTTGTTTTTGATTTGTCACTTTTCACCGGC
This sequence comes from Daptonema setosum, assembly GCA_964036265.1. Lineage (NCBI taxonomy): Eukaryota > Metazoa > Nematoda > Chromadorea > Monhysterida > Xyalidae > Daptonema > Daptonema setosum. The sequence continues at coordinate 93,826 of CAXIWR010000030.1, read as the reverse complement.
AAATTCAAAATTTCTAATGTTAAATAACTTTTACTCGAATAACATGCGGAATTGTTTATTATGGTTTAGTTCTTCTAAAAATAATACATTTATGAATATAATTCATATAAAATTACCAGTTCTCGGAGATTTCTCAACTGTTCGTCTAACCGGATCATTAACCGACCTCTCATTTTTTTCATTGGGGTGACTCGTATAATCGGTCCTACGATTTACGAATTACAAAATAAATTGACTTAGAACGATAGGAATGAGTGTTTGAATTTCAGAGAAGCGGTTAACTTTTATTTTATGAAGTCGTACTTTCTGAATGAAGAGTCAACCACTGAATATGATTATTCCGCAAATGAAATACAAAATGAGCAATGTTTTGTAACAGATTAAACGTCAGTGATTACAGCAGGTTCATTATACATACTGGCGGACGAGTTGACCCTCCAAAGCGAGGAGAATTTTGACAAAGAGGGGGCAATGGTCAATTTGGATGTCCTTTTTCCTACACCTTGGGAAATGATTTTTGAAAAAGCCAAAGAGGGGGGAATTCCAATTTTCCCACCCCTTATCGTCCAGTTAGACCTTACTCGTACTCCATATTATGAAGATACATGAGTTTGTGAAAAACAAACGAATTTAAATTCAAAGTTTTTTATTGCACAAAAACAGAAACTGTCTAACTTAATATTAACTGTCCATACAGTCGAAATTATTGTTCGCATAAAACCCAACACCAATACAACGCCAGTGGTCTAAGGGTGCCCTTCATAGTCAGTTGCAAAAACAGTTACAAAACGGTTTGTTATAAGCAGCAGCCACTGCAACCCATATACCCTGCGTGTTAGATTACGGTAGTTGCAGTGGATGCAGCTTATAACAAACTGTTTTTGCAACTGACTATGAAGGCACCCTCATGATGTGTTAGAAAAGCGTAGAAAATAAAAGGAGTAACGTTCATAAGAAAAACGAGCTTTCCAACTTAGAAACAGAAAATATAAAAACCTATCGATTTAATTCATTGGCATCTGTGGAAAGGGCACAATTTTTTATTATTTAAAAATGTGTAAACGCCTAGTTTGAATTTAAATTCAATCTGTATTTTTGACGAAGATTACCTCATTTCACTGGCGAACGACCAAATCTTCAAAGAGAGGGGAATTTCGTCAAAGAGGACGGAGTTGGCAGTTTTTAGGCCTTTTTCCTTACATCTTAAGGAAGAAACCTCTCTTATTCAAAACCACCAAAGACGGGGTAATTCCACTTTTTCTTCCTATTCTCGTCCGCTAATGCCCCATTTAAAAAAAATAAAATTCTTGTTAGTATTTGGCGAAAATCGAAATCAAAATGTTTCTGTTCATGTGTTTGAGTTGTTGCCAAGCCACCGATCCAGCACATCGCAATGACATGTAATACTTGGATGAAAATAAACATATGTAGTACTGTACTACTGAATGGAGATGAGTCGTGTGAGCTGTTTGAATCAAATTGGTTATGTAGTCTAATAATTTTTATCAATAATTTTACCTACAATAAAAAACTTTGAAAATTAACCGAATTTTCAGGAACTAAAATGATTTATTATTTCAATAGCATATTGAGTTTCTTTAAGCAGTATAAAAGGAATGAAAAATCAAGCAATGTGCAGCGTAAACACAGCTCGTATTTGCAATCAGTCAGACAGTCAGTCAGTCAGCCAGTCAATCAGTCAATCTGCCCGTCAGTCAATCAGTCAGTCAGTCTGTTTGTCAGTCAAATAGTCAGTCAGTCTGTCTGTCTGTCAGTCAATCAGTCAGTATGTACGTCAGTCAATCAGTCAGTCAAATTGTCTGTCTGTCAGTCAATCAGTCAGTAAGTCAGTATGTACGTCAGTTAATCATTCAGTCAGTCTGTCTGTCTGTCAGTCAATCGATCAATAAGTCAGTCAGTCTGTCTGTCAGTCAACCAGTCAACCGATGCGGCCGAAGCTTGAGTCAGTCAATAAGTCATTTGGTTCATCCTTCATTTTTCTGGACATTGAGTGAATGAATAAGTTCGTCATTTCGTTAATTATCCAGATATTCAACCAATAATTCAGTGAGGCAGTCAGTTGTTGGGTCAGTCATACAGTGTCACATATGTAAAAAATCTGCACTATGACACATATTTCGTCATAGTCATTTATAACTTCATAAAAACACCACATTCATTTCGTCTTTCCTTGCCCTTTTTTCAGAGCTGATCAAACATGCCATGGTTATTTTGTCCCGATTGTAAAGAGCAGTCTAATGGTTAAAAAAGATCGGGGACCGCACGTTCGAAGTAGAAGCGATAAATATTCCGGGGGTTATTGTACTGCACTTCCAGATAGAGTGAGCAGCCTGGAAGCGTATTTTTCTCGGTATGTTGAACGCTTCCGATCCAACATAATTTTTTCGAGAATCTGGTGAGAAAAAGGAAATTTCTAGCAAGAAACATTGCTTTCCGCTGAAATTTCCTTAGTTAATCATTGGCTTAGCATATATGTATGTAGTTCTGGCATACAGCGGTAGTCAGAGATATGAATTCAGATGGACAGGACACAATTGATACAACTAGGGTAAACCCGTTGCTACGCAACTGAGTGTTATATTTGCAAAGATTATTTTTCAAACAAACCCATCGATATCCAAAGTTAGCTTTGATATATGTACCATGGACATGTATTATGCAACTCAAGTCGACACAGTTCTAACATAAGTTATAGTACATATGTACATATACCATCCAATTAAGGTATAGTATCACCCGTTTAAAATCACCCGGGTCATAAGCATTCTTAGTTTCAACTAAAACGGGTCAAGAAGTTGTTATAATTTCTTGTTTGAATTCCGAAAATGCATAATATAGTAAGCATAGCTTTTCCTCAAAGCTTGATACTAAACGATTAATTTATCAATTGTACTGTATAGGGTAAACCCATTGCTACGCAATTGAAGGTCATGTTTGCAAAGCTCTACTTTCCGATTTAGTCTCAGACAAAAATCATCGATTCATTTATTCGCTCCTTCTCTTTAGCCTTACTTAAAAAATCAAAAAGTAGTTACCCTCCTTTTTAATTGTTTAAAACGTTACTACAAAAGTTCAAGTAAAGAATACAATACCAAAAACCGTACGGCTCAATTTGTTCTGAGAGTTCAACTTATTGTAATTGGTTATAATCAGATTAGTCAGTCCGTTAAAATCAAATGATTTCCTGGACAATTCTTCTCTGCTATATCCCCGGTTCATTTTCGGATCCAAAGAGCATGAACTACAAAAATGTTTTTCATAAAATTTACTTGGAAGTTTTGTGGTCCGAAAATTCAGCCATTCGAGGAGGGTGCTGATGATTGCACCCTTTGTTGAGTAGAAATAGTCAGTGAATGAAATGAAACGGTGGTAATGGATTGCAATTAATATGACCTTACCGAATTATCATGGCCTTATCCTCGGTTGAGGTACATACATTCTGGTCAGGTTGAAAGGTAGGCGATGATTTATTCCATTGTTTCCATGGAGTAATAAAAGGTGTTTTAGTGTTCTTTCGTGATATTTATACTCAAAGTGTGACAGACAGACATACATACATCGTCTAATTAATATATAGATTTAACAACCCTTTGCTTGTTCGTCAGGCTTTGATGTTAAGTTAGTGCCTGTGCTTCCATGAAGAATTTTCTACATTGCTACTACTTGTTGATCAATGTTTAATCTACTAACCGTGGGAGTGAGTATGAGTGATGAGATGAGTATCATTTGTTCTGTCAATCAAACAATCAGTTAGTCAGTCAATCAGTCAGTCAGTCAGTCAGTCATATCCTGACAATTCGGCATAGTCAATTTCGGCCAATTCCGATCTCGTAACGTGTTATAGAAAAAAACCCTATCGATGTTTTCAGGATACATCTCATTTATTGGCATCTTTGGAATGCGCAGTAATTTTCTATTAGGTAAAAATCCGTTAAAGTGTAGTTTGAATTAAGTTCATAAACCTATTTTTGATGAAGATTACCTCATTTTAGATAAAATTCCTGTTCGTATTTGGCGAAAATCTAAATAATTTTTTTTGTATGAATTGTTGCTAAGATGCCGCACATTGCAATGACATGACAGTCTAACGAACATAAGATAATCCGACATTGAATACAGTATATATTTGGTAGGTTTCTTCCATTAGGGTACTCATTTCTCACTCTGCCATCTTGAGGTAGGTCCTTGCCGTTCTGGTAAAACAGACACTTGCGGTATTTGGACTGAACCAAAATTTGACAAGTGTTTCCCTCAAAGGGCCAGATGTTTCAATGGTTTCTCCCTTTTCTGCCTGTTCTACAGGTTAGGACTAACCTACAAACATTTGCATACTTCTTCTCTTCCTTCTTTATGGTCTAACCATGAGATAACAAAACCACTACGTCTACATTGGCGTCTTAATTTATAATCGAAACGCCCGTCAATTTTAATAACAAAATTTTTTGTGTGCGCTCTTTGCACATGAGAATAAATTGTTAAATTATGTTAAACCTAATATGTAGTACTTCAATGAAAATAAAAATACACGATTTAAGTCAGTCTGTCTGTCAGTCAACCAGTCAGCCGATGCTTGAGTCAGTCAATAAGTCTTTTGGTTCATTCTCAAGTTTTTCTGGTCATTGAGTGAGTGAATGAATTATTTCGTCAGTCATTCAGTCAAATATTCAGTCATTCTCTCAAAAACACCACTTTGATACAATTTCGTCACTGTCAATTGGAATTTCATAAAAACGCCACTTTCATTTCTATGCGTTTAGAATCTAATCGGTTTCATTCCCAACTCGTCTTTGCTTGCCTCTTATTTCGTAGCTGATCAAGCAGTTTGAATGTTAATTCAACCTATTTTTGACGAAGATTACCTCATTTCTCTGGCGGACGACCAAAATCACCAACGGGAGGGGAATTTCGTCGAAGATGAGGGAATTGGCAGTTTTTAGGCCATTTTCCTTACATCTTAAGAAAGAAACCTCTCTTTTCAAAACCACCAAAGACGGGTAATTCCACTTTTCCTTCCTATTCTCGTCCGCTAATGCCTTGATACGGGCAAGTTCTTAACTATGTCTTATTAGGATTACGGTGGTCATATGGCATCTAATACCGTAATCACTTGATAGGCGGAGCATTCAATCCAGCGCAACCAACCAGCTGAGCGATAGATAAAAAAGCATGGCATATACATAAACTAGCAGCAACGCACTTTACAGTCAGTTACTCAGTTGCACCGGCTTTAGCATTTTTACACTTCAGTCGCAGTTACAGTCGTGCGCTCACAGGCATACATATCACGCGCATAGCACAGCATGTATGTATACAGACAGGGCAAGTACATTATGTATCGCATACATAACACATAACTGCACGGCATAGATTGGGCATATTACTACACTAATCTCTTGTCTCTTATTCTGTATTTAACACAATCTACTTCCAGTAATCCTTATTTTAATATCTCATTCGGTTAATTAATATCTCACTAACTCATTCATTAAATTACATAATATTATACTAATGGCAACTTCAATAAAGCCTTGAGATATAAGGCTCTTTAAATTATTATTATGTTGGTATTCCGGCTGTTTGTAATGCATTTAACGCATAGAACTTAAGCTATTAGGTTAGGCTATAATAGGATATAAGATAGCAAATATGTTACGACGGGTAGTCAACAGTTTAAGTAAGATACCCCGTAACATAATGGAGACCTCCAACGAGGTTCGTGCTTCGCAATTAATGGCATGATTATAAAAGCACTGAGCAAAAATCATGCAACTGAAACTGCAACCAAAGAACGCAAAGAAAAGTAGAAAAGTGAAATTATGTATTCAGCATGTAATACTTTACGAGCACGAATCTAATAGTGAGCTTAATGGAGCACTGCACTTAATTAGCAATTATAGTTATTTTACATGTACCAGTCAACACACACAGAGTTTTCCCTGGCACCGATATGTAACGTTACATTTTACTATTCAGCAGATATCAGCATTCTATGCCGATGAACGCGGGTGAACAGCAACCGAAGAATCTAAGACACTGTATCGACTTACATATGCACAAACATGCAAAAACAGCACTTATTCTGAAAAGCAAATTGAAATTCTAAGACTATTGATATTTCAGTTTCCCCACGTTTTGCATTCATCCGCTCTCGAGACGCATCACACCACCCAGCAGATATGCATAAACAGACAGTACAACAGCACCTCGGATTTTTACATTGCAGTCATCATTCCTGATCAAGATGATGTCTATTTTGTAGTTCAATCACGTTCTCCCCCTAAACAAGTATAATTTTGGCACATATGCAAAGATTCCGCGTCTGCAGCACGGTAATCAAGAGTGAACTACGCTGCAAATGATTTAGAGAAAGGAGTTTTTTGAAAAGCGCGCGATATAAGCAGGAGCGAGGGTAAGGAGGCCGGCCGCCCCTGGACCTCCGGTCGTGCACCCACTTTTGGCCGTTGAGCCGCGCCATATTGGCTACAGGGTCTCATTGACCACCTTCCGACGACACGATGAAAAGGCATAGCATTAGCAAGCCAGATTCGATACAAGCATCCCCCCTCAAATAACTTACAGTGCCCGATTGCAGTACGAACCTGGCATTCCCACCACTATCAAATGTTTTCAATCGAGCAAAAATAACATTTTTCGGCAACAGTCAGCACCATCATTCCATAGGGCATCAGATAGTCAGTCACAACATCGGCGCATCCTATACGAACTGTATATTCCATACCGATTATCAAATGGCAACTAAAGGCAGGGAAAATATCGATAACAGCATTGCACCATACTGCTCTTCAAGTACCGTATTCAATCGCTCAGATTTTTTCATGTCAGCCCACCAGCTATGATTTTAAGTTCATTCTCAGCACATGATATCTGATTTTTTCCCCTTCAACCAACAGTTAGTGATATTTTAAATTCACTAACCTATTGCCTTTTGAAAACCGCTGGGAATTTTTTTAAGAGCACCGATAACAGCGATTTAAATTTGTTATTGCATTTGATCGTTTGATCTTTACATGGGAAAGTAAAATAGCACAGAGAACGCGCCGACATTTTAAATTTTGCTTTAACCCATTGGCAGATAAAGTTTTCCCATCACATTATGTTTCAAAAAACAATTTTCAAACCACCCTTTATCTATTTTTCAAAGGTTAAAGAAGTGCATTTGTATTTTATTTTGCACAGATTTGAAATGTTCTCAAATACTGTTTTTTATTCACGCCTATAACTATCGCACTTGCAACAATGCCACACCAGCTCAATATTTCGACTTTCACTCACATTTCTAGAGCAAACTTGCATCTTCATTAGCATAGAACGTACTTGTTGTTTTTCACTTAAAGCAAAATCAACTCACCTTTGTCAACACATTAAGCTATTAGTATTCAAAACAACTTCTGTCATTTGGTTCATACCACGTAATTGTGTTTTGACGAAACACAATATATTTAATTCAACATAAGCTGTTTATGCACTCATCTTGGTCAACTTTATTTCCTCGCTCTCCCATTTTTTCAATCACGATAGCTTATAATTCTACAAACTGTTTTTAAATATTGTTTTCAGCTTTACAGTTTTATTTTCTCGCGCATTCTGCCAATACTCCATCACTCACCAGCCGGCCACCGAACCGACCCGCGGCGAGCTGCCCCAGCGAGCAACGACAGCCTGACCAGCACATAACCGCAGAAGATAAAAAGGTAAATGCACTTTTATTGAACGTTTTTTATCCTTATTCTCTTTTTTACATTTTTCATTCACCGCTCTCGCATAGTATCGTTACAACTCTGGCATTGTACGCAGTTACATATTTGATTTATTTATGATCACTAGAGCACCCGAGAACGAAATTAGTGAATTAAATCGCAGTTTAAAGCAAGCATTCGACGATCTTAGGAGCAAGCAGCAAGAAAACCGCACTTTAAGAGCAGAAAATCGTGACTTAAGGCGTCAGATGGTCGACCAACCGGATCACGTGCAATTGATACAACCTACACGCACGCAAATAATGATGCAACAAACACTAATTACCTCATTGCAACAAATTGGCATATTCACAGGTGAACAAGGCGCATCGATCAACGAGTTTCTCGAGAAATTTGATAAGATAACTTCGGGCATTGGAATGACCAATCAGGAGCAAGCAAAGTTGTTGTGCATTTATTTGGCAGGATTAGCAGAGAGCAAGTATAAGTCTTACCCACCAGCAGTCAAGGCAGATTATCAGCAGCTTTATACGCAACTAATTACTGATTTCAAGCAACCTGAACAAGCAGTCGCATTGGCCAGATCATTTTTCGAACGCAAACAACAACCTCATGAAACGGTCGCCGCTTTTGCACAAACACTATCCTCATTGCACAGTAAGGCATATGGACCAGCAGCAAATGACATCGTGCTACGTGATCGCATACTGCAAGGAGTGAACAAGCAATTACAGCAAGCACTAGTCTATGTTAACACTATTCCAGACAATTTGCAGGAAACCATCGCATTGCTGCAACGCATAGAAAGTAGGCACAATACTTTGCAAATGCATGAAATCAAAGACGAAGTGCAAGCATTTGCTGCCTACAAGCACGATCCAGAGCGGTCAGCAAACGATAAGTTAGTTGAGCGCATTGATAAATTGGCAAAAGACATACAGCAATTAATGGCATCTTCACCGCGCACACAGATTCGCACACAGAGCAAACAAATTCAATGTTATTACTGTGGTAAAATCGGTCACGTTCAACGTGACTGCCGCTCGAAACGCTTTGACAGCATGAAAAGCAATCAGCAATATTTTAATTCGCCGAAACAGCAACAATCACAAAATAACCAATCACATGGCACGTATTTTGCACCAAATGACCAGCGCGCATTTCAAGGCTCAAATTATCGCACTCAAGAGCAATCAGCTGATACATATTACAACCAGCAACCGCAAATGTACTGCAATGATGAGCAACAACACAATTATCGGGCACATCCACGCTCACCAGTCAACTCGCAACGTCATCAGCAAGCATTCAGCGCAGTTCAAGAAGACATTTCAATCGATGCAAACGACTATATTCCCGATGAGCAAAGTCTCATTGATTTCAGAAATGAGGCATTTTTCGCAGATTTTGACACACCAGCACCATAGTTTGTTTCGGGCAAGAATCGGCAGACGTCATACACCTTTGATTTCCAGACTCCGAAACCTCTGTTTCGGGACCGGTGCAAGTTATTAGCAACATTCTTCTTGGCATTTAATAAAAGCAGCTATTATAGTTTTGCGCTATTTAGGCGTGCAACGGAAACTTGGCAAGAAAATATGCAAATGTACACGCAGGAAGAATAATGCACCTGATTCAGCAATTAAACAAATTTCGGTCAGGTACATGGCCAAAACCATGGGCAAATACCCTGCATGTTTGATGAGTAGAATCGCATTGAAAATAACTGTTGCAACGATAGCAACAAATAACAGCAACAACACCGGCAGCACATGATTACACCAGCACCTAACAGCAGCAACAATGGCTTGTATAAATGTAACTTCTACAAATGTGTTTTATTTCCTTCTTTCTACAACTGTGTAAAATGCCTTATTAACATATTAACATAATAGTTTTTTTCGTACACATATTTTTACTGCATTTATCCATTGACATTAAATTTTCCTTTTAAACTTTTATCAATACTTAATCATTTTTTGCAGTAACTTAAAATAACTAGTTTACATATTAAAATCTTTTTTCAAACATGTGATTAAAGTAAAATAATTTAATTTTAAAAATGTGATTTAATTATGTACATACATACCACCACACCATCATCATAATATATCGTCGAACATTCGAAGTCATATCGCTCAACATTCGCTGTCATATCGCCGAACATTCGCTGTCATATCGCCGAACATTCGCTGTCATATCGCCGAACATTCGCTGAACATTTCGCCGTTCACATCATTTACAGACATTTCGCCGTCAATCAACAATAATTGAACTCTTGCCGCCATCATACACATGTACATAATAATATATTCGTATCGTGATTCATATTATTTCATTATTACTTTCTCATTTTACATTCATGTTTTTCTATACTAACATTCGCACCTACATTAAATTAAGTAGCACATTAGCAACGAGGGCGTTGCTTCTCAAGCAAGTAGCAAGTGATACGGGCAAGTTCTTAACTATGTCTTATTAGGATTACGGTGGTCATATGGCATCTAATACCGTAATCACTTAATAGGCGGAGCATTCAATCCAGCGCAACCAACCAGCTGAGCGATAGATAAAAAAGCATGGCATATACATAAACTAGCAGCAACGCACTTTACAGTCAGTTACTCAGTTGCACCGGCTTTAGCATTTTTACACTTCAGTCGCAGTTACAGTCGTGCGCTCACAGGCATACATATCACGCGCATAGCACAGCATGTATGTATACAGACAGGGCAAGTACATTATGTATCGCATACATAACACATAACTGCACGGCATAGATTGGGCATATTACTACACTAATCTCTTGTCTCTTATTCTGTATTTAACACAATCTACTTCCAGTAATCCTTATTTTAATATCTCATTCGGTTAATTAATATCTCACTAACTCATTCATTAAATTACATAATATTATACTAATGGCAACTTCAATAAAGCCTTGAGATATAAGGCTCTTTAAATTATTATTATGTTGGTATTCCGGCTGTTTGTAATGCATTTAACGCATAGAACTTAAGCTATTAGGTTAGGCTATAATAGGATATAAGATAGCAAATATGTTACGACGGGTAGTCAACAGTTTAAGTAAGATACCCCGTAACAGCCTCATTAAAAAAAATTAAATTATGTTAGTGTTTGGCAAAAATCGAAATAAATGGTTTGTTCATGTGTTTGAGTTGTTGCCAAGCCACCGATCCAGCACATCGCAATGACATGTAATACTTGGATGAAAATAAACATAAGTACTGTACTACTGAATGTAGATGAGTCGTGTGAGCTGTTTGAATCACATTGGTTATGTGGTTAAATAAATTTTTATCAATAATTTTAATAACAATATAAACCTTTGAAAATTAACCGACTTTTTATGACCTAAAATGATTTATTATCTCAATAGTATATTGAGTTTCTGTTAGCAATATAAAATAAATGAAGAATCAAGCAATGTGCAGCGTAAACACAGCTCGTATTTGCAATCAGTCAGACAGTCTGTCAATCAGTCAGTCAATCAGTCAATCTGCCCGTAAGTCAATCAGTCAGTCAGTCTGTTTGTCAGTCAATTAGTCAGTCAGTCTGTCTGTCTGTCAGTCAATCAGTCAGTCAGTCAGTCTGTACGTCAGTCAATCAGTCAGTCAGTCTGTTTGTCAGTCAATTAGTCAGTCTGTCTGTCAGTCAATCAGTCAGTCAGTCAGTCTGTACGTCAGTCAGTCAGTCTGTCTGTCAGTCAATCAGTCAGCCTGTCTGTCCGTCAGCCAATCAGGCAACCAGTCAGCCGATGCGGCAGAAGCTTGTGTTGTGTCAGTCAATAAGTCATTTGGTTTATCCTTCATTTTTTCAGATCATTGAGTGAGTGAATGAATAAGTTCGTCATTTCGTTAATTATCCAGTTATTCAACCAATAGTTTAGTGAGGCGCAACCAGTTGTTGCGTCAGTCATACAGTACTACAAAAAAACTGCACTATGACACAATTTCGTCATAGTCATTTATAATTGCACAAAAACACCACATTCATTTCGTCTTTTCTTGCCCTTTTTGCAGAGCTGATCAAACATGCCATCGTGTCCCAATTGTAGAGAAAATTGTTATCGTACCAAAAGGATCGGCGATCGCACGTTCAAAGTGGAACTCGATACATGCGAGAAATGTTCCGGGGGTTATGGTACTGCTCCTCCAGACACTGTGAAAAAGCTGGATGCTCATTTGTGTCGGTTGGTGGATAGCATGTGATCAGATATAATCCTTTCATGAATATGATATTAGCTTTTTTGGCAAGGAACATGGCTTCTCGCTGATATTTCCTTAGTTAATCAATTTGTTCTGGCATATATCGGTGATCTTAGATGAGTTCCGTTGGACACTCGCCACTGTTTAACGACCCTTTGCTTGTTTGTTAGGCTTCGACGTTAAGTTAAAGACTTCGCTTCCACAAGGAAATTACTTTGTACGTACTTAGCCAAGTAAGTACCCTGCCTAAGCCTACACTGTAACGTTTTTCAAAGCTTGTAACATCGTTTCCCAAAAAAGTTTCTATTTATGCCAACCTCTAATATATTGAAATCAACGTCCGATTTCACATATTGAAATCGTGAAAAATTAAACCGTTTGGATTCACGTTCCTGTTTAATCTACTCGTTAAAGTTCCAATCTACAGGAAAATGAACTTTGTACCTTTTTGTATGTAACCTGATGTACATGTGTACAGTAATATATACTTTCCAGGGTGAACCCTTTGAAGTCCATGGTTGATCAATGGCTGGCACAGGTCGAGATTCAACCAGATGACGCGACCACCCTCAAGGATCGCATCGTGCTGGTCAGCAACGAAGGCACCAAGTTCTACACGCATGCAACCATCATGTGCTCACAGTCAGACACACTACACGCGTTCTATCATGGTTAATCAATGACGTCAAAAACGAGACTCTCCTTAACACACGTCACCCCATGAAAACTTTAAGACTCAACCTTGGAAATTTTCAGCACTTTACACCTAGAGCAAACCCATTTTTATACTATTTATTCTTGATAAACATAGTCAGGTCCGCCGCAGCCCGGCGAGAATCGAGCTGAGTTCGACTTGAAGGAAGCCAATGATGAAGAACTGCGTGAACTGCTGCGGTTTCTGTACAGCCGGGAATTGCCTTCTATCAAGGTTGATCCAAAGTTTTCTTGTTTGACCGTTGACCTGTTTGTCTGATCAAAAGATTATCGATCGGAAGGATTGATTGTAATTAAAATGTATTCACAAATCATGGACTGAATGTACTCGTACTGTATGTCTGTTGTACATGAAAAAAACACGTATGTGATATGAAATGAGGGAACTTGCTACTTGTACTTAACAAAATGATAGACTGTCCAACTGAGTGACTGATTGACTAATGATTGACTGCTCACCGACTGACTGATTGATTGACATACTGTATGAATGTTGTTGTTGTTGTTGTTGTTGAGGGTCGGTCGCACGGCTGAAAGTCGGCGGCCATCGCGCAGCTCCATAATTGCAGGTGCTATTGCGAATTACCCTGGATTTGGTTAGTTAATGAGTTAACCTCTCACTTGCCCTAGTGTAGGGTTCTTAGACTAAAATTATGTATTTAGTTTCTTGAACATAGCAGGGTGATTTATTGAAATCTGCCCGTGCTTTTGATGTATTTTATAAGGTTAGATATGGACTGTTTCGTCTCAAGTTTCCATCCTCTGCTTATGCTGTTTTTAGCTCTTTGTATCCTGAAGGCCGGGCACTCGAAGAGGAAGTGTTCCGAGGTCTCCTCAGCCTTTCCGCATTGGTCGCATGAGGGGTCATCCCTCCTTAACATCTTTGATAGGTGTTTGTTTAGGGTTGAATGTCCAGTGGTTATTCCCACTAATAACCTCAACTCTTTCTTGGGGAGCTTGAAAATGTGTTTAATCGCTGTTTTTCCAGGCTTGCCTATTTGCAGCCTAGATTGTCTGGATAGGCTTGTGCCGTTCCATTGATTTGCCCACAGCACTTCCGTATGGGAGGTTATGAGTTTACTTAGGTAGTCTTTCGATGGATTGATTCTCCATCTGACCAGCCCCTCATTTCTGCATGCCTCTTTAGCAAGTCGGTCTGCAGTTTCATTACCTGGGTACCCTGCGTGAGTATCCATTCTATGGTGACTTCATTTTTTGAAGCCAGTTCGTTTAGTACCAGTATGCACATTTCTATGCACTTGCTGGAGATCGTATCATCAATTAGTGAATATACGACCTTTGAGACATCAGTGTATATGGTGATCTTTTTACTGACCACCTTATTTTCTAATAGCTGTCGTGTCATAATATATATGCCAGCCGTTTCAGCCTGCAAAACACTGCACCAGGGTTCGAGACTCGTACGCAGTTCGTCCCCGTTGTTCAGTATTATAGCGGCCGCTCCGGCTTTTCCCTCTTTAGTTTTGGCTCCGTCTGTGTAGCAGACTAGATTCAAGTCAGAGGGTTGTTCCGGGGAGTGGTGTTCCCACCATTCTCTGGATCTTATGGTCGCTTGAAACCTACGGGTTACGGGCAGCCTTTTACCGTCATCTAGTACGGTTCTTGTGTTCGTCAGCACACTATCGGTCCACTGTTTTATTTTAGTGTGTCCAATTGTGCCTGTAGAGTTCCTCCACTCTCCATTAGCTACCAGTCTTAGGTATGTAGGCTTTAGATGCCTCTCTCTTGACTAGTAGGTCTAAGGGTTGTGTGTTTGTGAGTCTTTCCAAGCTTGAGCATGGAGTTGATTTCATACAGCCTGTAATTGAATACAGGTTTTTGTGCTGTATTTTGGTGATTGCCTTGTTGGCTTTCACTCCTTCTATCTTGTGCCACCAGACTATCGCCGCATAAACAATTGTGGGGATAATCATGGTTTTGTAAATCCATAGGCAGGATTTGGGTGATAGTCCCCATGTTCTGCCTATGGCTCGTTGAAACATTTTCCAGATTGTTTCTGCCTTTGCGGCTTTCTGGTTTATGTGGTTATTAAAATTGAGTCTGCTGTCTAGGATGACACCTAAATATTTGACTTCTTTTTGTTCTTGCATTTTAGTGCCGTTGAGATGTATATTCAGAGATTTTTCTCCGCCCTTTTTGCTAAAGCAGATTATCTCTGTCTTGGCAGGGTGGATGTTCAGATCTCTTTCTTTACACCAATTTGACGCCAGTTTAAGGCCTCTTGTCAGAATTTCTTCTCCTGTCTTCTGGTCAATGCTTGTGACAAGTATGAGACCGTCATCGCTGTAGGCTTGGCAGTAGATGCCTTGCCTCTGCATTTTAGCCAGAAGATCGTCTACTATTAGTGTCCACAGTAGGGGAGAAAGTACTCCTCCTTGGGGACAGCCTCTAGTAGTTTTAACTTTTTTGGTTATGTCTGCTAATTGTGTTTCCACATTCCTATTTAGCAGCATATCGTTTATCCAGCCAATCACCATGTGATTGGCTTTCCTTTCGCGTAGGGCTTTTATGATATACGATCTAGGTGCATTTCAAATGCTCCTTGTATATCAAAGAAAGCCGCTACGGTGACTTCCTTTCTGCCGAAGCCTTCCTCAATTTTTTGAGTGGCTGCATGCAGTGCTGTTTCCGTTGTTTTGCCTTTTTGATAGGGAAATTGTAGTCTATGCAGGGGGTAGTTGATTAGTACCTCTTTTCTGAGGTAATCGTCAACCAGCCTCTCCAGAGTCTTGAGTGTGAACGACATTAGACTTATGGGTCTGAATGCCTTGGGACTTTCATAGCTATCTTTGCCCGGTTTGGGTAGAAAAATAACTTTTGTCGTTTGCCAATCTTTCGGGTTGTGGTTCAACCTGAGTGCCGATTGGAAAATCTCTCTGAGCTCCGGGTGCAGTATTTCCATCCCTCTTTTGAGGAGGGACGGTAATATACCGTCTTTACCTGGAGATTTGAAGGGGCTGAATTTCTCCAGAGCCTTTTTTATCGAGTTTTCGTTTATCATTCGGTCTAGTAAAACTGCATCTTCTTCCGTTGGTTCAATGGAAGTTTCTGCCACTGGTGTCTCATTTGTCCTGGTATTGCCGGGGAAATGAGTGTCCAGCAGGGTTTTTATTGTCTCATTGATTGAGGTGGTCCGACTGCCATCAGGTCGCACTAGAGTGCCTATGGTTGTCCTAGGACTACTCTTCAATATATTAAGCATTCTTTGTTGTTGTGATGCCGATTCGACTTCACCACAGAATGTTCTCCAACTTTCTTTCTTTTCCTTATTCAAGGCTTTGTGATACTTTACGCGAGATTCAATGACCTTTTCGCGTTTCTTTGTGTGGGCATGGTTTTATGGAGTCGCTCTGCCCTCCGGAATGTCTTCCGTAGAGTGGCAAGCTCTTCATTACACCATGCAGCACAGTTTTTAGTACTCGGTTTGCTACGGGGTGTTGAGGCCTCAAAGCTTTCACGAATACTGGTTTTTAGTCGCTGAACTCTATTATCTAGTTCTGCGATTGTATTGATTTTTTCTGTTATCTTTGTACACTTGCCAGTTGGTTTTCCTTGGATTGTACCTTTTTTGGGTTGGCACGTTCTTTATCTTTCCTAAGTTAAATCTGATCAGTCTGTGGTCCGACAACATGTCGGTCGGACAGACTTCCCAGTTGTTAATTAGCTGTAGGATTTTGGGAGAGGTGATAGTGAGGTCTATCACCGTGCATCCTCTATTCTGGGTTACGAAGGTTGGCTGGTTGCCCTCATTAGCTACTATTAAATCATTCTCAGAGATAAAGGTTATCAAATCTTTACCTCTTTTGTTTTGATCTTTGTTACCCCAGCTAGTGTGAGGCGCGTTTGAGTCACATCCTACTAATAAGGGGAGTTTTTTCTCATACGCGTATTTTACTGCGCGTGTGAGATCTTGCGTTGGGCATGGTTCATCAATTGGAAGATACGAAGAAACTACCAAGATGTTAACCTTTGTGTTGCCGTTGTCCAGTGTCAGCAGTGCCGTCGCCTGGTCTTGCGAGCATAGGTGTGTGACAGCCTGATAGGTCAGATCGTCAGGGATTAGTATGCATGCTCTTTGGTGTACTTACGGTGCCGCCACAATGTGAAAGCCTGAAATTGACAGTCCTTTTATTTGATTATTCACAACATAGGGTTCCTGGATTAGCAGTACTTGCCTGTTTATGATTTTCTTCTTAGCCGCTCCACTGCCGCCTCTGATACTGTATGAATGTTGCATTGCTTTCTGACTAAATGACTGATTGGCCGATTTAAACTACTGTGAAACCGCTACTGATTCTGCGGTATTTACGAACAACATGTTCATTGAAATTATGAAATCTGCAGAATGTGCTCGGTTTCGTGCGAGTGGCTCACTTCCTGCAGATCGCCGCTGCCGTGGAACCAGCCACGGAAGTAATCGAGACGGCTGTGAACAAGCCGGGATCGTTGGTTAGCTTCTACCGTTTGCATGTCTCCTTTTTCACACTCACCAACTCACTCACTCACTCACTCACTCACCCACGCACTCTCCCACTCCAACGATTTTTCACACACTTACTCACTCACTCACTCACTCACCCACTCACTCACCCACTCACTCACTCACTCACTCACTCACTCACTCACTCACTCACTCGCTCACTCACTCACCCACTCACTCACCCACTCACTTACCCACTCACTCACTCACTCACTCACTCACCCACTCACTCACCCACTCACTCACCCATTCACTCACCCACTCACTCACTCACTCACTCACTCATCCACTCACTCAATTATGTGGTGGAATATTTCAGACATTGTCTTTGGTGGCAGCGTGGACTACTGAGTTGCCCAAGTACGGCTACGACTGTTCGTGGTCGGCAGCGTCCTGATTGAATTTATACTATATTGATTTGTTATTTAGGATCATTTTAAACTTGTTGAACTTTAAATCAATGACTTATCAAAAAAAAGTAGATTTGAAAATATGGATTAGATCTCTTCAGCTCAGATATTATTGGCATGAATTACTGAATAATTTATGTGAATGTTCTACTATAGGATTATCATAAAACGTACAATACGGAATAAAAATGTTGATTGAAAAACAACGATTAGTTGATGGTTTAACTTACTGGAAACCAAAGAAGAAAAAAATCTGAGCTTTCATGCAAAATTTCTCTAATAGACGGTACTATTTCTGTGGGTGCATCGATTTCGGGTGAAACTGGAACAGATGCCCTCCCGAATGTGGGTTTCGGATGTTTTTTTTGCGAAACAGAAAAAAATTATGAAACAAAAGCAGCTAGACCGGTTTTCAATCAATCGATGAAACATCAGACAATCATTGTTACACGCACATCAATCATCGTTATCCCATGCTATTCTGCGTAAAACTATGGTGTCTACCGAGTTGAGTGGAGGCTAGTAACGTTCCATTATCAGACGTTTTGGGCAAAATTTTTGCTTGCAGAAACAACATACGGGACGGGTTTTAGATGTCATCACGGTGTGCGGGTTTGGTGGCTAAGCAACAATTCATGCACATGAACCAAAAAAAAACAGAAACATGTTCTGTTTCCAAGTTGGAAAGCTCGCACCTTTTTTACGGTTCTAGGAAACTTGGGGCACGGTAAGTTGGGGAACGGAAAGTTGGGGCGCGGAAAGTTGGGGCACGGAAAGTTGGGGCACGGAAAGTTGGGGCACGGTAAGTTGGGGCACCGGTAAGTTGGGACACAGGTAATTTGGGGAACGGTAAGTTGGGGCACAGGTAATTTGGGGAACGGTAAGTTGGGGCACCGGTAATTTGGGGAACGGTAAGTTGGGGCTCGGAAAGTTGGGGCACGGAAAGTTGGGGCACGGAAAGTTGGGGCACGGAAAGTTGGGACACGGACAGTAGGGGCACGGAAAGTTGGGACACGGAAAGTAGGGACACGGAAAGTTGGGACACGGAAAGTTGGGGCACGGTAAGTTGGGGCACCGGTAAGTTGGGACACAGGTAATTTGGGGAACGGTAAGTTGGGGCACAGGTAATTTGGGGAACGGTAAGTTGGGGCACCGGTAATTTGGGGAACGGTAAGTTGGGGCTCGGAAAGTTGGGGCACGGAAAGTTGGGGCACGGAAAGTTGGGGCACAGAAAGTTGGGGCACGGAAAGTTGGGACACGGAAAGTAGGGGCACGGAAAGTTGGGACACGGAAAGTAGGGACACGGAAAGTTGGGACACGGAAAGTTGGGGCACGGAAAGTTGGGGCACGGAAAGTTGGGGCGCGGAAAGTTGGGGCACGGAAAGTTGGGGCACGGTATTACGGTATTATCACGCCGCCATTTGAAACTGTAGGCTATGTATGTATCTGTTACTTTACATTTCAGTTACATGTACAGTTTTGCCTGTAATATCGAAATACTATACCACGGTAAATATTATCAATGATATACATATGTACTGTTTTGCTTGAACTAGTGACATAGCACGCAATGCCATCCAAGATTTTTAAGACGAAAACAATAATAATGTAAGATACACTGTTACAGTTAGTATTACAAGATTACAAGAAAAATTTTTTTGTGAAGGTTGACCACAGTATATATTGTATATATGTATACTGTATATGTGAAAAAAACCTTTCATCACTCACAGAATTGCTTGGTTTATTTCCGCTGCGCGCTGCTACAAGATACACTTCTACAGTTAGTTATACAAGAAAAAAATTGTGTGATGGTTGACCACAACAGTATATATTGTATATATACTGTAATACATTAAGACCTTATACTATATAATATAAGGTCCATAACTCACGGAATTGCTTGGTTTATATCCGCTGCGCGCTGCTGCTACCTTATGTTTAATTGTGCTTATATGATGATTGTTGTGTTGTGATCGGAATTTCTGACTTTTGTGACCGTTTAATGCGGTTATTAAACGTTTTATAGTACCTGTTGTATCGTCATTGCCGATGGAAATCATAGAAATGAACGTGTTTACCATAAATATGGGTGATCCGCAAGTTTGGGCCAAAAAAATTTTTTTTCAATAACACAACAAGAATAAAAAAACTGACTATTTTTTTATTAACAATCCATGGTCACATCAATCTCTTGGCGCCATTCGTACCTTCATATAAATGCCGATTAAATAGGATTTTTTCGATAAAAATGCAAACGGTCCCTCCTATAAAGGATGACCCCTGCTCCAACATGATGAATACAAAGTTTTTCGGGTTGCGATCCGACTTCCCTCCCGTTAGCAGGAAAAACAGATTCACTTTTGCCAAAGTGAGGACAGTGGGAGGAGACACGATGACTGGACATCGAAAAAGTGAAGCTGGTCTTCCTGCCAACAGGAGGGAAGTCGGATCGCAACCCGAGAAACGTAATATTCATAAGCGTATGCTGTATGCTACAGCACTGTATGCGTTGTAGTATGTACATGACTGCATCTGCATGTAAAATACCTGTAGTAGTGAGTAGTGACTGCCTGAGTCAGTCAAACAGTCAGTCAGTCAGTCAGTCAGTCAGTCAGTCAGTCAGTCAGTCAGTCAGTCAGTCAGTCAGTCAGTCAGTCAGTCAGTCAGTCAGTCAGTCAGTCAGTCAGTCAGTCAGTCAGTCAGTCAGTCAGTCAGTCAGTCAGTCAGTCAGTTAGTCAGTCAGTCAGTCAGGCAGTTAGGCAGTCAGTCAGTCAGTCAGTCAGTTAGTCAGTCAGTCAGTCAGTCAGTCAGTCAGTCGATCATTGGATGCAGACGGCTCATCGTTGTGAGTGAGTGAGTGACGTGAATGAGTGAGTAAGTGGGGAAGTGATTGAGTTAATGAATCTGGGTGAGTTAATGAATCGAACGAGTGAGTGAATTGAGTGAGTGAACAAATGGGTGAATTGAGTGAGTGAGTCACACAGTCAACTAGTCAAAAAGCAATCACATTCATGCATAGCATTCAGTCAATAAGGTGATAATAAGTGCTTGATTGACTAATTGGTGCATAGTGATTACTGTATGTAGTATAACCGTCACTTCGTTTGTAAAGTGTCGAGAATACTTTAGGACGACCAGGTAATATGACTGAATCATGATGTGACTGCTAATGCTTGAAATGACTGAATGCTATGCATGAATGTGATTGCTTACTGATTGCTTGTTGACTGTTTATTGACTGCTTTGTACTATTGCTTCTTACTTTCTGCATACTATACATAAGAAGTAAATGTGCATTGCATGTACAGGGTGTCCCAGCGAGGGGTTCACGATTTGTTTTTAAAATAACTTTTGTATGCGTTAAGCAATAATCCTAAAAAATTATACTGTGAGTACCAATACCTTGAGAATTTTTTGCCTTTTTGAAATTTTGAAATTCGTTGAATACAGCTTGAATTATAGTCGAGTGAAAAAAATCTCAATTTTTGAACACATTTTCTGAAGAATTTCGTTCTGAAACATATAAAAAAACTTATTCAATGGTAATTTTACGACATTTATAATCGCAAATTATGCAGGGAACAGTAAAAAGAAAAGTTTCACTTAATATGACCACCGGATTTTTCCGAGACAACGATCTTTACGAGTTTTAAAATCGAGTAATGCGTTTCGTCGCGATTCTGCAGTAATGTTCGTCATTTTCATTAAGATAATTTCAACAAGTTATTCCACTGTGTTGATTTTGTGGGAATAAACTAGTTCCTTAAAATATCTTCAAAACCACCAGTAATCAGTAGCGGTCAAATCGGGGGTTCCACCACGTTCGACCCATTCAGTGAATTGACCGTGCACGCAGGAACCGTGCCCTGTGTTGTGTGTTGGGCACCGTCAGCTTGCATGATCATTGATTCATAAACTAATTCTTCATTATTTTCGAGATGCTGCAGTAAAAAAATTATTGAGCCTTTCAGGTACTTATCACAAGTTAAAACTCCATCAAACGTCAAAGAAAAAGATCCGATCAAACCGCCGTTTGAATTTGGCACCCCAAACGTTGATTTGGGTCTGCCTTTAAAGATCGTTGTTTCAAAAAACTTCGGTGTCATATCCAGTGAAACGGGTCTTTTCTATTGTTCCCCACATAATTTGCGAATAAATAAGTTGTAAAATCACCATTGACTTTATTTTTATTGTGTTTCAGAATGAAATTCTTCTGAAAATGCATTCAAAAATTGAGATTTTTTTCACTCGACTATAATTCGAGCTGTACTAAACGAATTTCAAAATTTCAAAAACGCAAAAAATTCTCAAGGTACTGGTATTTACAGTATAAATTTTTAAGATTATTGCTCAACGCATACAAAAGTTATTTAAAAAACAAATCGTGAACCCCTCGCATCCACTTCCCACTGGCCACCTACACCCCGGTGATCTCGGCCGAGAAGGCCAACCACGAGACGCTGTCCGTTCAAGACATCACCAACATGTGCTCCGAGCCCACAAACTCGATGGTCAAGGACCAAGGTAAGTATAGTCCATGACCTATTACTGCAGAGTAAAATACCACTAAACAAAATTCTGTGCGCCGTTGACCAGGAAAAAACTTTGGCGGGAATTCAAATTTTTGAAAGCCTAATAAAAAAGTTGTTGAAGTTTTTATATTTTTTTCCAGGAATTTTTTTTTTCATTGTATAGATCTTGTTTCGCTGATTTTTTTTCATGTATTTTTCATTAAAATATGTTGATTTTTGAAAGGTTAAAATAATTTTCAAAGTTTAATAAAATCATTAAAAATAAATTTAACCTATCAAAAATCAACGTATTTCCATGAAAAATACATGAAGAAAATCAGTGAAACAAGATCTATACAATGAAAATAAAATCTCATGGAAATAAAATAAAAAAATTTTAACAGCTTTTTTTGGTAGTTTTTTTTTAATTTGAATTCCCGCCAAATTTGTTCGTGGTCAACGGCGCACAGAATTTTGTTTAGTGGTATTTTACTCTGCAGTAATAGGTCACGAACTATATATTCTATTCAGGTTTTCTTGTAAGTAGATTTTTCTATAGGGCTGCTAGTGTTTTGTTCTAATTGCATGGTGATCTAAACAGTGGTTGGATGTGAAACTGGTTACCTATATAGAAATACATTTATATATTTTGCGTTTCCAACTTGTTCACACTACCTTATTTTGGTGCGTTATTCCAAAACAAGACTTCTACTGTAATTAGAAAATTCCATCGTGCTTCCGGCTATTTTCTACCGCCTACCGCAGAATTTGTTCATCAAGGTGTAGGTAGGTTGAAAACTGGTCTTAAAATATGTGAGTCAATATTTGGCATTGGCTGCTGTTGACCGAAAGGTTGTAGCACCACCTGGGTGTCAATCGCCATCTCTCGGTTCGGGCCAAGGAAATGTTTCACCTATAATTTTAACGAGAAGTCTAGAAGAGTGGATTAGCATTAACAGCTTCACAGACCCAGAGTGGGTTATAAGCTTCACAGACCCGACCCCATTAGAAATAGGAATATCAATTTGTTCACTCTGACCTGGCTGCAAGTTTTCTAACTGCACTACTCTGAGAATCCAAAATTCAACACGTGCAGTGAATGCAACCAACGCGTGCTTCTACCGTCATGTTGACACCAGCATTTATCACATATCAACCAAAGCCAGTATGGCCTGGTGATTAGGGTGTTGGCCTCGCATGCGAGAGGTTCTGGGTTCAAAACCTTTTGTAAAATTTTGGTAAGATACTGGCCGGAGACGAGTTTTTTCGAAGTTTTACTATTCCCTTTGAAGTTTTACTGTTCGTTAACCCCGTTAACCTATCGTGAGGCTGGCTTGTCCGAGCGATAGCGAGGGCAAGCGCGTTAGCACCGCGCGGAGCGCGGAGGTGGGATCCGTTTGAAAAATTAAGTAGTGGATCGAAAATACATACAATTTGAAAATTTCGATTCTCCAAAACACTTTTGTTATAAAAAACTCGCAAATTACAGGTTTGGCAATTTTGGATTCTCAGAATAGTGCAGTTAGTAAACTCGCGACCTGGCTACCGTTCTCAGCGAAGGCTTGTTTGCCTGTGGCTGGTGTTTGCTTGGTGATAGCATCGAGTTGTTTTCTTTATCTTTCCGTAGAGGGGACGTTCCCATACTTCGTCGATGCCAACAAAGTCGGATCCACAGCTCTTTTCTTTTTCGATGGACTTGAAGCAAACGACTCGGTGAAACGTTTGTTGTGTTTCTGCAACTGTAGATTATTATAATAAAATTAACACTGTTGTATTCTACACAGTTCTTACACAGTACTTCAGGGCTCAGTTTGCATACAACGATATTTCAATTTTAATATGATTCAATTTCAATTTAGCGACTGAACTCATGATTAATATTGTCATTTTGTTCCACGTTTTGTTCTTTCTTATTTCTTGACGTTGTCGTGACGTTTATCAACAGCCAGTCCAGTGATAGTCTTTTCAGTACTTGTCTTTGCAATCGTCATTTCATGCTCGTAGCAAACCCCTTTTCTCCGGATATCAGCCGTCATGACAACTGTGATCGGAAACCCAATGTGTGTCACGTAAACATGAGACTCACCCGACAATTTGTTGTATGTGATAAAGACCCAACCCTCGTGAAAAGTTTTTTTTAATAACTACGTATTTTTATTTCAGATCTCCGATTCTTCAGCGCATGCTATCCAACATGCCGTGATCTGCCGAATCTTGTGATGTGTCCGTTTATCGATTGCGGTAACTTGTGATAATAGATTGTGTTGTGATCAATGCGCGCCAAAAGGATTACGGTTTAAAATCTTAATAACGAGATTAATAACCAGTGTTCTAATAACCAGTGTTCTATACGTTTAACGACATTTATACACTCTTAGACAATGATCCTTCAATTATTTTGGTAAGCGTGTCCCGGTGGTTTCTGTATTCGCGTTGAGATATAGCCCGGTCATAGTTTTTTTTCATTGAATTATTATTGACCTGCCGCCTGCGTTGATTGTTCTCAAACGTTTGCAGAAACAAACTTTGTCGAGAAAATTGCAGGCAACTATCTGTACAGACATCACAGTTTTTACGCTCTTTGTTGTATTTATCAATGATTTCATTCAACCGTTATAATTTTTTATGGGAGATTCTTTCATCAAGTATTAGAATAACTGTTGATATATTGTGTATATTATTTGTTTAATTTACTTTGCGTTAAATTTTTTACGTTTTCTTGCCAAGATAACTGTGATTACGATTTCTATACGCCCTGTGATCAACCGGTGGTTATAGGTGATAATTAATGCACTGATTCATACACATATCTACTGACTGAATCATTAGCACATTGACTCATTCATTTTTTATTATTCTTACCCACTCACTCACTCACTCACTCATTCATTCATTCAATCACTCATTCACTCATTCACTCACTCTTGCTCAGTCACTCAGTTTCTCACTTATCCACTCACTCACCTACCCTACTCGCTCACTCATTCATTCATTCAATCACTCATTCACTCACTCATTCACTCACTCTTGCTCAGTCACTCAGTTTCTCACTTATTCACTCACTCACCTACTCGGTCACTCACAGGCACACGGAGTCGAGTATTCTGTTGTTTCGTTTGTGCAATGATTGATCCTTTTGCTTTGAACTCTGTTATTTTATTTTTGGCCGTTGTCCACATTTTATTTAACATGATCTCGCACATTCAAACATTGTTCCTATTGTTCTGGGGCTGGTCGAATATTCTATCTTAGTATTGGTCCTCTCGTAGTATCGGTTCGGCACCTCTTACATATCTCTTTGCACACCACCTTGCTGGCTTCAGTTCACCTTGCTTGCTTGATCAGTTGCTCCACTTCAGAGTCCAAGTATGAGTGTCCACATGAAGGATCCACCATATTGGGAAAGAGGATCGGAGCCGATTGACGGCACAGATAAAGTACCGGCTTGGGATCTTATCAATTACCCTTATTACACGTTCGAAGAGGCTTTTTATGCCTTTGGACTGCATCCCACTTGTTCGTATAGAGAGTTTCGCAGTCAAAGTAAAAAGATGATCCTGAAATTCCATCCCGATAAGTTAACGGAAAATGACCAGGAGAGAATGTCTACTGGTGACAAAATCGAAACGGGCAAGCGTCTGATTTATCACATGCGACGAATTGAAGTTTGCCACTACGAGCGGAATGTTGGGGTTTTATTTTGCGCATTGTTTGTGTCTTTCCCTCCATATGTTTTCTGTGTTAAGATAATTTAACATTCAGGTAGTTTGAAACAAGGTTCAAAGGTAGCTTTTTATTAAAAGACTTGGATTTTTTTAGTCTGCTGAGTGGGGTGTTTTCTCTGATAATGTCGTTGCATACACAGTTTTCGTATATAATTAAAATAATTTCTGTGCGGTTCAGGCAGATCTGGACGACCGTGGACCGGAGGGAGGCACGCTTTACAAAGTAGGTGGTGGTTGAAATGGGGAATGCTTTTGTTCTGGTAGAGATATGTTCATGATTAAATAAAACAATGCTGCATGATCTACAATGCTTTCCAATATGCGAAAAATTAGTCTTTGTGTTGGGGAGACATTTCTTAGAATCATTTTATATTATTTAGCAAAGTTTTTTCTATTTCAGAGAGTTCGTATTTCAAGTACCAACGACGACGAGGTTACGGAGGCTGCGGACGGAGACGGTGCCGGTAATGAGTCGGACGCAGCCGCTGCCAACGGAGACGGTGCCGGTAATGAGTCGGTTGCAGCCGCTGCGGACGGAGACGGTGCCGGTAATGAGTCGGATGCAGCCACTGCGGATGGAGACGGTGCAAGCGTGCACGGCAGTTGACAATCCGTTAATGTTTAGCACATGATGTTAATGGTGGGTGTGTCCTGCATGTAGAGCGGTCAACCGTTGTTAACATACAATATAGCCGTTGGTGAATGAAATCAGAAATCTTTTGTGCTATAGGGTGGACAATTGTTTATTAGAATGGCCACAAAAAGGTAACCAATGTTTCCCCTATAAAACTGAATCTTGGATTTTGTGCTCTGTTTTGGATTCTGACGGAATTCGATGTTTTTGAAAAAAACAAGAAAAATTATTTTCTGTAAATCCAAAATCCAAAATTACAAATTCGAATTTTGGATTCACAGAAAATCAAATTTTTTTCTTTTTCTTTGTTCATTACAAAAACGTTAGAATTAAAAATAGACCCCAAAATCCAAGATTCAGTTTTATAGGGGAAACACTGATTACCTTCTGTGGCCATTCTAATAACCAATTGTCCACCCTATAAGAACATGATCGTAATGGTGGGTGGGTCCTGCATATAAAACAGTCTACAGTTGTTAACAGACACACGAAATAGCCGTTGGGGAATTTAAACACTGTTTCAGTGGAATGGCTATTAATCGCCGAACGAATCGGATGGCGAAGTGGAACGAGATGCTTGGGTACCTGTTCGAACAACGACATCAAACGGAAAGCCAGCCGTTGTTGATGCCAATGGTCTCTTATGAGTAGGGTCCACTGAATACCACCCGTTTTAGCAAGTTTTTCAGAAAATCCGAGAACCATTGAATTGAATACGTTTTTAGACCAATTGAAGACCGCATCGTTGAAAAACAACGATTCGAACATTTTTTGAGCTGCTGTCAGAAAAGCCCTTTTTATTGCATTTTTGTGGCGCGATTAAAAAACCTGAGAGTGCAGTAATTTTCAGCACATTTCTTTTCAGGTCATATAGTGTAGTCAAGTTATTATTATGTGATATTATTGTTTAGTGAGTTCCAGACCTTTGAGATCATTTTTAAAATGTGCAACGCTTTTAATTTCGTAAGAATGCCTTTCATAACGAGTATCGATCAATTCGAATTGCGACTTTTGATAAGCATCTATGCATGTATAAACTATTTACATGGCTTTTAATTATTCGTACTAGGGTAAACCCGTTGCTACGCAACTGAGTGTTAAGTTGACAAAAAATATTATCGAAGTATACAAACAAAATTAGCTTCGTTATATGTACCTCGAACCTGTTTCTATGCAACTCAAGTTATCATTGATTCATAGTTCAAGTTATAAACTTCTAACAATATTTCTAGGCAAACATTGTATAGCTCCCCGTTGAAAACTCGCTACCCGACCCGAGATTTCAATACATTAAACTTACCCGACACGTTAAGTTAGGAGTTTATTGTCCAAATATTTGTTGTTTTGAGATTAATTCAACTCCAGGAACACACTAAAAAGGACCCGTGGAAAAAATCAAATAACCCGCTATTTTCTATAATGAAGAATCATGTTTTACCCATCCCGTATAATACAATTAGGACCTTCGGATAATTCGTAGTGAAGGAAGACCAGCTGAAATATTCAAACTTTACCCGATCTTTTTTAATTAAAAATGTTTTTATTTCGAACTACCACAATATTAAGCGGCATTTTAGTTAAGGTCTTTCAGTTTCCAGTTCAGTGAATGGTAGGGTATTGATGATTTCACCGTTTGTTAAAAACGAATCATTATTGCGTCAATCAATAAAATTGCTCATGAAAGGCCATTATTATGACCTTCAGGAATGTTGAGATTTCAGTTTTGAAAATCAGTTGAACGGGTGTTGATGACTTCGTAATAAAAGTTGAGTTAACCAATTGAGAATATGAAATTCAACACGTTAATGCCTGTTGAGTTAGAGGTCAGATTTGAAAAACAACTGAAGGGGACGTGATGATTTATTTTGATTCTTCTGACATCAAGTAATAAAAGGTGTTTTAATGTTGTGTTCTGGTATTTATACTGAAGCGTGACACACACACAAACCGACATACATACGTTGTCTAATTTATATATAGACTAGGGTAAACCCGTTGCTACGCAACTGTGGATTAAGTTTACAAAGCTCAACTATCGTATTAAAACTCAGTCAAACCTATCGATTCGTCCCTTAGCTTCTTTTTAGCACAGGAAATCATTGAGATGCATGAGGATGTGATAATTTATGTGTCCTGTTTAATTGAACAACTACATATTTTTTTAGTCAATGTAATTTACCTGACCCGTTGAAATTAGTTCATTTTATCAACTAATCTACTTTAGCTGAACGTTGTTAAATTTTATACACCATGTTCAACAACACAACCCGTGTTTTTACAAATGTATCTGTCATACATAATGTAGAGCATAACATGGGTAATTTATAACTTTTCTGAAAATTGCATTACATTTAATTTAATCGACCCATTTGACATTAACTTTACACTGACTTGTTAAAACTGTTGTATTATTGTCAGAATACCCGTGGAAAACCAAAAAAACAATTATTATTAAAAACAACCTAAAAACATAAGCACCCGTGGCTGCAACAGTTAGCGGCACAATAAAACTACAATTCCAATTAAGATCAATGATGTTTCCACTTCAAAATATGGGGAACATCCTTGGGTGCCGACGATTGGGTGTGAGTAGGTGATGATGATAGAATTCGTTGTTTCTGAATGTGATACAATATGAGAATGAAACATTTCGAATAAGCCGATCATAAATGTTAAACTACATTTTAATTATCTTGACCTCATGGATAATTGATGTATGTACATTAAAGGTGAGTTGAGGAAGCGTCAGTTGAGGTAAGTTTTTGTCATGTTGAAGGGTATGTGATGATTTGTTTCAATCTTTCGATCAAGAGGGTGACGATGAATAAACCAATGGGTTCCAAATGATAAGAAGAGGATCTGAGCGTTTCGTTTCGATCTTATATAGAGCCTAGCGTGACACACAAACAAACGGACATGGATTTTAATTATATAGACTAGGGTAAACCCGTTGCTACGCAACTGTTTCTTATGTTAACAAAAATCAACTATCCTAGAAAAAAATTTTGTAAACCCGTCGGTTGATTAAATAACTGTAAGACAAACATAATGGGAGTAACCTATTTACATTCAAAGACATGAAATTTAACTCCTCTATAAAGTTTCTAAAGTTCAAATAAAGTTAGTAGAATCAAAACATTCATACGATTAGGTTATTGTAACCCGTTGAAATCAAAAGGTTTGATTCACCGGTTGAGGTTAGTGTATGTTAGGTTGAAGGGTATGTGATGATTTGTGTTCTTCTTGCCATCAAGAGGCTGACGATGATGTTTCAAAGTTTATCATCAAATGAAGAAAGGGTTTGAGAGAGTTATTTTGTTATTTTTGAACTTTAAGTGATTCAATAAAGTGTTAATGAACTTCAATTATCATGACCTAACCACCGGTTGAGGTTAGTGTATGTTAGGTTGAAGGGTATGTGATGATTTGTGTTCTTCTTGCCATCAAGAGGGTGAAGTGATTCAATAAAGTGTTAATGAACTTCAATTATCATGACCTAACCACCGGTTGAGGTTAGTGTATGTTAGGTTGAAGGGTATGTGATGATTTGTGTTCTTCTTGCGGGTGACGATGATTTTTCCAAATTTCCCATCAAATGAAGAAAGAATTTGAGAGTTATTTTGTTACTTTTATACTAAAAAAAGCGTGACATACACACATCGTCTAATTTATATATAGACTAAGGTAAACCCGTTGCTACGCAACTGAGTGTTAAGTTTACAAAAAATATTATCGAAGTAAACCCGTCAACATACAGAATTAGCTTCGTTATATGTACCACGAACCCGTTGCTATGCAACTCAAGTTATCATTGATTCATAGTTCAAGTTATAAACTTCTAACAATATTTCTAGGAAAACATTGTATAGCCTCCCGTTGAAAACTCGCTACCCGACCCGAGATTTCAATACATTAAACTTACCCGACACGTTAAGTTCGGAGTTTATTGTCCAAATATTTGTTGTTTTGAGATTAATTCAACTCCAGGAACACACTAAAAAGGACCCGTGGAAAAAATCAAATAACCCGCTCTTTTCTATAATGAAGAATCATGTTTTACCCATCCCGTATAATACAATGAGGACCTTCGGATAATTCGTAGTGATGGAAGACCAGCTGAAATATTCAAATTTTACCCGATCTTTTTTTTTTTAAAGTTTTTATTTCGAACTTCCACAATATTAAGCGGCATTTTAGTTAAGGTCTTTCAGTTTTCCAGTTCAGTGAATGGTAGGGTATTGATGATTTCACCGTTGGTTAAAAACGAATCATTGCGTCAATCAATAAAATTGCTCATGAAAGGCCATTACTATGACCTTCTGGAATGTTAAGATTTCAGTTTTGAAAATCAGTTGAACGGGTGTTGATGACTTCGTAATAAAAGTTGAGTTAACCAAATGAGAATAATTATGAAATCCAACACGTTAATGCCTGTTGAGTTAGAGGTCACATTTGAAAAACAACTGAAGGGGACGTGATGATTTATTTTGATTCTTCTGACATCAAGTAATAAAAGGTGTTTTAATGTTGTGTTCTGGTATTTATACTGAAGCGTGACACACACACAAACCGACATACATACATTGTCTAATTTATATATAGACTAGGGTAAACCCGTTGCTACGCAACTGAGTGTTAAGTTTACAAAAAATATTATCGAAGTAAACCCGTCAACATACAAAATTAGCTTCGTTATATGTACCACGAACCCGTTGCTATGCAACTCAATTTATCATTGATTTATAGTTCAAGTTAAAATTTCTAACAATATTTCTAGAAATACATTATATAGCCTCCCGTTGAAAACTCGCTACCCGAGCCGAGATTTCAATACATTAAACTTACCCGACTCATTAAGTTCGGAGTTTATTGTCCAAATACTTTTTGTTTTGAGATTAATTTAATTCCAGGAACACACTAAAAAGGACCCGTGGAAAAAATCAAATAACCCGCTATTTTCTATAATGAAGAATCATGTTTTACCCATCCCGTATAAAACAATTAGGATCTTCGGATAATTCGTAATGAAGGAAGACCAGCTGAACCATTCAAACTTTACCTGATCTTTAAAGTTTTTTATTTCGAACTACCACAATAAAAAATTGCTCATGGAAGGCCATTATTATGACCTTCAGGAATGTTGAGATTTCAGTTTTGAAAATCAGTTGAACGGGTGTTGATGACTTCGTTATAAAAGTTGAGTAAACACATTGAGAGTAATTATGAAATTCCAACACGTTAACGCCTGTTGAGTTAGAAGAGGTCAGATTTGAAAAACAACTGAAGGGGACGTGATGATTTATTTTGATTCTTACATCGAGTAAGAAAAGGTGTTTTAATGTTCTTTCCTGGTATTTATACTAAAGCGTGACACACACACATACATACATACATTGTGTAATCTATATATAGATATATATAGACTTCAAACCTAAAAACGTGAGCACCCGTGGCCACAACAGTTAGCGGCACATTAAAACTACAATGCCAGTTGAGATGAACGATTTTCCAGTTCAAAATATGGGGAACATCTTTGGTTACTCTCACATACATCTGTGAGTATGTGATGGTGATAAAATTCGTAGTTTCTGAATGTGATTAATCATGAGAATGAAACATTTCGATAGAATTCTAATAAACCGATCATAAATGTTAAACTACATTTTAATTATCTTGACCTCTTGGATAATTGAGGTACATTAAGGTTGAGTTCAGGAAGCGTCGGTTGAGGTAAGTTTTTGTCATGTTGAAGGGTATGTGATGATTTGTTTTAATCTTTTGATCAGGAAGGTGATGACGATGATTAAACCAATTGGTTCCAAATGATAAAAAGAGGTTCTGAGCACTTCGTTTCGATCTTATATAGAGCAGAGCGTGACACACATACATACACACAAACGGACATGGATTTTAATTATATAGATAGACTAGGGTAAACCCGTTGCTACGCAACTGTTTGTTAAATTTACAAAGCTAACTAATTTAAAATAAATATCATAACCCGTTGTTTAAATAAGTTAAACTTGCCCGATTCATTAAAAATCTGACTTACATTTTTGTTTGGATGTTAGTTCAAATGCAAAAGTACAGTAATCAAAAGTACGTTTTATCAATTACATTCTAAAATCCGTGTAAAAAAAACAGAGCAACCCGTGAAAATTAAGCAACTTAATAGCGCCCATTTTTTGTCCATAAACTATTATCATTTCACCCGTCCCGTTGAAAGCCATAACATATTTTCACTAATTATTAATTAGTCTTCGTTCATATATCCGTTATATATATTCGTTCAAATATATATATTTTACCCGTCCTGTGGAAAACCAAAAAAACAATTTTTATTTAAACCTAAAAACCTAAGCACCCGTGGCCACAACAGTTAGCGGCACAATAAAACTACAATTCCAGTTGGGATCAATGATGTTTCCAGTTCAAAATATGGGGAACATCTTTGGGTGCTCTTATGTGAGTCGGTGATGATGATAGAATTCGTAGTTTCTGAATGTGATTAAGTATGAGAATGAAAAATTTCGATAGAATTCGAATAAACCGATCATAAATGTTAAACTACATTTTAATTATCTTGACCTCATGGATAAATGAGGTACATTAAAGGTGAGTTGAGGAAGCGTCAGTTGAGGTAAGTTTTTGTAATTTTGAAGGGTATGTGATGATTTGTTTTAATCTTTCAATCGAGAGGGTGACGATGAATAAACCAATGGGTTCCAAATGATAAAAAGAGGTTCTGAGCGTTTCGTTTCGATCTTATATAGAGCAGAGCGTGACACACAAACGGACATGGATTTTAATTATATAGATTGCAGACTGAGGTCGGTCAACCGCTGTCGTATACCAAGAAGAAGTACCGGCAACTGGACGAGAAGATCTGCAAATACGTGACTGAATTCAATCACAACTGCTCACTTGAGGAGCTGCATCACTACATCAAGAAATGCGCGCATCTCGTCACCACTGACAACATTCTTGTGGAGTCAGATGAGTCCGATGGGTCGGATGAATTTTGATCAAGGATCGTGTATGCAAATGAAGCTGCGTCGCAGTTTGCAAAAAAGTTATACACAATTGAATAAGTTATACACAACATGAGTGAGCAGACTTCAGCAGTATGTATCGTAAAAAACAGCGATGCAGCTTTCATTTGCGGATGGAAGTCACTGACGGATGGAACCAGGCTTTCGTACTCCGATTTGTTAAATTGTTTACAATCTGTTAATTCTGCATTTGTAACGTCTTTTTGAATATTTTTTCTCAGAAATTGTCCCGAAGTCCGAGAAATCATGTTATATAGCTTGTATATATGTTGTATTTGTTGCTTTAATATCGTTATTAAATTTATGAACACCAAGTTTTAGACGCTTTTCAACTTCGATGTTGACTGCTAACAGTTGTTCGGGACGAGCTCAAGTGGTATATCAGCGCATAGCGCTCAAATTATGACTTTTTCCGTCAGTTTTCGTCCAGCGGCGTGGGTCCGAAAGAATAAAAAACAATATTAGAACAAATACGGTTAATTTTTTTTCTCGTCCCCCCCCCATACATTGTCGAATAAAAAAATATGCCATATATTTTTTTTCATTGTTTTATTTTTTGTTCGGACTTAACCCAGAAATGTCAGATTTCAACGCTACGCGATATATACTCCTTCATATATACCCCCTATAACGTTTGAAACCATTTCAAACCAGTTATATATCACTCAAAACCCCCGACGAAAAAAAAGTGACAAAATTTCATCAACTTTTTTTGATCGAAAATGGCATCCATACTCATTTAAAACATATATTTTAACAATAACAGAACATAAGGGGGTACATATAAACGATGTCACATGATTTTCTGAACATTTTAGGAAAAATTCCCCAAAATTGATTAAAAATGGATAAAAAATGAGGCCATATATTTTTTTTATTCATTGTTTTTTTTATTCGACATTGTATGTCCCACCCTGTTTATAAGGCACTTGTTATCTTCCAAATGTTTTTCCGACCGTTGCATCCTATGTTGCTATATCGTGCCTGCTGTTAATCTGACGCTAAACTTTATTAATTTTTGTTGCAGTCATTCATTTTCTTGGCATATCGCCCAACTTAGTCCTACGCGTGTACATTTTGCATCGATAAAAATTAATCTCATGTTAAATGATTTTGTCTGAAATGTGATTTTGATTGTATTCACAGTGATAAAAAGGGTGGAACACTACAGAAAAATAAGCTCTAAAACGACATAAGTGATTGATTGAGTGAGTGAGTGAGTGAGCAGTGAATGAGTAAGTGACAGAGTGAACATGGTTACAAATCGTTAACTCACTTGACACTTGACATGAAATAGTGAGTGAGTGTCGGTACAATCAATGATATTCACATTGATGTATGTACATGCAATGCACATTTACTTTATATGTATAGTATGCAAAAAGTGAGAAGCAATAGTACAAAGCAGTCCATAAACAGTCAATAAGCAATCAGTAAGCAATCACATTCATGCATAGCATTCAGTCATTCCAAGCAATAGCAGTCACATCATGATTCAGTCATAATACCGATATAATGGTCGTCCTAAAGTGTTCTCGACACTTTATAAATGAAGTGACGGTTATACTACACACAGTAATCACTATGCATCAAATAAGTCAATCAAGCACTTATTATCACCTTATGACATACATGACTGACTGACTGACTGACTGACTGACTGACTGACTGACGGACTGACCGACTGGCTGACCGACTGACTGACTGACTGACCGACTGACTGACTGACTGACTGACTGACTGACTGACTGACTGTACATGTACTGTACATGTAACTGAAATGTAAAGTAACAGATACATACATAGCTTACAGTTTCAACTGACTGACTGACCGACTGACTGACTGACTGACTGACTGACTGACTGACTGACTGTAAATGTACTGTACATGTAACTGAAATGTAAAGTAACAGATACATACATAGCCTACAGTTTCAAATGGCGGCGTGATAATACCGTAATACCGTGCCTCAACTTTCTGTGCCCCAACTTTCTGTGCCCCAACTTTCCGTGCCCCAACTTTCTGTGCCCCAACTTTCCGTGTCCCAACTTTCCGTGCCCCAACTTTCCGTGCCCCAACTTTCCGTGCCCCAACTTTCCGTGCCCCAACTTTCTGTGCCCCAACTTTCCGTGCCCCAACTTTCCGCGCCCCAACTTTCCGTGCCCCAACTTTCTGTGCCCCAACTTTCCGCGCCCCAACTCTCCGCGCCCCAAATTACCTTTGGCCCAACTTACCGTGTCCCAAGTTACCGGTGTCCCAACTTACCGTGTCCCAAGTTACCGGTGTCCCAACTTACCACGCCCCAAGTTACCGGTGCCCCAACTTACCGAGTCCCAACTTTCCGTGTCCCAAGTTACCGTGCCCCAACTTTCCGTGCCCCAACTTTCTGTGCCCCAACTTTCCGTGCCCCAACTTTCCGCGCCCCAACTTTCCGTGCCCCAACTTTCCGTGCCCCAACTTACCGCGCCCCAACTTTCCGCGCCCCAAATTACCTTTGGCCCAACTTACCGTGTCCCAAGTTACCGGTGTCCCAACTTACCGTGTCCCAAGTTACCGGTGTCCCAACTTACCACGCCCATAGTTACCGGTGCCCCAACTTACCGAGTCCCAACTTTCCGTGTCCCAAGTTACCGTGCCCCAACTTACCGTGCCCCAAATTTCCGAGCACCTTTTTTACTTTATTTTCTTAGCTTTTCTGATACCTCCTTAGACCACTAGCATTGTGTTGGTGTTGGTCATTATGTAAACCGTATTTTCGAATGTATGCGGTAAGGGTACGTTCATAGTCTTCCCTGGACTTTCCCTAGACTTTCCCTGGACTTTCCCTGGAAATTCCCTGGACTTTCCCTGGACTTTCCAGGGAAAATTTTGTATAGAAAAATTTTCCAGGGAAAGTCCAGGGAATTTCCAGGGAAAGTCCAGGGAAAGTCTAGGGAAAGTCCAGGGAAGACTATGAACGTACCCTAAATGGTAATATATGAGTTTTGAGTTTCAGATAAGAGTTTAACTTTGATTCTATGAATTCAGACTTTCCGAATGAAGAGTCAACATCTGAATATGATTATTCCGCAAATATACAAAATAAGCTGATATTTGTAACAGAAATAACTTAAAAGTTCAATATTAGGTTCAATAGACTACTAGAAATCTTCATTTACATTCAGGGTGCATACGACGCGTTTCCCGGCCGCCCATTTCTCAAAATTAATATGTTGCATGAATAACTTCTACATGCCAGTTAGATGTATTTATACCTGAAATTTCAGATTATGAGGTTCATTTTAGTGTAGGACTGCTCAAATTAATTTTCTTTCTTGAAATTAAAAAAAAATTTGTTGTTTCTTAACAAAACTGACTGAAATTCCATGAAAACTGACCTTATTAATACGAATTAAGTATCAATTGGTTTCAACCAGGATTCATAATATACCGGCAAAACCGCGGAAAATGCACAAAAATAGTTTTGGTCTCCATTTTAATCTATTCTGCACCTGCAAGGTTTGAGTGAGTGAATGAGTGAGTGAGTGAATGAGTGAGTGGGTGAGTGAGTGAGTGAGTGAGTGAGTGAGTGAGTGAGTGAGTGAGTGAGTGAGTGAGTGAGTGAGTGAGTGAGTGCGTGAGTGAGTGAGTGAGTGAGTGAGTGAGTGATTGAGTGAGTGAGTGAGTGAGTGAGTGAGTGAGTGAGTGAGTGATAGAGTGAGTGAGTGAGGGAGTGAGTGAGTGAGTGAGTGAGTGAGTGAGTGAGTGAGTGAGTGAGTGAGTGAGTGAGTGAGTGAGTGAGTGAGTGAGTGAGTGAGTGAGTGAGTGAGTGAGTGAGTGAGTGAGTGAGTGAGTGAGTGAGTGAGTGAGTGAGTGAGTGAGTGAGTGAGTGAGTGAGTAAATGAATGAGTAAGTGAATAAGTGAGTGAGTGAGTGAGTGAGTGAGTGAGTGAGTGAGTGAGTGAGTGAGTGAGTGAGTGAGTGAGTGAGTGAGTGAGTGAGTGAGTGAGTGAGTGAGTGAGTGAGTGAGTGAGTGAGTGAGTGAGTGAGTGAGTGAGTGAGTGAGTAAGTGAGTGAGTGAGTGAGTGAGTGAGTGAGTGAGTGAGTGAGTGAGTGAGTGAGTGAGTGAGTGAGTGAGTGCTGAACGTTCATGAAGCTGATGAGTCAGAGAAATGAATTGCCACAATTTAGCAAACTCTGCTTGTTTGTTAGGCTTTGCGTTAAGTTAGAGCCTGTGCTCCCATAAGAATTTGTCATTTTATGTACAGACATATGTACGTACTTTAGCAATTACACAGTATAAGGCTAGAAAAGCAACCTTTTTTAAGTTCCGAATTTGGAACCCGTTTACCTGGAAACGTTCGATTGTACTAAGTCCTTTTCGTTAATGCCAACCGCTAGTTACTAAAACCAACATACGATTTCACGTATCAAAAAGATTAAATTAGAGCTAATTGCAGTTACAGTGACTCAACTAATAAATTCAAGATGTGTTTCAATTTACAGGAAAACAACTTTTGTTTTTTTGTATGGAACCCATTTTACCAGTTGAGTATTAAAGAAAACCAAGTGAAAAAAACAGTAATTTCCAGGGAGAGCCACCTGAAACCCATGGTTGATCAATGGTATGATCAGATTGAGGTTCCACCGGATGACTCGACCAGTCTCAAGGATCGTATCGTGTTGATCAGCAACGAAGGCACCAAGTTCTACACGCATACATCCATCATGTGCTCTCAATCGCCCACACTACACGCATTCTATCATGGTTACGTCTCAATTGCAACTGTGAATCACGCAATTCAGTCCTCTTAATTCGATTGTGCATGAAATCAGTAAAAAACTAAAACCATTGCATTTCTGAAATTTCGAAAAGAGAACCTCTGTCACCTTTTAATGATTTTATTTTTTAGACATGAACTCAAACTGTGCTCCTGCTACAAGAACTTCCGCATTAACAAGAACCCTTCTCGAAAACAGCTATGCAATCTTCGTCTAATAAAAAAACAGTAAATAATAGTTTTTAACTTGGTCAGGTCCGACGCAGCCCGGCGAGAATCGAACTGAATTCGATTTGAAGGAAGCCAATGACGAAGAAGTGCGTGAACTGTTGCGGTTTCTGTACAATCGGGAATTGCCTTCTATCGAGGTTGATCAAACTTTTTTTGGTCCGAATTAGCTCACCTTTTTCATTGTAACAGTTGACCTGTTTGTCTGATCAAAAGATTATCTCACGGAATGGTGAATTGCATAACCCAACGACTGAACCGACTGACCTGTAAGTCTGTTGTAAGAATATCAACAACGTAAGTAAAGACTAGACCGAATAAACAAGGGAACCCACAAATTGTGGCCAACAAATTGATAGACTGCCAAATTGAATGACTGACTAACTACTAGATCACCGACTGACTGCCTTACTGATGGACTGTCTGAAAGTTGGTCTGCTGACTGACTGAATGACTTCTTGGCTGGTCGAAATAAACTATAACAGTGACCGACTTCCTGTCGTAATGACGAATACCATGTTGGTTGATAAATATGAAATCTGCAGAACTTGCTCGGTTTCATGCGAGTGGCTCACTTTCTGCAGATCGCCGGCGTCGTAGAACCAGCCAAGAAAGTTATAGAGACGGCTATTAACACGATGGATTCATTGGCTAGCATCAATCATTTGCTGTCCTTCACTCATTCCATATTTCACTCACTGTCACAATAACTCACTCAATCACTAACTCACTCACTCACTCACTCACTCACTCACTCACTCACTCACTCACTCACTCACTCACTCACTCACTCACTCACTCACTCACTCACTCACTCACTCACTCACTCACTCACTCACTCACTCACTCACTCACTCACTCACTCACTCACTCACTCACTCACTCACTCACTCACTCACTCACTCACTCACTCACTCACTCACTCACTCACTCACTCACTCACTCACTCACTCACTCACTCACTCACTCACACTGTCAGTCACTCACTCACTCACTATCTCACTCACTCAATAAATCAAGTACTCACCTACTCAACTCAATCACTCACTCACTCACTCACTCACTCACTCACTCACTCACTCACTCACTCACTCACTCACTCACTCACTCACTCACTCACTCACTCACTCACTCACTCACTCACTCACTCACTCACTCACTCACTCACTCACTCACTCACTCACTCACTCACTCACTCACTAACTCACTCACTCACTCACTCACTCACTCACTCACTAAATCACTCACACTGTCAGTCACTCACTCACTCACTATCTCACTCACTCACTTACTCACCAACTCACTCACTCACTCACTCACTCACTCACTCACCCACTCACTCACTCACTCACTCACTCACTCATTCACTTACTCACTCACTCACTTACTCACTCACTCACTCACTCACTAACTCACTCACTCACTCACTCATTCACTCACTCACTCACTCACTCACTCACTCACTCACTCACTCACTCACTCACTCACTCACTCACATTCTCACTCACTCACTCACTCACTCACTCACTCACTCACTCACTCACTCACTCACTCACTCACTCACTCACTCACTCACTCACACACTCACTTACTCACTCACTTACTCACTCACTGACTCACTCACTGATTCAATTAATATTTCATACGTTGTCTGAGCTGGTCACGTTGGACACTGAGCTGCCCAAGTACGGCTACAACGAGTCAGTCCTGAAGTCGGCCATGCCATTCCTTAAAATTGAATAATCTGATCACTCCGATATAATTAGAGACTAAGGTGAAAATTATTGGGATTTTTTTTGTAAGAAGCGTACAATTTCTCTAAACTTTGTGAAGTGTTTGTTTTTGAAACCACTTGAGGCGAAAAACGTGAATTGAGAGAATGAATGAGTGAGGGAGTTACATAGTAAGGGAAGGAGTGATGTAGTGAGTGAGTGATTGAGTGAGTGAATCAGTAACTCAGTGAAACAACAAGTTGAAAAACCAAACGTGTGTTATAATTAATGGATGAGTGAGTGTGCACGGCGTTCAAACGAAGTAAACGAAGTAGTAGAAAGTTCAATCACAGGTAATCACTAAATCACTCACCCACTCACTCCGTTTCTCAGTTTGCTGCGTTGGCCACAGAGCTGTTCAACTAACTCACTCACGCACTCAAACACATTCTCACTCACTCACTCACGTACTCAATCACATTCTCACTCACTCACTCACTCACTCACTCACTCACTCACTCACGCACTCAAACACACATTCTCAACCACTGTTACAAGCCGACCTTGCTGTCGATTTTCACTTGGATAATGTAAAAAATTTAATATTTTTTAAATCACGCGTTTTCTGGCCGCCCATTTCTCAAAATTATTATATTGCATGAATAACTTTTACATGCCAGTTATACCTGAAATTTATACCTAAAGTTTTTGTTTATGGGGTTCATTTTATTATCACTAGTTATCATTAGTTAATGACCATCAACAACGTTCTTGAATTCGCTGCCTCAATTCGCGACTCGAACCAGGACCATCGGCATGCGAGGCCGGAGTCTAACCACTTGTAAAAGGAAACAACAAGGAAAGCGACATTTGCGGAATAGTCATATTCAGTTGTTGGCAATTCATTCGGAAGGTCTGAATTCATAAAATCAAAGTTAAACTTTTATCTGAATTTTAAACACTCATAAACTACCGCATACATCCGAAATTATTGTTCACGTAATACCCAACACCAATACAATGTTAGTTGTCTAATGGCGTATTAGAAAAGCTGAGAAAATAATGGAGTAACGTTCATAAGAAAAAACATACAGTAATGTTGAAAACAAAGAAAACCACAAGAGTATAAATTGCACAATTTTTTCCAATTAGAAACACAAAACAGAAAAAACCAATGAATGTTTCGGGGTTTTGTTCATGTGTATGAATTGTTGCTAAGCCACCAATCCCGCACATCGCAATGCCATGTAAAACCCGATGCCGTACGCATATTTACAGAAACTACAAAAAAAATTGTCGCCAGTAAACTTTTCTCAAAACTATGGTTTCGCACAAATGAACGAAAAATTTTGTGACTAATTTTTTTTTTTTTTTGGAAAACGAAGCATAAATCAGAGAAAAAATAGGATTGCCTGTTATGAAGAAACTATCCCATTCTAGCGCTCTTATTTGCATTAAAAAATTACCATTGTTTGAATGGCTTCGGCTTAGTAATTATCACAGACTGTTCCTTCTAAGCGAGATCGCCGAGTATGAGGCTAAGGGTTCGCGTAGCGCCCGAGCCCTTCTTCAAAGGCTAAGCCTAAGCCTAAGCCTACACTGAAACCTAAGTTTTATGCCCCCGCCTTGGACCGTTAGCACCGCGAAGCGGAGGTGTCCAGCATGGTTTTTCATGTCACCACAAGCCGAACCGTTAGCCATAACCTAAGAGGTAAAACACCCATGTTTTAATAACATGTATTTTTCATGGAAATACATTGATTATCGAAAAGTTGAAACAATTTTTTGAAATTTAGTTCTAACTTTGAACGTTATTTTAACCATTCAATAATCAACGTATTTCCATGAAAAATACATGAA
This sequence comes from Daptonema setosum, assembly GCA_964036265.1. NCBI lineage: Eukaryota > Metazoa > Nematoda > Chromadorea > Monhysterida > Xyalidae > Daptonema > Daptonema setosum. Next base: position 51,747 of record CAXIWR010000030.1, on the reverse strand, counting down.
AAAAATCAGCAAAGCAAGCTTAATTTTATGACAATAAAAATTCCAACAAAAAAATTATTTTTTTTTTATTTTTTTCGAAAAAAAATTTTATTTGTTCATTTGTTCGAAACCATCCATCCATTCAGGGAAAAGTTTTACTGGTGACAATTTTTTTTGTAGTTTCTGGAAATATGCAACCCGTACTGTATGTTATTTCTGCAGCCAAAAATGTTGCCCAAAACGTCTGATGATGAACCATCAAACAATCAGTATTAACACGCACATCAATACTCGTCATCCCTTGCTATTCTGTGTTGAACTACGGTGTCAACCGAGTTGAGTTGAGGCTAGTGATGTTTCATTATCAGACGTTTTGTACAGTATTATTGTTTGCAGATGAAAAATACGGGCTTTTTAAAGCCTTTTGAACTACTCACTAGAGGTGAGTCGTGTGAGCTGATTTGAATCAAATTGATTATATAGTCTTTCATTATTTTTATCAATAATTTTTGACATAATACAAGCAATTCAAAACTTTGAAAAGTTACCGAAATTTTTGTCAACTAAAATTGTTTTCTCAATAGCATACTGAGTTTCTGTAAGCAATATAAATTGAATGAAAAATCAGGCAACTAATACTAATACAGCTTGTATTTGGAATCAGTCAGACAGTCAGTCAGTCAGTCTTTCCGTCAGTCAATCAGTCAGTCTGTCCGTCAGTCAATCAGTCAATCTGTCCGTCAGTCAATCAGTCAATCTGTCCGTCAGTCAATCAGTCAATCTGTCCGTCAGTCAATCAGTCAGTCAGTCTGTCCGTCTGCCTATCAGTAAACCAGTCAGCCGATGCGTTTTCCCGGTCATTGAGTGAGTGAATGAAACAGTTAATTATTCAGATAATCAACAAATAATTCAGCGAGACAGTCAGTTGTTTCATCAGTCCTCCATGTCCACAATTTCGTCATAGTCTATTGGAAATTCTTAAAAACATTACTTTCATTTCTATGCGATTAGAATCAAGTCAGTTTAATTTTAAAAACTCGCCTGTGCTTACCTCTTATTTCAGAGCTGATCAAACATGACATATTGTGGAAAATGTAAAGAGAAATGCAATGTTACCCGAACAATTGGCGATGGCTCATACAGCCTGCCTTTCGCACAATGCGAACGTTGCTCCAAAGAACACTCGGGTACTTTTACTTGTACCACTGACCTAATAACGCTGCGCCGGTTGCATGCTCAATTGTGTCGGTTGGTTGATCGCAGCCGCATATTTCCAAAACCCAGTAATTTTCACAGATTTTTTCCATTCACGAAATTTTATGAGGTGGGTGACCACTGAAATATCACCGCTGTGCGGGCCTAACGCGCTTGTCCTCGCTCGAGGTTAACCTACAATAAAACTTCATAGGGAATACATTTTTTATGAATTTTTTTTGGCGTTTTGTTAAAATTCTAGAAAAATTACTGGGTTTTGTAATTTTGCATCGCAGCCGCGTTCGATTGAATTTGCGTAGTCAGTGATATGAATTGCCACAGTTTAAAAACCCTTTGCTTGTTTGTCAGGCTTTGACGTTAAGTTGGACACTATGCTTCCAGAAGGAATTATCAACTTAAGTACGTTCATATGTACTTTGGCAAATACACAGTAAAAGCGTAGAATAAAACGCTTTTTTTAAGTTTTCAATTTGGAACCGTGTTTCCGAAAAGGTTCGTTTGTACAAAGTCATTTTCGAATTTCAACCGATAATGTACGAAAAAAAACGGTTTCACGTATTAAAAACATAGATTGAAGCTGTTTGCAGTTACAGCGACTCAAATATTATAGTCAAGATGAGTTTCATTCTACAGGAAAACAACTTTTTTCCGTTTTGTATGGCACCCTTTATGCGTACAGTAATATCCACTTTCCAGGGAAAACCACCTGGCACCCATGGTTACTCAATGGCACGCGCAAATTGAGATTGAACCAGATGACTCGACCAGTATCAAGGATCGTATCGTGTTGATCAGCAACGAGGGCACCAAGTTCTACACGCATACATCCATCATGTGCTCTCAATCGCCAACACTAAACGCCTTCTATCATGGTTACGTCTCAATTGCAACTGTGATTCACGCAATTCATCCCTGTTTTGCATAAAAACCGTTAAAACCCTAAGCTAATGATTTTTTTGAAATTTCGAAAGGAAAACCTCTGCCATTTTATAAACAACAATGGCATCTTTTGTTATATATACAGGGTGGTCCACAAAAAAACCTTATGATTTTGAACGTTAATAACTCGATTTACAACTAGCCGATTCAATCGTTCTTGCTCTCATTTGAAAGTCAATATTTAAACTTAGAATTCCTTTAAATGTAGTCGTGTTTTGTGTAGTTGCCCTGAAGTTACAGAAGAAAGTTTGACAGTTCGGGTATTTTCAGCGGAAATCATCGGCAGGAAATGCTGTAAACAGAGTATCTCAGTTTATGAATGAATGAAATGCATCCAATAACAACTATTCTAGTTAAGCCTTGTTGATCAAAGATAAAAAATGGTACGCTCTATTTGAGCATTTTCCTAAACCTTCAAAGTCCGAGCTCAGGGTTAAAGTTGTCAATGGCGGCCGTGACATTCGCCATGTATTTTTCCAAGCACTAAATATGGTATTTCAGAATTTCCAGGTTAGAAGTGAGCTCAGCAAACTCTATCCTTCTTACTGAACTCTTCAAATTAAAAAAAAATCGTTTTCCGAAAGAAACATTTCGCGAAATCAAAAAAGTTGGGGTTTTTCATCCAAAAAACATGCCTTTTTGGGTTTTCTTTTGTTAGTTGAGGACAACTCTATAAAACAAAACAAAAATTAGAGGGATTTCAAGTTGAAATATTGGCTTTCAAATGAGAACAAGAACGAATTATTAACGTTCAAAATCGTATGGTTTTTCGGCCCACCCTGTACAGTCGGGGCAGACGGTTATGTCTCGTAAAACTGTTGCCATTCACATCCTAATATTGAGTTTTTCTCTGATTATAACGGGAATATGATGATAACAATTGTAGGGGATATGGAATAGTATCTGGCGCACCTTTTCAGTTTGACAGATAGTTTAAAAAAACATTTCACAGGCAGAAAAAAATGACGAAAACGTACACGGACCATAAGTTTGTAGGAAAGGTGTTGTTTCATGAATAGAAACGACTTGTTTAATATTCTTACTGACTGTAAAGGTGCGCCAGTCCCTATTCCATATCTCCATCAATTTTTATCATCATATTCCCGTAATAAAAAGTTAAAAAGTTTGTCAACCCGCATTGGGGCACCTTTTCATTGAAAGGTGATTTTTTCATAGTTGGGTTGTCTCATTAGGATTAAGACTTCACCGGGTCCCATTCACAAATGCTGCTTGCCATAGACATATCATGGAATCTAATTCCAAGCCACTCTTTCAGGTGTTCATTCTTTAACGACCATCAGCCAATAGGTAACAGCCATTAAAGGTTGCTGGTGACGGGCCCGGGATTCGAACCTGTGTGCGGCCGGCCAAGCTGTTTCAGATCCAACGCCTTACTTAACCCATTGACAGCATGCCGAATGTTTTTCTCATTGAAAGATTCTCTCACGGAAAGATTGATTGCAAAACTCGTGAACCGACTGACTCGTTGACCTGTAGGTCTGTTGTAAAAATATCAACAACTTATGTATACACTAGGCCTGAATAGTCCTACAAATTGATAGTCTTAACTGACTAAATAACTCGGCTGATCAAAGTCATATATAACAGTGACTGACTTCCTGTCGTTATTACGAACAAAATATTGATTGATGAATATGAAATCAGCAGAACTTGCTCGGTTTCGCACGAGTGGCTGACTTTCTGCAGATCGCCGGGGCCGTGGAACCAGCCACGAAAGTAATCAAGACGGCTGTAAACACGAAGGGAACGTTGGTTAGCATTTGCCGTTTGCTTGTCTTTTCTATCGCATGTACTATCTTATTAACTTACCCACTCACTCACTCCCACAATGTCTCACTGACTCACTCACTCACTACCTCACTCACTCATTCACTCACTCTCACACTAACTTAGTCACTCACCAACCTATTTTCTCACTCCCAGGGTAATCTCATTCACTTACTCAGTCTCTCACTCCAACAATAACTAACTCACTCACACACACACACACACACACACACATTCACTCACTCACTCACACACTCAATCACTAACTCAATCACTCTCACAATAACGTTTTCACTAACTCACTCACTCACCCACTCACTAACTCACTCACTCACCCACTCACTAACTCACCAACTCATTCACTCACTCACTCACTCACTCACTCACTCACTCACTCACTCACTCACTCACTCACTCACTCACTCACTCACTCACTCACTCACTCACTCACTCACTCACTCACTCACTCACTCACTCACTCACTCACTCACTCACTCACTCACTCACTCACTCACTCACTCACTCACTCACTCACTCACTCACTCACTCACTCACTCACTCACTCACTCACTCACTCACTCACTCACTCACTCACTCACTCACTCACTCACTAACTCACTCATTCACTCACTTACTCACTCACTCACTCGCTCACTATTTCACTCACTCACTCACTCATTCAATCAATCGATCAATCACTCCCTCACTCAATCACCGACTCACTCACTCATTTACTACTTCATTTTGGCATTCATTCACCTACTCATCCACTTACATTCACTCACTCACTCACTTACTCAATCACTCACTCACTCTCTTACTCACTTACTTCACTGACTTCACTCTCTGATGTGGTGATATATCAAGGGACGGCCACTAGGCCGTTCCCTTAATATGGTTCGATTAAGATAAGCTTTTTTGCGGGTATCTCGATCTAGCCTCGTCGTATCAACTTCTAGTCTGTTTCATCGGTTTTCTCGTGCGATTTTACATCTTCCTGGCTATTTTTTACTTGATAGGGATAAATTTTCATTTTTCAGGTCCAAAAACGATGAAAATGCGATTTTCCGTTTTTTTTTATCAACCCAAAATGGTGTCAGCAAGTTGGGCCGAACGGATAAAGCTGAAAATTGGTACATAGATCAATTTCACGCCTAGAAAACGATTTCCTGAGTGTCCCGCAGATCGGATAAAGCTTTCTACTATTTTTAAGAGATTTTATGAAAAAAATGTCAAAAATCGCAGGCAAAATGGAGAAAGAATTGTTGTATGAGCGATAGGGTGGTCCGATCAAACTAAAATTTTAACCGGACGTGTATTACATATGTCGAAATACGATCCGCTATTTAATTCAGCTAATTATTGAAACACACAAAAAACGCCACGGGTTATGTAAGAGGCAAAATTAGCGAAAATTTTCACAAAAGCTCTATTCCTCGTGACAAACTCATCGAATGGCCATAAAAACTAGCCTATCATTTGCGGAATCAAGTTTCATTATGACCTCTGTCCGACAGATTTCCCGATAAAATCATCGTACTTTGACAAAAACTTGAAGAAACTGATGTAGAAAGTTTCAACGTTTTTTTACGATTTTTGCTCCTTCGAAAATCAGATTATCTCAAGATTTAAAGCCTTGAGACCCATTGAATTATCTGAATGTCTAGAATGACTGAAGCTGTATCGAATACAGAAAAGATGATTCTCTGCGTAATCTCAAAAAATATTTATGAGCCGCCAAAAACCGGTGAAAATTCAAGTTCACTTATTCACGCTGTTTCAGCCACATTGGATACCGAAATTTTTATTTATACAGAAACCGGAAAAACTTCATTTTCACAGGATGTCTAGAGGGAGTACATTTCTAACAAAATATATTTTTAAAACTTGATCTGAAAAATGTAAATAAATTTTTATGATCCGTCAAAATGTACAGAAATGAAGAAAAATGGGTCAAATTTTTTTTCTAAGTAATTTATTTTCTTTGTTTCCAGACGTGTACCAACATCAATAAGACACCTCAAAACCTTATTATAAAGATTCTGGAAGTAAAGAAAAAAAATCAAGAGTCACTTGGTACATAGCGTCCGCTGTTAAGTACAGCTCGGCGCTAACCTAATAATAGTCGAGTTTTGAAGCTATTTTCACATTAGATAAACAAATAAATTTTTGATTTGAAACAAGGTTTGATGTAGCGAATCAACTTTTAAAATATTTTTCGTCAAGGTAGTCAAGTGGATAGTCAAGTTTGCAAGTTAAACGAGTGGTGCTGGGTTCAAAACCCCTGAAAATTTAAAACAATGAAAGTGTTTATTTGTTTTGTTTTTGATATTATATATTTCTCCCGAGCTTCAAATGTATATCTTAGATATAATAAGGAAGCTTTTAACTCTCTATATTACCGACCCAGGGATTTTTTTCATCATTACAATATGTCTCTTATGTATGCTCTTTTACAAGGGAAAAATTGAAGGGGGCTCGCGAACGATCACTGTTCACAAATATTATTGTCATTCAATATTCGAAAATCTAAAGTTATAAAAGGGCTGAAGTAGATGAATCTTATGAAATTTTTTTAACTCATAGAGCATTTTTGTTACATTAGCACATTATGTACATGTATTATGTATGTACATACAGTATTTAGTCTACATACTGTACATAGAATACATACATGTGATTTGCTCACACATAAAAAAGTTATAGACAAGCAACTAAAAATGCCCTGAAGGCATGGGGAATAACGAATATGGTCCGATCCTGGCTAGTCCAATCATGAAAAAGTATGAGACAAGAAATTTTATTCTCATATTTTAAATAGTCTGATCGTGAAAAAGCAGGAAACAAGATTTGCGACGAATCGCAAAAAAAGTTTGTACTTCATTAAGTCAAGAATCAAACCAAATAACACGAAACATATTTGGGACTTTTCGGTGGAAACCAAATCCCCTTTATTTCGTCTAGCTCGTTGTGAGCATGAGTCAATTTACTTCGGTTTGTGTGACAAGTCTTCCACGAAACTTTTTTTATTTCGTTTTCATTCAATAATGATGGTTTTTGATAATATGATCCATTTATGATAATATGAATATTTAAAAGATACTTATGTTTAAAAATTGAATACCAGCATTTTGAATAAAGATAAATGTTACCACAACAATCGTGAAAAGTCCCAAATATGTTTCGTGTAATTTGGTTTGATTCTTGACTTAATGAAGTACAAACTTTTTTTCGCGATTCGTCGCAAATCTTGTTTCCTGCTTTTTCACGATCAGACTATTTAAAATATGAGAATAAAATTTCTTGTCTCATACTTTTTCATGATTGGACTAGCCAGGATCGGACCATATTCGTTATTCCCCATGCCTTCAGGGCATTTTTAGTTGCTTGTTTCAGACATTGTCCGAGATGGCAGCGTGGACTACTGAGTTGCCCAAGTACGGTTACAACGAGTCGATCCTGCAGTCGGTCATGCCATTCCTAAAGATTGAATAATCTGATATAGGATAAGTTGGAAATTTTTTCGATAGTATATAAAGTGAAATTCTGTAAAGCCTTGTCAAATGCAAAGTTTCGATACCACATTATGGGAGGTAATGATTATTGTGACAAGGTAGACGGAGTCAAAATGGAGGCCAAAACGGTTTTTTCCCGCCAAAATGTTGCCCTTGAATCATATTTCACAAAATATTACAAAATTTGTGTTTATCGCAATATTTTCTAACTTGCCCTTTGCACAAGAAAGCGAAGTTTTTTCAAATCCCGGACTTTATTGTTTTGACTTCGGTTAAATGTTTCCATCCAATCAATGATAGCACTTGAAATTTACGTAAACTGTTTGTGATAATGATTTTCCGGAAATCTAATGTTTTATAATTTTTTAGATTGCGTGTGTGTTCTTGTGTTTTTTTGAATCACCGTTTGGAATCCGGCTTTTTGTTGTTGGCTGAAATGAACTGTTGAGATGAATGTTGCGTGCTTTGGTATTATAATAGCATCTTACTACAATGCGAATATGTTGTTCTTATTTTGTCACTTTTCATCGGCAAATCCAAAATTTTTTAGTTGAAGAACTTTTATTCGAATAGCATGCGGAGTAGTTATTTATGCTTTACTTCTCCTAAAAAGTTAAGCAATCCGATACATATTCATAAAGTTAATAAATTTCAAAGTTGTGTTGTTGTCCTTGTGCTCCGCTCCGATTTACATTACAAGTAATTGAACCAACAGTAGGTAAGTAACATAGTTGTTTCTGTTACAAGTCTCTGCTCATTTTGTATATCATTTGCGGAATACTCATATTCAGTTGTTGACTCTTCATTTGGAAGTCTGAATTCATAAAAACAAAGTTAAACTCTTCTCTGAAATTCAAAAACTCATTGACTACCGCATACATCCGAAAATACTGTTCACATAATGACCAACACCACTAATGGTCAAATGGCTTATTAGAAAAGCTAAGAAAATAACGGAGTAACGTTGATAAGAAAAACATAATGGTGAAAATGAAGAAAACCACAAGAGTATAAATAGGCCGAGTTGTCCAACTTAGAAACAGAAAACAGAAAAAACCATATGGATGTTTCGGTTTTTTGTTCATGTGTATGAATTATTGCTAAGCCACCCATCCCGCACATCGCAATGACATGTAAAGCCCGTATGCAAGCAAAAATTTTGCCAAAAACGTGTTAAGACGCACATCAATCATCATCACCCCATGATATACTGTGTTAAACTACGGTGTCAACCGAGTTGAGTTGAGGCTAGTCATGTTTCATTATCAGACGTTTTGAACAATATTATTGGTTGCAGAAACAAAATACGGGCGTTAGTCGCGTCAGTGGTCATATAAAAACTGCAGTATGACACAAATATTTTCTGGAAATGACAAAATCCATTGTTTATATATGCGATCACAATCGATTCGGAGTTATTGAAAACTCGTCTTTGCTTGCCTCTTATTTCAGAGCTGATCAAAGCATGACATACATATTGTGGCAATTGCAAAGAGTGGTCCAATGGCTATCAGATAATTGGCGAAGAACCGTACCGGCTGATTTTCGAAAAATGCGAAGCTTGTGCCAAGGAACGTCAGTCGGGCAGTTGTACCTGTGGGCCTGGAACGCTGAGCAAGCTGGATGTTTATTTGTGTTGGTTCGTTGATCGCATCCGCTTCCGATTGAAGTTCTCACTCACTCACTCATTCGCTCACTCACTCAGTCCCGCACTCTCTCACTCACTCACTCACTCACTCACTCACTCACTCACTCACTCACTCACTCACTCACTCACTCACTCACTCACTCACTCACTCACTCACTCACTCACTCACTCACTCACTCACTCACTCAGTCACTCACTCACTAATGGTTAATTAATAAGTCCAATAAAAAAACTGTAATTTCCAGGGTGAGTCACCTGAAGCCTATGGTTGATCAATGGTACACGCAGATTGAGGTTCTACCGGATAACTCGACCAGTCTCAAGGATCGTATCGTGTTGATCAGCAACGAAGGTACCAAGTTCTACACGCATACATCGATCATGTGCTCTCAATGCCCATACTGCACACATTCTATCATGGTTACGCCTCAATTGCAACTGTTAATCATGCAATTCATTCCTATTTATTCGATTGCATATACAGGGTGTCCCGTTTAAAAGTTACGTTTTGTTTATACTGTAACTTTTGAAAACATCAACCGATTTTGAAGTTTTATGCGGCACATGATAGAGAATTTAAGACGAATTTTTTTGGCGCATAAACTTTCGAAATTGCAAGATCATACCAATTTTCATGCTAAATCTACAGAAGTCCCATATTTTCACCAAAAATCGTCGATTTATTCCAGTTTTTCGCACATAAATACATAATAGATTATTGGAATCTACTGATTAATGCTATCACAATCAGGTAACCAATACTTGAAATACAAGTGAAACATATTAGAATAAGCCTTTTAAATCATCAAGATGATCACCACCCCTTCAGATGCCAGTTTTCAACCATGCGCATGCTCTGGATGTGATTCCTTACATTTAGCCGCACTTGATTAAAGGGATGATGACTTGGATGATGTCAAAATTCTTCATAATATGCAAGGACATGGCTCTTTAGTTCCTTTTTAGATGAATATTACCGTTTTCAAAACAATGGATCTCAGGATTCTGAGTTTTGATAAGCTGGCCAATGTAAAAAATCACACACATAGCACGCGCATCGTTGGGAACTGTGCATCTGAAGGGGTGGTGAAGGACTTAATGGGCATATTCTGGTATGTTTCACCCGCATTTTCAAGTATTGGTTACTCGATTGTGATAACACTAATCAGTATATTTCAATAAGCCGTTATTTATGTGCGAAAAACAAGAATAAATCGACGATTTTTGATGAAAAAAGGGACTTTTGTAGACTCAGCATAAAAATTGGTATAATTATGCGTTTTAAAAACTTCATGAGCCAAAAAAATAGTTTTAAATTCTCCATCATATGCCGCATAACACTAAAAAATCGGTTAATGTTTTCAAAAGTTACAGCAAAAATAAAACGTAACTTTTAAATGGGACATCCTGTATGTACATAAAATCAATTGAAACCCCAAGCCATGGAATTTTTTGAATTTTGAAAAGAAAACCTCTGCCACTTCATAAACAGCCACGGAATCTTTTGTTATATATGTTTACAGTACATGTATTCATAAAGTCACTCACACTACACCCACACCATCATGGTTAATCCGATCGCTCTATCAGAGCCAGATAGCCAGCCATCTAGCCTATCATAGCCAGATGAATTCAAACTGAGCTAAAAAAGAGCTTAATAACAAGAACCCTTTTGAAAAAAGCAAAACAACAAATTCTTTTCTAAAAAACAATAAATAAATAATAGTTTTTAACTTGGTCAGGCCCAACGCAGCCCGGCGAGAATCGAACTAAATTCGATTTAAAGGAAGCCAATAACGAAGAAGTGCGTGTACTGCTGCGGTTTCTCTACAATCGGGAGTTGCCTTCTATCGAGGTGGTTCAAACTTTTTTCGTCCGAATTCGCTTACCTTTTTCATTGTGACAGCTGACATGTTTGTCTGATTAAAAGATTATCTCACGGAAAGATTGATAGCATAACTCATTGACTGACATGTATAGTTAATTTTTTGGTTACGACTTTTTTTCGGAACTTTTTTCTGTGTAAAAACTTTCTATGACCCCACATTTGCTGCTTCCGACCGCCATATGGGTTTCATTAAAAAGGTTGATAGGCACTTTGAAGACGTGTCTAGGTCAATTCGAACACGCTCTACACGATGGAGTTGCGATGCGATTTGAGGTTGAGGAAATGTTTTACACAGAAAAAAGTTCCGAAAAAAAGTCGTAACCAAAAAATTCGACTATAGGTATGTTGTAAGAATGCCAACAACGTAAGTAAAAACAAGACCAAATAGACAATAGGACTCACAACATGTGGTCAACAAATTGATAGACTGCCAAGTTGAGTGACTGACTAACTACTACTGTAGCTCACCGACTGACTTAATGATTGACTGTCTGAAAGTTGGATTGCTAACTGAGTAAATGACTTGTTGGCTGATCGAAATAATCATTAACAGCGGCGAACTTTCTGTCGTAATGAAATATCATGTTGACTGATAAATATGAAATCTGCAGAACTTGCTCGGTTTCGTGCGTTTGGCTGACTTTCTGCAGATCAAATCTGCCGTTGAACCAGCCAAGAAAGTAATCAAGACGACTGACAAGCAGGATTTGTTGGTCTGAATCAGAAAATAAATTCACGTAGGTTTATTTGCATGTATCATAAAATTATTCACTAAATGATTTTATGTTGGATTTAAAGAAATTTTTTGGAACTCTAACTTCCACCCGCTTCTTATGAGGATATAACGGCTGGCAGGACGGCAATTATTCTCGATTCATTTACACTTCTTCACCTCATTCCATTTCTCACTCATTCACTTAAACATTCACTCACTCACTCACTCACTCACTCACTCACTCTTCACTCACTCACTCACTCACTCACTCACTCACTCACTCACTCACTCACTCACTCACTCACTCACTCACTCACTCACTCACTCACTCACTCACTCACTCACTCACTCACTCACTCACTCACTCACTCACTCACTCACTAACTCACTCACTCACTCGTTCCTCAAGATTTAATAATCTGGGTAATAATTATATAATAGGTTGAAAAGTGTTCCGAAATTTCTCTAAAGTAAAATGTTGTGAAACCTTGTCAAGTGCAAATTTTCGATACCATAATTTGGTTGGAAAAATGTGTGACAGAATAGACGGGGTCAAAATGGAGGCAGAATCTATTATTCTGCGTTTCTCGCCGAAATGTGAGCATCAAATTTTGCCGTTGATCAAATACTGCAAAATTTTACATTTTTTTACTTTAGGAGGCAAGCGTTTTTTATTTCGAATTTTATTGTATAATCATCATCATCATCGCTTTATTGGTCAACTATCAGACTGGATACATGTGAGCACACAATTAACTGCGATAGATACATGCAACCGGGAGATAACCATAAAACTAGCAACGAATGTTCTCGATATAGCTTGGTCAAGGTTTCTGTTATCAAAAATAAATTTCGTAGGCTGGTAACGCATGTTTGCAATGAATGTTGCCCAAATGTTATGTGGAAAAAAGTTTATTTGCCGAAAATTTGAAAGCGCGCCAAAATCAGTTTTGAATTCAAATTGCGCGCCAAAACCTTTTGTGAGTTACAAGTATCCTTGGATAAGCTATATCATTTCAATGCTTATCTGTAAAATTTTCAATTGCTTATTATCTATCTCTCAGGTTGCATCGCAATTGGTCACGAGTGACCAAATCACATGTACATATCTAGTCACATTTTTTCAGTCACATGTATTCAGTCACATGTATTCAGTCACATGTATTTAGTCACATGCGTTGTTCAAATCGTTCGAAAAGTTTTTAGAATACGGTTTCAAAGAAAGTATAAATATCTATCTGAAAAACAATTACTGTAACGTAGACTATATAACAAACCAAAGTGCATAAACTTGTGACTTGTGCTGGAATCTATGATAAATATGATTAACTGCTTTCACTGACGACATTATTGTGTTCAATTGAGCACATCCGTCCCATTTGGATTGACTAACTAACTAACTAACTAACTAACTAACTAACTAACTAACTAACTAACTAACTAACTAACTAACTAACTTACTAACTAACTAACTAACTAACTAACTAACTAACTAACTAACTAATTCAGTCACATGTATTGAGTCACAAGTTTTTGACTATTAAAGTTAAGAAGAATTCGTTTTTCTCGAGGTACAAAACGTTGCGTTCAATAGTACTTTTTCAAAGCATTAAAAAGTTCAAGGTTGAGTGAAGTTGTACAATGTAACCTGTAGTATGACAGTTATGGCCCCGAAAAAACATAGAAAAAATATAGTTACATATAAAAATATTCGAACAAAGTGTAACCAAACCATAGAAAAAATGGTCTGCTTACAAAAGACGTTTTCGTCATGATATGTGGTACACAGTAAATATGTATGAATAAAAAATACATGTATTACATATAGATACATACAAATTTCAAATTTGTGAAGTATTCAATAAAATGTGCGGTTACATGAACATGGATGGCAGGAGAGTAACTGCATTCAATAGAATGAAAAAAATATTTTCGGTGCTCAACAGGATCTTGCGTCACCCTTTGCCATTTCTCCGCTAAGTTTCTGGAGCAAATGTAGTGTATAATGACAGACAGGAAATCAGATTAACTGTATGCAACAATACATGAATTCGAGAGTTATAAATAATTATGAAAAACAAAATTAACCTAAATATGATAAATGCAATAGAAACCGCAACCATTTTCCCGACATCGTGAGAGTGATCACGAATCAACGTATACATACATTTAATATATCACTACCGAACGAGGGGAGAAATGAAAAGTTTAACTCTCCCTCTTTGGCAGTTTCATTAAATAGAATTTTTGTGCCTTAATGTGTAAAGGCTTACCTTCAAAATTATTAATGCCACCGTCTTTGAACAATTTCTCCTTTCTTTGGAGGACGGGCCAACAGTGTGATATATGAGTGAGCATGTAATGCTATCATAAGTATTGTAATAATCATTTTATAACATAACTCGGTGTAATGTGTCTTCACCGCAAAATTCCATAACCCAATAAAAAAATTCCTAGAATTTTTATCGGACAAGCCAGCCTCACGATAGGTAATCGGGGGATTGACGGGCAGTAAAACTTCACATGGAATTTTTTTTGGTGACGGAAAAATTTTGGCGTTTAGAAAAAATTCTAGGAAGTTTTTTGGGGTTTCGAATTCTGCGGCTTCACCACACAACGTGATAGAAGATGGCATTGGGATGTGGCTGTGTGCGGAAGCAGTATCCCTGTGTGTCGTTATGGAATCGATGCAGTCGACAGATGGCCGGCGTAATGAAAGTCAGCGAAAAGCACTCCGCTTTTTCAGCGCACAGCAGCAGGCACTCTAAACAAAACAGTCGTTGTCTGTAAAAGCCCGACCCGACTTGCTGAAAACTTAAAATTAGAAACTTCAGAGACTTTGCGTATGGGCTCTGTATACCTTGAGAACAGACCATGTATGTACCTTGATACAGGATTTAACTGTTTGTCATGATGATTGTGTTGAATAAGCTTGAAATATTTTTTAGAACCGTTCAATATAGACCATTCTAATATTCTGAACGATCATTTATATTGGTAATGCGCGAAGTTTCCAAAAATACTGGAAACACAAAGAATGTTACCGTTAAAATTTTCTGAAATACTTGAACAATACAATAGTCTGCGAAGTCAGAAAGATTTCAGTGTCCACTCGCAGTCGAGGGTCTCATGAACGGTTCTAAAGGGCTGCTAACGGTTCTAAAAGGCTGCGAACGGTTCTAAAAAGGCTGCGAACGGTTCTAAGGGCTGCTAACGGTTCTAAACGGCTGCGAACGGTTTTAAGGGCTGTTAACGGTTCTAAAGGGCTGCTAACGGTTCGGTTATAAAGGGCTGCTAACCATCGTCAGTGGGTGCATTGAACTCCGCAATGACCAAATCCTTGGATTCCAGACCTGGTGTGGCCTTGAAATGCGATGGACCAGAAGTCTGAATAAGAAGCAATCAATTGGCTAATTTAACTGTGCCAATAAATGAAAGTTTATGAAATAACATATTGAAATGCCACTGTATTTCAATAACCTTGGGTGGATCGGTAACGTTGCAGTACAGCTGCAGTTCGTATTCACAGACGGTAACTGCCTCCGGAGCATTGCAGGCTGTTTCGAGCAGAGTGCCGTTGGCCACATGCAGTCGGGCACAGGCGTTCACTGGTTTCAAGTTGTCCGTCCACGCAAACAGCGTCGGCTGCAATAGCTTTCGTGAGTTTGGTTATAGTAAAATCGCAAGCTTACTTGAAGGCACCAAGCAGAATGCGGAATGAAAGCATATTAAGAGGGCAAACCACTGAAGTACTACAGACGTAACGCATTTCAGCCTAAGGTTTGGTTATCGGGGGTTAACAAACAAAAAAACTTCATATGGAATCCACTCATCAATTCCGCACAGATTCCGCAAATTTTAGTGCGCTTACTAGTAGAATACTGAACGTTTTTTATCTATAGATGTTTATGGATTTGGTCTCATCAACCAACGTCAACACTGGTACCATCGGCCCAGGTCCATCCGTCCTCTGGATTCGTGCCTACTGTGGTTCGTCGTGCTGATGTCCACATGTGCTTCTGCATTGAAAGGCAAACCATGATTTATACAGTACTTCATTTTTATTACTGGGATTTTTATAACCCGCATAACTTACAAAAGCATCTTCTGTATTGTCATTATTGACCGAATACCAGTTAATCAGCTTCGGGGCTACGTAAGTGTATTTATCGGCGTTTAAACCGGATAAGAGACGACCGCTGATTTTGCCCGTGAACGTGCTTATTCCTGAAAAAATACGTGAGTAAACAATTACAAATTACGAAACAGTGCTGGTATGATTGTGTCACTAACCATCAACGCATTGCGTGTGTGCCACATCGTGGTTGACAGCCACTTCGGTACTACTCACAAAGCATGTCCCATCGTAGTACCTGAAACCTCGCACATGTCTTGCCTCAGATGTACATACAATCGTGAAAATCCGTTCAAATCATCACCCACCAATGTTTGACACCGAAATCGTTGTTGATTAACGCGTACCCATCGCGACTCAGTAGGCAGCGCTCGCGAAGTTTTTTGTTATCGTACACGTTGGGTATCGGGTTAGCTATGTAAAATTGGTTCGTAAACATTCTACAGGAACACCAGTATTACGCTGCTAACGAATTAAATGTGGTAAAACACATGTCCATTGGCCAACCTAAGCTGAAATCATTGGTGGCTAATGTGACGTTGGGTGCATTAACATCCATTGACCAGTGCGTACCGTAACCGTCACATGGGGAAAAGGTCGCCAGACCACCTGTCGATTGTCATTCAATCAAGTCAGGAATTAAAAACGTTTTCTTAAAATCAGTTTAACGGTGCTCGACCTTTATGCCTTTATCCGAGTCAAACATTTATGTATCTGTAATGATAACTAGAGTGAATTATGATGAGTGAACGCCCTAACCGACTGGTGAAAACCTCGTTTCCATCACTTTGCACTTCGGAAGATGTGTCGTTCCAAATGAGACCGATCCGTGTAATGCGGGGTCGTCGCCCGACATCATGGCCGGTTCTTTACCGAGCGCACGAAACATTGTATTCGGACCTGATAATTAAGCGTAACGTTGAAATAACAAACGTGCGTACGCGTACTATTTCATCAACCAACCATAGTTATCCGTACTCCGAAAGTACTCGGTGCCATTGCGATCGTAGAATCGGAGATCACCGTCGGGATGCATGTGCGCCACGGCGTTGCCATCGTCCGACACGAGAAACTCGTTGCATAATAGACTCTGGTGCTGCCAGAGGTGGGAGATGCCCAGGTTGACCGGCTGCGCGTGGCAGACTAATGCGGCGTCGGTTAGCATTGGACTCACAAGCAACCAAATGGCAATCATGCCCAACGTAAACATGTGCTGCTGGCCGTTGAACATGGTCGATTATCGAACAAGTATATTTCTCAATAATCCCGATCGAGTCAACGGTAATGACAGCAAGTTGTTTTTTTTTCGAATCGGAAGAATGTTATTCGAACTTTGTACGAGAAATAATAATAAAAAAACGTGAATCGGTTGTGTTAGTGTTTGCAGTCGCTTATTGTCAACCAAGCATGGTCATGGCTCACGTACTCAGTGACAATGCGTCAAAACACAATTGATTCTGTCATTGATACGTAATGCCTTGGTCTATGACCTCATCATCACTGGTTATACACGGTCGGCCGGCCCACCATTGTCGGAGTACCCCCCTTAGCAAACGACATGGCGAGAGGAAAAGTGAAATACCCCCTCTTTGACGATTTCAGAAATTAGAGCTTGTACCTTATGGTGCAGGTGAATAGGCCGAATTTCTGCGAATTCCTCTCTCTTTGGTAAAAATTCTCTTCCTTTGGAGGTTTGGCTCGTCCCCCAGCGGTGTCTGTATATTTATAACTTTATAAGCGCCACTGGGCCGTTAGCAACGCCCATCACTACCCCAAAACGAAAATTTGTATAGGCTAAATACATTTATAAATGATGCTTATCGGTTATTGGGGGCTCTAACAATACAAGTCCGAAACTATTCAATGAAGTGAGGGTTTGTGAATCATGATTGATAATTTATCCTGAGAACCTGATGCAACTTTATTAGTTTTGAGACAATCATTATGTATGTATAATGCTTTAACCATGAATTACGAAACAATTTCGAAAAAATTTGTTCACAAAGAGATTTCTGTAAAAAAAACTCTCTTCTATTATGTTACACAAATTATTATTCTCTATTCATAATCGCGTTAAAACCACCCTTCATACTGCTTGAGTTGATCAAATCAGCAGACGTTAATATCATAATCGTACATTTGGTACATATATGTGCATAAATGAATCAGCTTGTTTTTGTAAACACACAACCAGGCACACAGGGGAACCTTTTTTGAATTTCATTACCATTAGATTTTTAGTTGTGAGTACTACCTCATCGCACATCCATACACACGAAAATGATTTTGAAATGAACATATAAATATATGTATTACAAAAATACACATTTTATTGTTATCTTGCAAACTTGTTGTGATAAATAGTTAAGAAAACAAAAAAATCTAAAATTTACCGAATTTTCAAAAAAAAACTGACATTGCCAAAAATGGTTATGCATGCCGAGTTTCCCTGCCGAACACCGTTTGTGGGAATCGGGCCCATTAGCGGCCGAGGAAATAACGAAAAAGTGGATTTTCTCCCTCTTTGGTGTTTTTGTAGAATGTAGAATTTGTTCCCCAAGGTGTAGGTAAAATGGCGCTGAAACTGCCAATTTCCCCTCTTCGACGAAATTTCCCTCCCTTTGGAGAATTAGCTCGTCCGCCAGTGGTGGGGTCAGACGACGAAGGTTGGCTTGAATGATAAAGCACGTATGTTGTTTCTGCAACCAAAATTATTGCCTAAACGTCTGATAATGAAACATCAGCCAATCACTGTTAACATCAATCATCATCACCCCATGCTATAATGTGTTAAACTATGGTGAACCTATGGTTGAGTTGAGGCTAGTAATGTTTCATTATCAGACGTTTCAGACAGTTTTGCTTGCAGAAACTGCACACGGGCTTTAACGTGTCTTGAGTAAACACTCGGGTAAATTTAGTTTTTTTCCAAAACAAACAATACCGTTTTTGATAAGAATAACAGATTCCGACCACAACAGTTATTAAGGGCACTTAAAAAGAGAACAGCGAAAAAGTTTGGATATTTTAATTATGGAATGAATTTCAGATAATAGTTTGACTTTATAGTAGTCCGAAATATAGTAAACGTTCAAAATTGTAGGTTACTTTAAGAACTCTTAGTTGTTTGTAGTTTCCGACAAAAAGTCTGCCGAGATTTTGTGTATTTCTTTTGTATGTTGGAATTTCACCTTTTGATCAAGAAACGAAGTGCGCTTTTGAAAGCGAAATTGCTCGATTTTCATTTTTGAGAAACTGTGTTTCTGAAAATTTTCCGCGAGAAACGTTCCGCTTTCTCTTTATTTTCGTTGAAGTGAAACCTAAACAATGAAAAGCGCATGGCGGACGCTTATTTTTGCCACCATTCTTTCGGTACTTGGTCTAGCCCAATGCAAAAATAACTCGCCTCGTGTTGAAACCAGCCAAGGTTAGCGTTGCTGTTGTTGTTGTCGTTTGTGTTGTTGTTGTTGTTGTTGTTGTTTTGTTGTTGTTGTTTTGTTAATCACATTTCACAGGTGTGATTATCGGAAAAGTTTCAACAGACGACCGTCTTAACCTGAAACATCACGTCTTCCTCGGTATCCCATTTGCAAAACCGCCAATCGGTAATCTTCGATTCGCGGCACCGGAGAGAATTACACAAAACTTCGGCTCTTTAAATGCAACAACATACGGCAATATATGTCCTCAACCTGTAAGTTTTCCTTGTTGTAGTTGTTGTTGTTGTTGTTGTTGTTGTTGTTGTTGTTGTTGTTGTTGTTGTTGTTGTTGTTGTTGTTGTTGTTGTTGTTGTTGTTGTTGTTGTTGTTGTTGTTGTTGTTGTTGTTGTTGTTGTTGTTGTTGTTGTTGTTGTTGTTGTTGTTGTTGTTGTTGTTGTTGTTGTTGTTGTTGTTGTTGTTGTTGTTGTTGTTGTTTTTGCCCTTTTCTGACAGCAATATCAAGGTCCTTTCAGGAAACTGACAGAAATGATTTCACCGCCGCACAAAGTGAGGACTGTTTATACCTGAATATTTTTGTGCAAGAGGTTAGACACTTGGTTTTTAATTTTGATCACCTCCAAGGAAAATGATTAATAAAGCAGTCAGGCAGTCAGTCAGTCAGTCAGTCAACCGACATAAACAGAGAACCTACATGTTTATGTCCAACTTACATGCATAATCACACTCATGAAGCCTGTAAAGCATTATTGAATTAACAATTATCAGTCAGTCAGTCAGTCAGTCAGTCAGTCAGTCAGTCAGTCAGTCAGTCAGTCAGTCAGTCAGTTAAACGGGCAGTTCGAACAAATTCGGATCGTAAATT
>CAXIWR010000030.1:27500-28923 GCA_964036265.1 Daptonema setosum | reverse complement strand
ACTAACTGACTGATTTGTTAACTAACTAACAGAATCCGAGTGCTTGATAGGTGGACGGTAAAAAACTAACTACATAGTCAGTTAACGCTTCTTGTTAATCAGAAAATAACATTGATTTGTTGGCGATTTGCATTAAAACAAATTTTGGCAAGGGTTAAAATTTTAGAAAAAAATTTACATGGACAACATTCATAAGAACGTTGCGCTTCAGTGAGTGAATGAGTCAGTTAATGAGTTAGTGGTTGAATGAATAAGTTAGTGAGTGATTGAATGAGTGAGTGAGTGAGCTATGAAGTGAGTGAATGAGTGAGGGAGTGTGTTAGTAAGGGAATGAGTGAGTGAATCAGTAACTCAGTGAAACAACAAGTTGAAAAACCAAACGAGTGTTATAATTAATGGATAAGTGAGTGTGCACGGCGTTCAAACGAAGTAGACCTTCACAGGTAATCACGAAATCTTTCACTCACTCACTCAGTTTCTCAGTTTGCTGCGTTGGCCACAGAGCTGTTCAACTAACTCACTCACGCACTCAAGCACATTCTCACTCACTCACTCACTCACTCACTCACTCACTCACTCACTCACTCACTCACTCACTCACTCACTCACTCACTCACTCACTCACTCACTCACGCACTCAAACACATTCTCAACCACTGTTACAAGCCGACCTTGCTGTCGATTTTCACTTGGATAATGTAAAAAAAATTATATTTTTTTAAATCACGCGTTTTCTGGCCGCCCATTTCTCAAAATTATTATATTGCATGATTAACTTTTACATGCCAGTTATACCTGAAATTTATACCTGAAATTTTCGTTTATGGGGTTTATTTTAGTATCACTAGTTATCATTAGTCACTGACCATCAACAACGTTCTTGAAAGCGCTGTCTCGACCCGCGGCTCGAACCAGGACCATCGGCATGCGAGGCCGGCGTCTAACCACTTGACAAGTAAAGCGACAAGGAAAGCGTCATTTGCGGAATAGTCATATTCAGTTGTTGGCAATTCATTCGGAAGGCCTGAATTCATAAAAAAAATAAACTCTTGTCTGAAATTCAAACACTCATATACTACCGCAAATGTACATCCGGATTTATTGTTCACATAATACCCAACACAATCAATGCTAATCGTCTAATGACGTATCAGAAAAGGTAAGAAAATAATGGAATAACGTTCATAAGGAAAACATAATGTTGAAAACCAAGAAATCCACATGAGTATAAGACTGCAGTATGACACAAATATTTTCTGGAAATGCCATAAACACATCCATTGTTTATTTGCGATTAGAATCGATTCGGTTTCATTGAAATCTCGTCTTTGCTTGCCTCTTATTTCAGAGCTGATCAAAGCATGACATATTGTGGCAATTGCAAAGAGTGGTCTAATGGTTATCAGATAATTGGCGAAGAACC
>CAXIWR010000030.1:17500-22500 GCA_964036265.1 Daptonema setosum | reverse complement strand
GCTGTACAACTTCATAAAGAATATATTTTTAATGACGGAAAAATTTGGCGTTTAGAAAATATTCTAGGAAACTTTTTGAGGTTTCGAATTCTGCGTCTTCACCACACAACGTAATAGAAGATGGCATTGGGATGTGGCTGTGTGCGAAAGCAGTATCCCTGTGTGTCGTTATGGAATCGATGCAGTCGACAGATGGCCGGCGTAATGAAAGTCAGCGAGAAGCACTCCGCGTTTTCAGCGCACAGCAGAAGGCACACTAAAGAAAATAGTCGTTGTCTGTAAAAAGCCCCGCCCGACTTGCTGAAAACTTAACAATAGGAACTTCAGAGACTTTGCGTAAGGGCTCTGTATACCTTGAGAACACAGACCACATACCTTGATACAGGATTTAACTATTTGTCATGATTATTATGTTGAATAAGCTTGAAATATATTTTAGAATTGTTCAATATAGACCATTCTAATATTCTGAACGATCATTTATATATTGGTAATGCGCGAAGTTTCCAAAAATACTGGAAACACAAAGAATGAAGTTACCGTTAGTACTTTTTATAACACTTGAACAATAGAATAGTCTGCGAAGTGAGAAAGATTTCAGTGTCCACTCGCAGTCGAGGGTCTCATGAACGGTTCGAAAGGGCTGCTAACGGTTCTAAAAGGCTGCGAACGGTTCTGAAGGGCTGTTAACGGTTCGGTTCTAAAGGGCTGCTAACCATCGTCAGTGGGTGCATTGAACTCCGCAATGACCAAATCCTTGGATTCCAGTCCTGGTGTGGCCGTAAAATGCGATGGACCAGAAGTCTGAATAAAAAAAACAATTTACTAATTTAACTGTGCCAATAAATGTAAGTTTATGAGATAACATATTGAAATGCCACTGTATTTCAATAACCTTGGGTGGATCGGTAACGTTGCAGTACAGCTGCAGTTCGTATTCACAGACGGTAACTGCCTCCGGAGCATTGCAGGCTGTTTCGAGCAGAGTGCCGTTGCCCACATGCAGTCGGGCACAGGCGTTCACTGGTTTCAAGTTGTCCGTCCACGCAAACAGCGTCGGCTGCAAAAGCTTTCGTGGGCTTGGTTATATATGGTTAAACTTTGAGCGTACTTGAAGGCACCAAGCAGAATGCGGAATAAAAGCATGTTAAGATGAACAAACCACTGAAGTACTACAGACGTAACGCGTTTCAGCCTAAGGTTTGGTTATCGGGCGTTAACAAACAAAAAAACTTCATATGGAATCCACTCATCAAATCCGTGCAGATTAAACAAATTTTAGTGCACTTCTAAAAAATTTTTTATCTTAAATGTTTATGGATTTGGTCCCATCGACCAACGTCAACACTGGTACCATCGGCCCAGGTCCATCCGTCTTCTGGATTTGTGCCCACTGTGGTTCGTCGTGCTGATGTCCACATGTGCTTCTGCATTGAAAGGCAGACCATGATTTATACAGTACTTCATTTTTACTACTGGGACTTTCTATAACCCGCATAACTTACAAAAGCATCTTCTGTATTGTTATTATTGACCGAATACCAGTTAATCAGCTTCGGGGCTACGTAAGCGTATTTATCGGCGTTTAAACCGGATAAGAGACGACCGCTGATTTTGCCCGTGAATGTGCTTATTCCTGAAAAAAGTACGTGAGTAAACAATTACAAATTACCAAACAGTGCTGGTATGATTGTGTCACTAACCATCAACGCATTGCGTGTGTGCAACGTCGTGGTTGACAGCCACTTCAGTACTACTCACAATGCATGTCCCGTCGTAGTACCTGAAACCTCGCACATGTCTTGCCTCAGATGTACATACAATCGTGAAAATTCGTTTAAATCATCACTCACCAATGTTTGACACCGAAATCGTTGTTGATTAACGCGTACCCATCGCGATTCAGTAGGCAGCGCTCGCGAAGTTTTTTGTTATCGTACACGGTGGGTATCGGGTTAGCTCAAGTATGTAAAATTGGTTCAAAAACATGTTGCAGGAACACCAGTATTCAGCTGCTAATGAATTAAATGTGGTAAAACACATGTGGATTGGCCAACCTAAGCTGAAATCATTCGTGGCTAATGTGACGTTAGGTGCATTAACATCCATTGACCAGTGCGTACCGTAACCGTCGCATGGGGAGAAGGTCGCCAGACCACCTGTCGATGTCCGTGCTATCTTTCTCATTCAATCAAGTCAGCAATTAAAAACGTTTTCTTAGAATCAGTTTAGCGGTACCTTTATGCCTTCATCCGAGTCAAACATTTATGTATCTGTAATGATAACTAAAGTGAATAATGATGAGTGAACGCCCTAACCGACTGATGAAAACCTCGTTTCCATCACTTTGCACTTCGGAAGATGTGTCGTTCCAAATGAGACCGATCCGCGTAATGCGGGGTCGTCGCCCGACATCATGGCCGGTTCTTTACCGCGCGCACGAAACATTGTATTCGGACCTGATAATTAAGCGTAACGTTGAAATAACAAACGTGCGTACGCGTACTATTTCATCAACCAACCATAGTTATCCGTACTCCGAAAGTACTCGGTGCCATTGCGATCGTAGAATCGGAGATCACCGTCGGGATGCATGTGCGCCACGGCGTTGCCATCGTCCGACACGAGAAACTCGTTGCATAACAGACTCTGATGCTGCCAGAGGTTGGAGATGCCCAGGTTGACCGGCTGCGCGTGGCAGACTAATGTGGCGTCGGTTAGCATTGCACTCACAAGCAACCAAATGGCAATCATGCCCAACGTAAACATGTGCTGCTGGCCGTTGAACATGGCCGATTAGGTTATCGAACAAGTGTTGTGTAGCACGAACCCGGTTGAGTCAACGGTAATGACAACAAGTTGCTTTTTATCGAATCGGAAGAATGTTATTCGAACTTTGTACGAGAAATAAAAAAACGTTAATCGGTTGTGTTAATGCTTGCAGTCGCTTATTGTCAACCAAGCATGGCCATGGCTCACGTACTCAGTGACAATGCGTCAAAAAACAATTGATTTTGTCATTGATATGTTTTGCCGTGGTCTATGATGACCTCATCATCACTGGTTATACACGGTCGGTCGGCCCACCATTGTCGGTGTACCCCCCTTAGCAGATTACATGACGAGGTGAAAGTGGAATTTCCCTTCTCCTTCTCTTTGGCGCTTCTGAAATTAGAGCTTGTATCTTACAGTGTAGGTAAATTGACCGAATTTCTGCTAATTACCTCTCTTTGGAAAAATTACCCTCCCTTTGGAGGTTTGGCTCGTCCGCCAGCGGGGTATGTATATTTATAACTTTATAAGCGCCACTGTGCCATTAGCAACGCTCATCACTACCCCAAAACGAAAACTTGTATAGGCTTAATATATTTTTCAATGATGCTTATTGGGGGCTCTAACAATAACTAACATAAGTCTAACCAAGTCCGAAATTATTCAATGAAGTGAGGGTATGTGAATCATGATTGACAATTTATCCTGAGAACCTGATGCAACTTTATTCGTTTTGAGCCAATCATCATTATTTATGTATATATAAAGCTTTAACCATGAATCACAAAACAATTTCGGAAAAATTCGTTCACAATGAAATTTCTGTAAAAAAAATTTTCTTCTATTATGTTACACAAATTATTATTCTCTATTCATAATCGCGTTAAAACCACCCTTCATACTGCTTGAGTTGATCAAATCAGCAGACGTTAATATCATAATCATACATTTGGTACATATATGTGCATAAATGAATCAGCTTGTTTTTGTAAACACGCAACCAGGCACACAGGGGAACCTTTTTTGAATTTCATGATCATTTGATTTTGAGTTGTGATTACCACCTCATTGCACATCCATACACACGAAAATGATTTTGAAATGAACATATAAAGTGTGTTATTGTTATGTTATTGTTATCTTGCAAACTTGTTGTGATAAATAATTCCAAAAACAGAGAAAATCTAAATTTTACCGAATTTTCAAAAAAAAAGACATTGCCTAAAATAGTTAAGCATGCCGAATTTCCCTGCCGAACACCGTTTGTGTGAATCGGGCCCCACTAGCGGGCGAGGGAAGAACGAAAAAGTGGATTTTCTCCCTCTTTGGTGTTTTTGTAGAATGTAGAACTTGTTCCCTAAATTGTGTGTGAAACGGCGCTGAAACTGACAATTCCCCTCTTTGACGAGTTTTCCCTCCCTTTGGAGAATTCGCTCATCCGCCAGTGGTGGGGTCAGACGACGATGGCTGGCTTGAATGATAAAGCACGTATGTTGTTTCTGCAACCAAAATTATTGCCTAAACGTCTGATAATGAAACATCAGTCAATCACTGTGAACATCAATCATCATCACCCCATGCTATAATGTGTTAAACTATGGTGTCAACCTAGTTGAGTTGAGGCTAGTAATGTTTCAATATCAGACGTTTCGGGCATTATTTTTGCTTGCAGAAACAGCATACGGGCTTTAACGTGTCTTGGGTAAACACTCGGGTAAATTTAGTTTTTTTCCAAAACAAACAATACCGTTTTTGATAAGAATAACAGATTCCGACCACATTAGTTATTAACGGCACTTGAAAAGAGAACAGCGTAAAAGTTTGGATATTTTAATTATAGAATGAGTTTCAGATAGTTTGACTTTATAGTACGTAGTCCGAAACACAGTAAACGTTTAAAATTGATTTCATGATTTGATTTGATTTCATTGGGTTGTCTCGCATATAATCGGTCTTACAAAAAATACGAATTACAAGTTACCTGAATTAAAGAGGTGAAAAGCATGAAAACTAATTAAGTTGAAAGAATTACTAGAATTGAACATGAAAAGGGAATAACGACACGATATATACGGAAATTGTCCTAAGGGACATTTCAAAAACCTAAAGGGTTTAAAACCTAGAGAGGAATAACAACGGTTTTTCATCGTATAATACGTATTTGCATCAATTGTAAAACGGATCAAAATCGTTTAAATTAAAGTAGTGATTCAATCAAATGAAGTTAA
>CAXIWR010000030.1:5000-12500 GCA_964036265.1 Daptonema setosum | reverse complement strand
TAACATTATCCAACGAGCTGATAAAGCTGTTATTCGGTTGGGAAACATTCGAGTTTCAACCGATAAAGCTTCGAATCGAAAATCCGTGGGACTGGATTTTGAACTTTGAGGAATGTGGCGTGATATATCCAATGGTATAAGTTCCCATTGGATATGGCCC
Organism: Daptonema setosum; assembly: GCA_964036265.1. Classification (NCBI taxonomy): domain Eukaryota; kingdom Metazoa; phylum Nematoda; class Chromadorea; order Monhysterida; family Xyalidae; genus Daptonema; species Daptonema setosum. Next base: position 12,340 of record CAXIWR010000030.1, on the reverse strand, counting down.
ATTGTTCAGTCGTGTTTCGTGTTGCACCCGGCCAACATACTGAGCCTGAGTGTATAAACTGAGTTGAGAGTATGACCTGAGATGAGGGTTATTCTTGAGATGAGCCATACCCTGAGTTACACCGAGAGTTTGTAAACACCTGAGTTTTTAATCTACCTTTCCTTGAGTTTGTTATAAAGTATCTTACCGTGCTCTCATTCCTGAGTTTCAACCTGAGTTCCATTGAGTTATAAATATCTGAGTTCTCTTGAGTTTGTAAGAGTTATTTACCGTGTTCCCACACCTGAGATTCGACCTGAGTTCCTGTAAAACATTTATCTTTCTTTTTAGTGATTATATCTTATATCTTGTCTGAGATTCTCATGAACTTATTACATTGTTTATTAGCTATTTACACATACAACCTGAGTATTCAATGAGTATTACCTGAATCGGGAATCTGGGATTCCTTGAGTTTGGATTAACCTACCATAATGTGTTCCCACACTTGAGTTCCTGTAAACAATGAGTTATGAGTTTTTTTTAAAACCTGCGATCATTTTTTTAATGACATGAGTTCACTATGTAATATATCTCAGTCCTGCAGTTGTTCGTATTCGTAGATTCGTCTGAGTACTTTTGTCAGTGATTGTTTTACTTAATTTCTATCATGTAATTTACATCTTTTTGATCCATGTTGTCATTAGTTTCTTTCAACTATTTTCTTTCTATTGTAAATACATTTTTCTTTGTATTTCACTTATGTTCTAAATCAACAATAATAATTATAATACTCAAGAAATTTCGATTGGTTGCTATTTAAAAAGTCTCACTGGAGAACCCAGATAAAAGACAAGTAGGGAGTAAAACCCCGCTTGTCAACATTGGAGGTCGTACAACCAGTGAGACGACTTGAGTAATACAAATCTAGCAACCTGAGAATATTCATCTTAATTGAATCTAGAGTATTTGAGAAAATTTGAGAAATACTGCGTTGAGTTATTGAATTCAATTCTAAATGACAATACTTCAATTACAATGAATGAGGGAACGAATAAGCGCAGAAGATCAAGAAGTTCGGTATGGTACGTGTTTTGTGAGTCACCATCGATCGTCAAGCTGAATCAGGTTACATAAAAGGGCTAGCCACCCTATGATACAAACGACCGTTGAGAGATCGTTAAGAATAACAAAATATTACTCGAGTTCTTCTAACACTGAGAACAAACTGAGAAGTCGACTGAGAATAGGCTGGGTTGTATATAGTCGCAACGTATGAGTTTTGAATTTGTCGGAGAACAGCAACAACTTGAGCGAATTTCACTGGTGCCCCAGCAGCGACGGGTGTTTTGTATATAGTGTTTGTAAGCTCAGTGGCATTCATAGATGCCTGTTCACTCATGTTTCCCGGACCGACCGTAGGTATAATTGTAAGACATTGGCCAATGCTTGTATATATTTTGATGGTCGGATCTGAGGTTAAAGACGATCGCAACGCAACTGATTAGAGGTACCTGGGGACTGGATTAGCATTTTTTTTTAGTTAACCAGATCCCGACATCGAATGTATTTTTTAGGCATTCGATTTTTAACCTGAGCCCTACCATGAGTTTGAGATATGAGCAGCAATGAGTGACTGGCTCATTTTCTCAAATTTGGATTTACGATATTTATTCATTGATAAATTTCGGCCCGTCAACATGCTGAGTCCCTTCCAGTGAGGATCGTATTTTGACAGTTTCTCTCTTTCGCAGACGACATCAACCTGAGTTTTTATATTACAGTTGAATCTGAGGTTTGCCTGAGTAAATTATTGTTGACCTGAGCAATGTTGGTGATATATTGGCTATCGATGTCCCGGTTGTCATCCAAATTGGATGAGACTGACAATAAAGTTCAACACAACAATGAGGAATGGTCATGATACACCATACAACCTGAGAACTATTGACGTAACCTGAGAATCTTTTAATAAACTGTGAAGTAAAGATAACCGGAGAATTTACGGACAAACAGAGAAGTGTATGGAACATCTGAGATCCAAAGAACGTGACCCAAATCCAAACCGAGATAATTTAACAATTGAGTACTACCTGAGAAATGATCAATCCTGAGAGTATTTTTCATCTAACCCTGAGTGCCAGAAATGAGTAAAATAACATTCTCTGAGAGTTTTATCCTTGAGATCTTCAAGGCCTGAGTATGAGACCATTGATTATTCAGCCCGGCTTATCAATTTGAGAATCTTGAGATTTGTTTTTTTCAGATTTTATGTTACTCTTCGTGTTTAGGCTCACAGCTACCGCAGACGCTAAACACTCGAGTGGTGGGAAGGAGTGTTAACAGTGGAAATTAATCAAGTGATTTAATTACGCTTTTTTATATTATTTCAATCACACTATATGTATTTGTATTCATGTCTTATAATTATACTGACCGAGTTAAACAAATGTTTCTATGTAGGCTTAGTAGTTTAAAAATGATATCTTTTTGTTCTGAAACTAAAATCTGAGTCATTTGTTAGTTGTTACATGCTATACTTACTTTCTCTCCCGCATAACCCCACCCGCACCACATGTTGCATTCCATTGAATCCCACATTCCACATGAGAACTCGTGCTCGTTGGTTATGTTTTGAATAACATTATCCAACGAGCTGATAAAGCTGTTATTCGGTTGGGAAACATTCGAGTTTCAACCGATAAAGCTTCGAATCGAAAATCCGTGGGACTGGATTTTGAACTTTGAGGAATGTGGCGTGATATATCCAATGGTATAAGTTCCCATTGGATATGGCCCATTGTTCAGTCGTGTTTCGTGTTGCACCCGGCCAACATACTGAGCCTGAGTGTATAAACTGAGTTGAGAGTATGACCTGAGATGAGGGTTATTCTTGAGATGAGCCATACCCTGAGTTACACCGAGAGTTTGTAAACACCTGAGTTTTTAATCTACCTTCCCTTGAGTTTGTTATAAAGTATCTTACCGTGCTCTCATTCCTGAGTTTCAACCTGAGTTCCATTGAGTTATAAATATCTGAGTTCTCTTGAGTTTGTAAGAGTTATTTACCGTGTTCCCACACCTGAGATTCGACCTGAGTTCCTGTAAAACATTTATCTTTCTTTTTAGTGATTACCATCTTATATCTTGTCTGAGATTCTCATGAACTTATTACATTGTTTATTAGCTATTTACACATACAACCTGAGTATTCAATGAGTATTACCTGAGTCGGAATCTGGGATTCCTTGAGTTTGGATTAACCTACCATAATGTGTTCCCACACTTGAGTTCCTGTAAACAATGAGTTATGAGTTTTTTAAAAACCTGCGATCATTTTTTAATGACATGAGTTCACTATGTAATATATCTCAGTCCTGCAGTTGTTCGTATTCGTAGATTCGTCTGAGTACTTTTGTCAGTGATTGTTTTACTTAATTTCTATCATGTAATTTACATCTTTTTGATCCATGTTGTCATTAGTTTCTTTCAACTATTTTCTTTCTATTGTAAATACATTTTTCTTTGTATTTCACTTATGTTCTAAATCAACAATAATAATTATAATACTCAAGAAATTTCGATTGGTTGCTATTTAAAAAGTCTCACTGGAGAACCCAGATAAAAGACAAGTAGGGAGTAAAACCCCGCTTGTCAACAAGACAGACAGACAGACAGACAGACAGACAGACAGACAGACAGACAGACAGACAGACAGACAGACAGACAGACAGACAGACAGACAGACAGACAGACAGACAGACAGACAGACAGACAGACAGACAGACAGACAGACAGACAGACAGACAGACAGACAGACAGACAGACAGACAGACAGACAGACAGACAGACAGACAGACAGACAGACAGACAGACAGACAGACAGACAGACAGACAGACAGACAGACAGACAGACAGACAGACAGACAGACAGACAGACAGACAGACAGACAGACAGACAGACAGACAGACAGACAGACAGACAGACAGACAGACAGACAGACAGACAGACAGACAGACAGACAGACAGACAGACAGACAGACAGACAGACAGACAGACAGACAGACCGACAGACAGACAGGCAGACCGACAGACAGACAGACAGACAGACAGACAGACAGACAGACAGACAGACAAACAGACAGACAGACAGACAGACAGACAGACAGACAGACAGACAGACAGACAGACAGACAGACAGACAGACAGACAGACAGACAGACAGACAGACAAACAGACAGACGGACAGACAGACAGACGGGCAGACAGACAGACAGACAGACAGACAGACAGACAGACAGACAGACAAACAGACAGACGGACAGACAGACAGACAGACAGACAGACTTAATTTTTATTATTTTCTGCAGCGATGCAAGAGGTCTTGGCTTCTACAGATATCAATGAAACATTAGGCGAGTTCTCGCACTCCTCAATCCGATTGTACCTGCCAATGCTGTTGTCTGCTTTTGATAAACAGGTTGATTGCTCTTTCGTAAGTACATAGCCTGTTCTAATTGTCCATAAGTAGCGAAAATAAGGTAATCGTTACATCTAAAGTATAGCAGTCAATTAACTGAAATTTCTATAGGAATATATGAGTTTTCGAGTGAAGACCACCTCGAAACTATCAAGGGACGGCCGATAGGCCGTTCCCTTAATATGGTTCGATTAAGATAAGCTTTTTTGCCGGTATCTCGATCTAGCCTCATCGTATCAACTTCTAGTCTGTTTCATTGGTTTTCTCGTGCGATTCTACATCTGTTTGGCTATTTTTAACCCGGTTGGGATGAATTTTCATTTTTCAGGTCCGAAAATGATGAAAATGCGATTTTCCGTTTTTTTTTTCTCATCAAAAACGGTGTATGGAAACTGGGTAAGACCTGTAAAGCTGAAAATTGATACGCAGGTCAATTTTACGCCCAGAACACGATTTCCTGAGTGTCACGGCGATCGGATGAAGGAAGCTTTACCCCATTTTTGAGGGATTTTATGAAAAAAATGTCAAAAATCGCAGGCAAAATGAAGAAAGAATTGTTGTATGAGAGATAGGGTGGACCGATCAAACTGAAATTTTAACTGGATGTGTATTACACATGTCCAAGTTTGTTCCGCTATTCATTTCACCATTCTACTCAAAAACACAAAAAGCGCATAGGGTCATGTGAGGGAAAAAATTTACGAACATTTTCACAAATGCTCTAATACTCGTGTCAAAGTGATTGAATCGTTATGAAAAAACGCCTATCATATGCGGAATCAAATTTCAGTATGACCTTTCTCTGACACATTTTCCGATAAAATCATCGTACTTTGTTAAAAACTTCTAAAAACGGATGTTGAAAATTTTAACGTTTTTGACGATTTTTTCTCTTTCGAAAACCAGATTATCTTAAGGGTTAGAGGCTTGAGACCCATTGTATTATCTGAATGTCTATAATGACTGAAGCTGTATCGAATAGAGAAAAGAATATTCTTTGCTTATTCTTAGAATAATATTTATGAGCCGCCAAAAACCGGTGAAAATTCAAACTCACTTATTCACGCCGTTTCAGCCACATTGGATTCCAACATTTTCATTTATACAGAAACAGGATAAACTTCATTTTAACATGATGTCTAGAGGGAGTACATTTCTAATAAACCATATTTTTAAAACTTGATCAGAACCTTTAAATAATATTTTATGATCCGTCAAAATGTACAGAAATTAAGAAAAAAACGGGTCAAAATTTTTTTCCAAGTATATTTTTTTTCTTTGTTTCTAGACATGTACCAATATCAATAAAACACCTCAAAACCTTATTATAAGTGGTCTGGAAGTAAGGAAAAAAAATCAAGAGTCAAATGCTACATAGCGTCCGCTGTTAAGTACAGCTCGGCGCTAACCTAATAATAGTCAAGTTTTGAAGCTATTTACACACTATACAGATATAATGATAAATTAATGATTTGAAACTAGGTTTGATGTAGCAAATTACAACTTATCAACTTATTATAAAATATTTGTCGTCAAGGTAGTCAAGTGGATAGTGGGTTCGCAAGTCAAACAGGTGATGCTGGGTTCATTACCCCTGAAAATCTAAAACAACGAAAGTGTTAATTTTATTAGTGTTTTGTTTTTGATATTACATACTTTCCCGAACAAATGTCTATTTTAGATATAATAAGGCAGGTTTTAACTCACCATATCACTAGTTCAGGGACTTTTTTCATCATTATGTCAATTAGGGAAAAAATTGAAGGGGCCCACTGAATTGAACAGGCTGTGCCAACAAAACGATCTTTTGTGCAGATTATTATAAAACTTGAAAACGGCAAATGTGTATTATAAATTATCCGAGGAGAAGCTAAAACAATTAGGTAAAAAGCGCCAACTTCATCTTTATTTTATCAAGGGACGGCCGATAGGCCGTTCCCTTAATATGGTTCGATTAAGATAAGCTTTTTTGCGGGTATCTCGATCTAGCCTCATCGTATCAACTTCTAGTCTGTTTCATCGGTTTTCTCGTGCGATTTTACATCTTCCTGGCTATTTTTAACTTAATAGGGATAAATTTTCATTTTTCAGGTCCAAAAACGATGAAAATGCGATTTTCCGTTTTTTTTATCAACCCAAAATGGTGTCAGCAAGTTGGGCCGAACGGATACGGCTGAAAATTGGTACATAGGTCAAAATAATGCCCAGGACACGATTTCCGGAGTGTCCCGTAGATCGGATGATGCTTTTCACTATTTTTGAGGGATTTGATGAAAAAAATGTCAAAAATCGCAGGCAAAATGGAGAAAGAATTGTTGTATGAGCGATAGGGTGATCCGATCACAACGAAATTTCAACTGAATGTTTACGACACATGTGTTAGTATGTTCCGCGGTCTAACTTTTCATTATCATGGAACACGCAAAAACGGCAAGGGGGTACATGGAGAACAAAATTATGGGCTTTTTTCAGGAAAGCTAAATTACCAATATGGCCAAAGTCCCAATGTTTCTCAAAATGTGCCCATTCGACGCGGATTCAAATTTCATTATAACTTCATTTCGACTCATTTTTCGATAAACCACTTGTACTTTCTTAAAAACCTGGAAAACATATAATTAAAAAAGTCGACTTTGTTGACGATTTTTGCCCATTTGAAACTCAGATTATTGTCAGGTTTAAAATATTGAAGTGCTTCGCATTAATATAATGTTTAGAATGACTGAAGCTCTATTCAATACAGAAAATATGATTTGCTGAGCTATCTTCAAAAAAAATTACGGGTCGCCAAAAACGGTAAAAACGAAAGTTCATTCATTCACGCTGTTGCAGCCACATTGGGTTCCGAATTATTTTTTTATACAGAAACATGACAAACTT
>CAXIWR010000029.1:100060-109349 GCA_964036265.1 Daptonema setosum | reverse complement strand
CAATTCTAGAAACTTTTTTGGGTTTTGGAAATATGCATGCCAGCTGAATAATTGAAGAGCGATACATAATTTTTATACATAAATTTTTACATAGTTTTTATGTAAAATTTTTATACATAATTTTTATGTAACTTTTTTATACATAATTTTGTTTCAAGAGGTTAGATATGCAATAACGTCAGTTGCAATACAAGATAACACATAGATAACAAGACCCGACCACGCGCTGGTTCCAATTAAACGTATGGAATGTAGCTATAAAACTCGCAACTGGTTAGAACGCATGAACGAAATTGGGAAGGATTGGTCGCGCTAAAATACATTAGAATTCAAATTGCGCGCGCAAAAACTTTCTGATTAGCAAGAAATTATAGATAATCTATGAGATTGCGTTTTGCCTAGAAACTTTTACATGCGAAACGTACTTCTTTTAAAAGCTCATACAATTCTTCATTGTAATTCGGATTAATAGAAATAAAATGTTTGAAGAATGACAAATAGTAGCAATACTAACGAACGAGAAGGGGTGGGAAAAGTGGAATTCCCCCTCTTTGGCGTTTTCAAAAAATAGAGTTTGTTCCCTAAGGGGGAGGGAAATTTTTCTCCTCTCCGGCGAAATTCCCCTCCCTTTGGAGGATTGGCTCGTCCGCCAGTACATAATTGGACAATGGTACATTCTACAGTACATACGTGAGAAATACAGGTACATTCTTCGATGACGTCATACCTCATGAGAACCTCGTGACACACTGGCGGATGAACCAAATCTTCAAAGGGAGGGGAATCTTTTGAAAGAGAGGGGAATAAGCAGAAATTAGGTCTTTTTACCTACACCTTAAGGAACAAACTTTACTTTTTGAGACTGCCAAAGGGGGGGATTTAACTTTTCCCTCCCCTTCTCGTCCGCCAGTGTGGTGAAAGCAACGATTTCCACATGAGGAGGCCGGAAACTTGGTATAACATTGGATTTCCGAATCGGCAACATTTCTGGTATTGTATGCGAGCAATCCAGGTGATACATATTGTATGTATCTCCATGAGAACCTCGTGACAGTAACGATTCATTGGTGCTGTGCTGATGACATGGTATAGCATGGGTTTCCTAATCGGAACCTTTCTGCTATCGTATGCGAGTAATCCAGGTGGGACCTCCAGGAGAACCTCGAGAGAACAACTTCATCTCCATGTTTCCTCTAGACTAGAACAGATGTAGGTTTCCTAATCGGGGCATTGCTGGTATTGTACTGTACGTGAGATATCCAGGGAAATCCTTGATGTTACATACTGTTTGCACTTCCATGAGAACCTCGGGAAAACAATTCGAACAACCTTTGGTGTTTACTCGGGATTATAACATGGTATAACATACATTTCCTAATCGGAAAATCCGTAGAATCTTATGTTAGATATGTATCCTTGGTTGACAATAATTATCAAGATTTTCATCTGGTGTTTCCTCGTGAATAGAACATGGTAATTGGATTTCGGTATAAGCATGGAAAAGTTTCACTACGAAACTAAGTTTCAAGTTTAGTCTCTTAATCAAAGAACATATCTATGTTAAATAAGGTATTTACGAAATAAGATAAGATTTTTGGCGGACAAGCCAAACCTCCAAAGAGAGGGGAAATTTTCCAAAGAGGGGGGAATTCTCATGAATTAGGCCATTCCACCTACACCTGAAAGGAACAAACTCTACTTTTTGAAAAACGCCAAAAAGGTGGAATTCCACTTTTCCCTACCCTTCTCGTCCGCTAGTGGATAAGATACATACAAATGAATGTGCGAAATGTACTGAGGTCGTTCACGAACAATTCTTATGACGTCATGAGAGCCTCGTGACATGGACTTCCATTTTCCACTGGGGTTTCCACGGGACCAGAACATGGTAATTTGATTTTGGTTTTATCTATGCAAGCATGGAGCTATATCTTATTCAGAAAGTAGATTGGCGGGATTTTTTTTTAATTTCCTAATCAATTGAGATTGATATAAATACAATGTACCCCGGTCGTTCACGAACGTTTCTCTTGACGTCATGAAAGCCTGGTGACCGTAATTTCACCTGTTGTTTCTACATGGGAAGGATCGAAACATGGTACATGCATACTTTGGTTCCGGTAGTGTAAATACTATTTCCGTCCTGGAGCTGTTTCATGTTCCGTGATGGTTATGATCAAAATACAAAGTATGAAATAATCAGCAAAATTAGTCTAAATGACTAAGTGACATTCTATGAAACCTATTCAGTTTACCTCTGTCAGAGCTCAGATTGTTTCGAGCATCATAAATTACTTTTACTGTATGCAATTTCCAACCGGCTTTTTTACGTGGCAGCAAAACATGGTACACTTGGGTAAATTCTATTTTCTTTCTGGAGCTGTTTTCGTATTTACCGTAAAAAAAATTTTAGAATCACATTTATAGAAGCATTTATTTACATTCATAATAGAAAAAGTATAGAACAAACTCTGCAAAATCAGCGTAAATAACTGAGAATGTGAGTTCTTTATGAATCAGGTTAATTCAGTTATGTTACACAATGTTACAATGTTACCATCTTTCCCTGTTTCTAGCATAATAAATTACTTCCGCTAGACGAGATTCCAATTGGTTTTTACACGTGTGACCGAAACAAACTATGGTTCCAGTTGGGTGAATTCTATTTTGTTTTCTGGACCTCTTTGACAAAGTGAACATCGATGTTTCAATTTTTTTCTTCAGCTAGTTTTTTTTATTTTCTCCATTTTTGTAGCTTTGGAGAAGCCATTAGGTAAGTTAAATTGGGTTTGACCGTAACATAACATCTTATAATATTGAGCTTGCCCGTAACATAATGTATATTAATTGAGATTGACCGTAACATAATCTATATCAATTGAATTTGACCGTAACATAACGTATAGTATGTACATAACTGTAGCTTGACCGTAACATAATCTATATCAATTGAGTTTGACCGTAACATAACGTATACAAGCAACTAAAAATGCCCTGAAGGCATGGGGAGTAACGAATATGGTTCGATCCTGGCTAGTCCAATCATGAAAAAGTATGAGACAAGAAATTTTATTCTCATATTTCAAATAGTCTGATCGTGAAAAAGCAGGAAACAAGATTTGCGACGAATCACGAAAAAAGTTTGTACTTCATTAAGTCAAGAATCAAACCAAATAACACGAAACATATTTGGGACTTTTCACGATTGTTGTGGTAACATTTATCTTTATTCAAAATGCTGGTATTCAGTTTTAAAACATAAGTATCTTTTAAATATTCATATTATCATAAATGGATCATATTATCAAAAACCATCATTATTGAATGAAAATGAAATAAAAAAAGTTTCGTGGCAGACTTGTCACACAAACCGAAGTAAAATGACTCATGCTCACAACGAGCTAGACGAAATAAAGGGGATTTGGTTTTCACCGAAAAGTCCCAAATATGTTTCGTGTTATTTGGTTTGATTCTTGACTTAATGAAGTACAAACTTTTTTCGTGATTCGTCGCAAATCTTGTTTCCTGCTTTTTCACGATCAGACTATTTGAAATATGAGAATAAAATTTCTTGTCTCATACTTTTTCATGATTGGACTAGCCAGGATCGAACCATATTCGTTACTCCCCATGCCTTCAGGGCATTTTTAGTTGCTTGTCTATAACTTTTTTATGTGTGAGCAAATCACATGTATGTATGTATGTACAGTATGTAGACTAAATACTGTATGTACATATACATATGTATGTGCTAATGTAACAAAAATGCTCTATGAGTTGAAAAAAATTCATAAGATTTATCTACTTCAGCCCTTTTATAACTTCAGATTTTCGAATATCGATTGACAATAATATTTGTGAACAGTGATCGTTCGCGAGCCCCCTTCAATTTTTCCCTTGTAAAAAGAGCATAATTGACATAATGATGAAAAAAATCCCTGGGTCAGTAATATAGAGAGTTAAAAGCTTCCTTATTATATCTAAAATATACATTTGAAGCTCGGGAGAAGTATATAATATCAAAAACAAAACAAATTAACACTTTCGTTGTTTTAGATTTTCAGGGGGTTTGAACCCAGAACCACTCGTTTAACTTGCAAACCCACTATCCACTTGACTACCTTGACGAAAAATATTTTTGAAGTTGATTAGCTACATCAAACCTAGTTTCAAATCATAAATTTATATGTTTATCTAATGTGAAAATAGCTTCAAAATTCGACTATTATTAGGTTAGCGTCGAGCTGTACTCAACAGCGGACGCTATGTGTCAAGTGACTCATGATTTTTTTTCTTTACTTCCAGAATCTTTATAATAATGTTTTGAGGTGTTTTATTGATGTTGGTACACGTCTAGAAACAAAGAAAATAAATTACTTTGAAAAAAAAATTTTGACTCATTTTTCTTTATTTCTGTACATTTTGACGGATCATAAAAATTTATTTAAAGGAACTGATCAAGTTTTAAAAATATAGTTTATTAGAAATGTACTCCCTCTAGACATCCTGTGAAAATGAAGTTTTTCCGGTTTCTGTATAAATAAAAATTTTAGTATCCAATGTGGCTGAACCAGCGTGAATAAGTGAACTTGAATTTTCCCCGGTTTTTGGCGGCTCATAAATATTTTTTTGAGATTACGCAGAGAATCATTTCTTCTGTATTCGATACAACTTCAGTCATCCTAGACATTCAGATGATACAATGGGTCTCAAGGCTTTAAATCTTGAGATAATCTGATTTTCGAAGGAGCAAAAATCGTAAAAAACGTTGAAACTTTCTACATCAGTTTTTCAAGTTTTTGTCAAAGTACGATGATTTTATCGGAAAATGTGTCGGACAGAGGTCATAATGAAACTTGATTCCGCAAATGACAGGCTAGTTTTTATGGCCATTCGATAAGTTTGTCACGAGGAATAGAGCTTTTGTGAAAATTTTCGCTAATTTTGCCTCTCACATAACCCGTGGCGTTTTTTGTGTGTTTCAATAATTAGTTGAATTGAATAGCGGATCGTATTTCGACATATGTAATACACATCCAGTTAAAATTTCAGCTCGATCGGATCACCCTATCGCTCATACAACAATTCTTTCTTCATTTTACCTGCGATTTTTGACTTTTTTTTCATAAAATCCCTCAAAAATGGTGGAAAGCTTCCTCCGATCTACGGGACACTCCGGAAATCATGTCCTGGGCATAATTTTGACCTATGTACCAATTTTCATCCGTATCCGTTCAGCCCAACTTGCTGACACCATTTTGGGTTGATAAAAAAAAAACGGAAAATCGCATTTTCATCGTTTTTGGACCTGAAAAATGAAAATTTAACCCTATCAAGAAAAAAATAGCCAGGAAGATGTAAAATTGCACGAGAAAACCGATGAAACAGACTAGAAGTTGATACGATGAGGCTAGATCGAGATAATCGCAAAAAAGCTTATCTTAATCGAACCATATTAAGGGAACGGCCTAGCGGCCGTCCCTTGATTATGTAACTGTAGCTTGACCGTAACATAACCTATATCAATTGAACTTGATCGTAACATAACATCTATTAATTGTAGCTTGACCGTAACATACCCTATATCAATTGAACTTGATCGTAACATAACATGTATTAGTTGTAGCTTAAACGTAACATAACGTACAGTATGTTAATCGAGCTTGGTTGTTACGTTTATTAAGTGAACAATTTTCTGAAACTCACGCGTTTCAAAAGAAGTTCGACGAACAAGTTGGAATATGTTCCCAATGCTGAAAAATCTGAAGTATATATATGTAAGACAATCATTTGCGGACGTGTCTTTCAACGTCCTAAGACCCTTGTGACCGTAATGCCATCTAGGCCTTTCCCACAAGGGACCGCAACATGGTATGTTGGTTTTGCTCGGGTAAATTCTATTTTGCTTTCTGTAGCTGCTGCACAGAGTACATACATTTACCAGGTTATTAATTTTTAATCAGCTGAAAAAAAACACATAAAAAAATCATTATGAAAACTTGAAGCGACTAGTTGAGTCCAATTAAGCTTGATGATAGAATAACTGAACACTTGGGCATTTGTATTTAGAAAAACTTATTGAGTTTTACGCATTCGAAAGAAAGGACTGAATGACCGCATGTTTCCAGTGCGAAATAATCAATTGACTTATGGGAGTATTCGTGAGGCATATTTCCAAACCCCAGTAATTTTCCTAAAATTTTTTCCATGCACGAAATTCTATGAGGTGGGTGACCACTGAAATACCACCGCTGCGCGGGCCTAACGCGCTTTAACGCTAAGCCAGCCTTACAATAGATAATCGAGGGTTAACGGACAGTAAAACTTCATATGGAATATATTTTTGATGACAGAAATTAGTAAAAATTCTAGAAATTTTTTGGGGTTTTGTAATTTTTCATACGTGAGACTTCAGGTCATTGGGCGAACGTTTCCTTCAACGTCCTGAGACCCTTGTGACCGTAATTCCATCTGGGCTGGGCGCTTCCCACCAGGGACCGCAGCATGGTACTTTGGTTTCGCTCGGGTGAATTCTAGTTTGCTTTCCCGGAGCTCTTTAACTAACTACACTTAAAAAACGTACGGAACAACTTGGGAACGTCACGGGACATACCTTGAGATGTACGGAACTAGGCTGTTTTGAGTGAGTGAGTGAGTGAGTGAGTGAGTAAGTTAGTGAGTGAGTGAGTGAGTGAGTGAGTGAGTGAGTGAGTGAGTGATTGAGTGAGTGAGTGAGTGAGCGAGTGAGTGTACCTCTTCGGTTCCCATTTGTTGCCGAAAAATCAACGTGGATGTAACTAACCTTCGTGTTTCGACTGAACTGAATGTGAAACAGAAAAAAAGCTTTTTCCCGAAATCTGAATGCGCTTCAGAAGGCAGATTTGAGTTGGAACTAAAACACCAAAAGTTTTCAGAGCCGAAATTTTTGTAAATTTTTTTGAATACCGAGAAATTTGGATAAATTATGATTTACGGAAAATCGTACCTAAGTCACGTATTCAGAAACAAGGTGAACATTCATGCTCATACTCAATGATTAAAAGCTATACTGGGCAAAGCCGGGTGACCAACTCAGAATTATTCAACGGAAGAATGACATACGTGATAATTGCAAACATACATTCAAGCCAATTTACTCTAATCCAATTAAGCAGAGACATACGCTTGTATAGAATACATGTATATTTAGCTGGATCGTGATTAGATCAGAAAAATTTGCCAAATCTGTAAACATTTTCTACAACATGAAATTTCCCGCGGCACCAATTCAAATTTGTGAAACCAAAACCTTGTGTTCCGATTAAATTAAGCCTGCAAGTGGTCTGTAGACCCATTACACAAAAAGATGATCAAATGCTACCGAAAAATTGAGACACTTTCAAATTTACATAGTCGCCTATAGCCTATCATATAGTTTCTTGTGACTCAAAAACTTTTTGGCGCGCAATTTAAATTCAAAACTGTTTTTGGCTAACTCTAAGATTTCCCAAAAATAACCCCTTTTTCACATATTATTTAGATAACATATGAAAATTGCCCTTAATTCATCACATATGTACGTGCGCAACCGGCCCACGAAATTAATTTTTGATAAGATAACAAGAAACCCAGACCAAGCTATAATCGATTGAGAATTGTTCAGATGGAAAAAATGTCCCCTCGACTGCGTGACAATCATGAACATACCAATTTACCATGATCCAATTAGGAACAAACATATGCTGGACTGGAACGGAATACAGATCTAGCCGGTACGTAAATACAGTAACCCATGTACCGGATTAACATAATTGGAAGGTGAAACGTGAACAAACAACGCACATACAGTCTGGTCAAGACTATACAGGGTTTCCTGTTACTCAGAAAAACTTTTGGCGCGCAATTTGAATTCAAATTTGGTTTTGGCGCGTGTTCACATTTTGCTCACTTGGCATATGGGCAACATGGGAAGCTAGTGCTTCTAATTAAAGCCCGTACAAGCCCGTACGTTGTTTCTGCAAGCTAAAATATTGATCAAAACTTCTCATAATGAAACATCAGACAATCAGTGTTAACCCGCACATCAATCATCATCACTCCATGCTACACTGTGTTAAACTATGGTGTCGACTGAGTTGAGTTGAGGCTAGTGATGTTTTATTATCAGATGTTTTTGACGATACTTTTGCTTGCAGAAACCACATACTGGCTTTATCTTCGTAAGTGCGTAACGGATTCATGGAAAGAATTTTGATATGAATTTTGTTACCAAACTTTGTTCTGGACCGAAATTGCTTAATTGGAAAGAAAAACAACACAGAAATACGTAGTTTGATTGATTTATCTTGTTATAGAAAAATTATTTCTATGAAGCCGTTAAGCACATCTGGGAAGAAATGGGCGCAATGTGAAAAGTTTGAAGTAACGCCTAAAAAACAGATGAATAAAATTCCCAATGTAAATGATTTTCAATTAAGCGCCTAATGCCGTTCGTAACGGGAAACACATGTTCATTATTGCCAAACTATTTTTCGTTCACTTGAAGACCAGCCGTATTGAACTGGCGGAAAAGCCAACCCTCTCAAGAGAGGGTAATTTCATCAAAGAGAAAGGAGTCGGCAGTTTTGAGGCCATTTTACCCGCACCTTAGAGCACTGGCGGACGAGATAATTTTCCAAAGGGAGGGGAATTTTGCCAAAGAGGGGGAATTGGCAGTTTTCAGGTAATTTTATCTACACCTTAAAGAACAAATGCTTCTTTTTGATACCGCCAGAGAGGGGGGAATTCCACCTTTCCCTCCCCTTCTCGTCCGCTAGTGCCTTAGAGAACAAACTCTAATTTTTGAAACCGCCAAAAAGGGGGGAATTTCACTTTTCCCACCCTTTCTCGTCCGCTATTGGTTGAGATCCTGTTTCCTGCTTCAAACGAGCACACATAAATCGTTTACAGCCCAGACAAGAATGATGGTAATTATATAATAGTTCCAGGATAAAAATTAAAGCCAGTTCCGAATCATTTTATAACGTCTATGATGGACCATATTTAGTCTGGTTTTCTAGCCAAGGCGACATCCGGTGAAAAAAGGCTTTGATTATCATACAGAAATGCTTACAAACTCTAATTATGATAGTATATATGGAGACTGCGTGCCATTTCATATAATTACTGAATCAGAAAAGAAACACTTTTTATTCGAATTTTTGCCGGTCCATATCACCGGGATTCGAACCGGCACCATCAGCTTGCAAGGCCGCTGCCTTAACCACTAAACAACGGAAGGGAAAACAACATGACTGTTGAATTCATAATT
>CAXIWR010000029.1:67560-95060 GCA_964036265.1 Daptonema setosum | reverse complement strand
TTAGTGTCATGATGGCTGATTAAAATTAGTAACATAATTTCACTTATATTGAAGTGAATATGAATGTTTTTTTAATAAGTCTCTAAATACGCAAAAAAATTATATACAAGGAAAATAATGAAACAAAAACATAAATATCTATTTTTTATCACGGTGAAATTAAACCCACCAAAATGGCAGTGTTTTTACGCAGTGGTGGTGCACCTTTGGCTCATTCTATGTATGATGGATTGGCTGTTTTCAAATATTCCGAGCCATTCATGAAATACTGGCTCGAATATGAACATTTTTCAAATTGTGTCTGTGAAGACATATGTACAAATAAAATATATATTTAATGGTCGTAATGAAATAAATACATAACTATTTATATTAATATGACACTGGTCTCGAGCAAAGTCATTTGATGTTCCATTGGCTCAATATAGGGAAGCCGGATGATTGATTAACTGTTTACGAATATTTCGATAAATCGAACTATTTATGGGATCTCATATGAATTTCTAATTTTTCATAATCCTACATCAAATTAGGAAATCTTTATAAACAGTTTTGCTGACAAAAAATTCTAAATTTATGTAGAAATATAAAGTGGTGTGGTCGTGTCCGTCCTGCAAAATTACAAGCCCCAATAATTTTCCTAGAATTTTACTAAACGCCAAAATTTTCTGTCACCAAAAATATATTCCATGTGAAGTTTCACTGTTCGTTAACCAACGATTACCTATCGTTAGGTCCGCGCAGCGGTGGTATTTCAGTGGTTACATTCCATGATACGCGCAAATAAAATTTCGTGTTTGGGAAAAAGTCTAGGAAATTTTATTGGGATTTGGAAATATGCGGCGTGTCCTTTTTTCAAGCCTGGGAAAGAACTCGCATTATCCTTCTAGTGTCCGGCACTGGCGGACGAGCCAAACATCCAAAGGAGAGGAATATTTCCAAAGAGTGGGGGAATTAGCAGAAATTTATCTATTTTACATACTCCTTAGGGAACGAACTCTACTTTTTGAAATATCCAAAGAGGGGGGAATTCCACTTTTCCCTCCCCTTCTCGTCCGCTAGTGGTGTCCGGTATGAATGCCTGACATTGAGTTTTCCAGTGAACCTAAGCATCGAGCTATCAATTAGATTTGAAATGACAGAAATTATCAAATTTTGATTATAAAATGTATGACGAATGTACGACAAATCTATTTCTGTGTGACATTTGACATCGAATTTAAGTTGACAACATCGACCTAACTGGACGTAAATGTCAATGAAGCTAAAATTGAAAAGACGACACTCCATTTCGATTGATTTCAGCCTCCGCTAACAAATGTGAAATGACAGAAATTGTCAAAATTTTGATTTTAAAATGGATGACAAATGTTGGACAAAAGTCTATTTCTGTGTGACATATATTTTATAATTCATTACTGAACTACCATTATTCTACACAAATTAATTTTATACTTATTATTTGTCATGGAATTATAGTTACCATAGGCCAGTAGGTCAGGTAGATTCAGTCTCAATCGAATGATAAACCATTCCTAATTGATTTAGAGACAGAATTAATTTGACAGAAATTATCAAAATTTTGATTACAAAATGGATGACAAATGTTGTACAAATCTATTTCTGTGTGACATTTGAACATGGAATTTTAGTTACCATAGGTCAATACCAATAGGTCAGATAGGATCAGTCTCAATCGAATATTATAGCAGACTTTTTTGAAATACATACAATACTGAATTGGAGTGCGCATCGACATACAGACTATTTTTTCTAGTGCATTAAATTGGAGATTACGATATATTTTTTTCTTTATAACAGCTGGACAACATCCGAACTTCACGCTTAGAGGGACCAGATCTCGATCATAAAGCCTACGGATTTTAAATACGGCACCCTAACCACTAGACTAAACAGACGACTGAACAGATGTTACAATGAGTTTTTTAGTATCAATTTACCTTGACCAGAACCCTACCCCTAGGGTAAGTGAGAGGTTAACTCATTAACTAACCAAATCCAGGGTAATCCGCAATAGCACCTGCAGTTATGGGGCTGCGCGACGGCCGCCGACTTTCAGCCGTGCGACCGACCCTCAACAACAACAACAACAACAACAACAACAACAACAACAACAACAACAACAACAACAACAACAACAATTACCTGGACCAAGCTGTGAAAACTATACAGCTTCTAAACATAATTATCAACATGTGACTACTAGTGAAGTGATTCGATTCAAATTAGCCTAGTTATAGCCCTGCCGGTGTTTCTCGTTACAGAACGTTTTTGGCGCGCAGTTTGAATTCGAAGATTTTCGGCGCTCTTTTAATTCTTACACTGGGCTTACGAACGTTTTATGAAAATGTCTTTGAGGAGCAAGATAATCTGAACAAGCTCTGAAAATTTGTATAGCTTCTCAACGGTTATCGTGGGACTTGCGGTATTACATACGTGTGACTCAGTTCAAATTAGCATAGTTACGGTACTGTATGTTCATTATTAGCTAGGATATGACGTACAAACGTTTCATCAGGACTAATTTTTTTATGGATATGTTATGCACGTTTACAGGGAACAATCAAAGAGCGTATGAGTATGAAATTAATGCCAGTCAAGGTACGCGCATGAGTATGAAATTGATGGCACTCAAGGTACGCGCATGAGTGTGAAATTCATGGCAGTCAAGGTACGCGCATGAGTATGAAATATATGGCAGTCAATGTATGTAGGCGCATGAGTATGAAATTGATGGCACTCAAGGTACGCGCAAGAGTATGAAATTCATGGCAGTCAAGGTACGCGCATGAGTATGAAATATATGGCAGTCAATGTATGTCGGCGCATGAGTATGAAATTGATGGCACTCAAGGTACGCGCATGAGTATGAAATTCATGGCAGTCAAGGTACGCGCATGAGTATGAAATTGACGGTTTCTTAATGTTTATCGTAGGACTATGTATTACGTACTTGTGATTCGATTCAAATTAGCATAGCCACTTGATTGGCTTTGATTGAACGTACTGGGGGAACGAGCCGATTTTTCCCAAAGAGAGGGGAGATTGGCGCTGTTCAAATCATTATACCAACACCTTAAGGAACATATTCTACTCATTGAAGAGGGAATTCCACATTTTCATTCTTCCCTCGAACGGTAGTGAGTAGTACAGTACGGTCTGGGCCTATGGATACTTACAGTGTTAACCGCCTAATCATTTGTTATTTCTCGCAGGGTCCTCTTTTACCTGTTATAGCATATACCGTTCCCCCTTTGAACACTGCACATAGACTAGCTCGCGGCCCCACTTCTGTCCCCCTCATCAATAAGCAATTGCGGCGGCGGCGGCGGCGGGCCCCAACCTTCATTAATCAATACCAATACCAAACTGTTTATGAAAAAAAATTTATTGATCCTCAATACAATTTATTAACAAGTGCTAGAAAAATTTCGAAATCCAATGGTTTTTCATGATTATCACCGTTTAAATAAGCAATCAAAGCTTGTACAGGGGATCCTGTACGCTGTTTTTCACTATCCTTTCCAGGATAAACAATCATACCACTGTCGTTAATATGAGGAGAAAGCAGTTTAACCAAACGTGCCATGTTGAACTTTCGTTTCAACGGGACTCGTTCGGTTTTTGATTCGATATCCATAACACTGATGTGATGGTATGAAACCTCCTTCTCTTACAGTGAGCAACTCGTTTTCTGTTGTAAAATCAATGACAAGATATTGATGAATATTATTTTGCTTAAGCATGTGATTAAATGGTTCCAACAAACGAAAACTTTCTCCGGGAAAATAGTTGTTTGATATAGATTTAATGACAGGGAGCATACGCCTGCTGGCGAACAAAACAAGATAATTAGTACTTCGCAAAAGAGTAGACAAACAGCTTTTTTGCAATGGTGTAGAACCAGACAAATTTTGAATTACGAGAATTGCAGTATAGTTTTGATGATGACTTAGAATGTTCCAAATATCGAAAAGCGAGGAAATATTTTTGGGATTTTGACAGACGTCATCAAATACAACACATTTATGAAAAGCAGATGAATTAGAAAACAATGAATTCTCTCGGATGGCTTCGTCAGGATAACCTTCATGAAATGTAATTGGTATATTATCTTTTTTTAATGCATCACGAAGTCTTTCGAACAACAATTGATCATCAGCATGTTTGGCGTGTACCCAATGAACCTCAGATAACGGGCGTTGAAAGCAGTCTTGATGGTTTTTTAGCAGGTTTTCAATTAAATATGTTTTTCCACAATTAGAGCCGCCCGTTACAATTACGCAGGACGGTGATTTCAGTTTCAAGTCGCAAGTTGTCATTATGATAAATATTGGTGTGATTCACACTATTTATGCATTAAAAAAGTAAGACATTCCTCACTTAATGTCAATACCGGTTTGAAATTGACCTTGTCGATCTATGGTGAACCAAGAATCATAATAACAGAACATCAGGATTATTAGATTTTCCGTTGGAGCTTCAGCAAAAGTGATATCAATGTCACAGGTACCCTGTGACTTCTTAAGTCGTTCTTGTTGGACAGCTGACGTCAGAGAAACTCCATATACTGCATTTCCATTATCGAAAGTTGTCATGTCAAACAATGGATTGACGGCATTTAATTGCTCGAACACTGCCGAATAAGGTTCATGATAATGTTTTTGCTTGGGATCCATGTTCATTCCCCCTAATGATGGAAGAATCTGACCATTACACTGAACAGTTATGTTCTTAACGTTATGATGTCCGAACACATGGCCAGAGTCATGTGGATCACCATTATACTGGTTTTCTCGGAGGATTACCATGGCAATCTTTTTCGGGAGACGACTAGTGTTTAGTGAATGCGAAAAATTTGTCATCGACTTTTGGTGTAAATAATTTAAAACTTGAACACACTCATAGTCTACTTTGATGGTAGGAGGAATAACAGCGTTCAGTCGACATCTTGGCACGTGTAAATAGGCATGCGAAATTGTGAGTTTCAAACTCATAGACACATCTGTGGGCAGTTTAGTTTCCAACAAGCAAGTTTCCGAACGGGCTGGATAGAATCGCAGCGTACAGTGAACATTATCTGGTAAAAAAGCACCTGACTGGAACACATCCAAATTAACTGGCGTAGATGCGGAGACCATTTTACCGTCTTTAATCATCATTCCACGTTCATAGTCGGCAGGGTTGATACTATCGTTAAGCAGTACTCTATTCTTAAACTTTGGATTCTCATTGTGGAAAAATAATGCAGACTGCAGCGCACGTTGTTGGCGTTCATCCGTGAACAATAAATTTTTTAAATATGATTTCCGTGAGTGTTCCCGTTGAGAAGATTCACATAAATTACCGTTAATGAATAAATTAACATCTTCAAACATCGAGAAGCCGATTCCGTTGTAAACATTGGCTTTATCTGTTTTTGCAATGTTCACCCATTCATCATTAACTTTTTTAGATATAGTAAACTTTACGATTATTTTAACATTTTTAGCATCGATCACCATACCAGGTATTGGTCTGATATGGAATATTATCGGATTTCGATTATTTTTTGTGTCCACTGGTAGTAGTGAATCAGATTGAATTGTTTCAACCGCGACAGTATCCAGTTGATCCCGCCAGTTGACATCAAGCTTACGTTTAGGCATTTTTCGGACGAATGTGATAGACAATGAAGAAATGATTATGTTTTGAATTTACTGACTCTCCGCTGTGGTTAAGTAGTGAAAATGTGATACGATGATGAAGACTTTTCTCCAATGGCATGTAGCCAATCCTTGGGCTATTAAAAGTACCTAATATGTGGGGATCAGTTGCTGGTGCATGCAGGAAATCAATAATGCGATTATTTGAACCTCGTGACGTTGAAAAATTTTGCTTGGCTTGATGGCATGAAATCAAGAACAGACGTTCATCAACAGAGGGGTTATATGTTTGAAATTTTATAGGTGTATCCGTGACTGTTTTTTCTTCATTTTCTAAAAATTCAGGTAATCCTAACATGTCCGCCAAATCTGGAGACAAGTCAACGGTGGACATTTTGGGTTGCCTAAATTGCCATCCTGAAAGATTTTTGAAAATTTTGGCGGGCGCTGTCTCCATGTTCGTACCATATTCATCAGCTAGCTTATTGCTTATTATGTAAAGTGCCTCGGTTTCCTTGGTGTATGGTATTCTATCAAATTTGACTAATTTTATACTTCCATCAACATTGTTTGTAGTTGTGAACCACAGTTCATTAGAATAAATCCATGAGGCACTGACCGCCGAGTAAATCAATCCAATTTCATAATCAGTAGATGTTGCATCAATAGGCTCGTTGAGCATAGTTGTAGCAAAGCCATTATTACCAGCAGAGCTGGCAGTATAATAAAAACCAGTTTCATCCATGTTTGAATCAGTTGATCAAAATTAGCCACATATATAGACCGTTTAAAGAAGACATTATTCAGTAAAAGGAAGCAATTCAGCTGCATAGTAAGTGCCGGAAATCTCTGCACCGTCAGACGTATCTAACAAGGTGTATCTATATATACCATTGTGGTTATGAACTCTTTTAACTTCGTATATTTTGTCACTAAAGTAAGAATGAAATGATTTCGAAAACGGTGTACGATCCAATAAAATCTGTACTTTAGTTCCAATTTTCAGTATACTCTTGTCTTTTGTTTGTTTTACTTTGTACAACGTGTCATAAACCTGTTGCTGATTTTTGAATGTTACTTCTGAAGGCGCCAAGCCCCCGAGTGTTTTAGATTTACGATTGTTTTTTGCTCTCACTGCTTTTTCGAGATTATCAATCCAGTTTTTCGAGTTTGTCGCATGAAACATTTTGTACAACCGGTCAAGTAGCCAACGACCTTGCCCTTCCACCATAGCACATTTTTTTGGATGACGCAGTGCAAAGTGATAAACTTTAAAATCATCGTAAACGTTATTTACTTCTTTATTATATAAATCTGTGCCCAGATCTGTGCCCAACAATGACACTGGTGCCAAAAACACAGTTTCCCGTATTTCATTAAAGATGCTCTGCATTGCTTCCGCAACAATGCTCCCAGATTTATTCTTCAAAGGTCTGGCCCAAATTCTTCTTGAAAAACAGTCTACAACTAGTAGAATATAGCGATATCCCTTATTGAAACGACTGATACGTTGTAGATCAAACAAGTCGGCCTATAAATATGAATCTTGATTGGTTTAAACATATTCAATGATAAATTAGTTTTAGCGGCTTACCTGATACATGTAACCTAATGAACTAGCAAATGTACGTGCCCTGGGAAATTTGGTCGTTTTACGCCTGAATTTTCGAAATGTTGAATTTTTATTTAAATATTGAGAAACTTTTTTACGTGAAGTCGGTTTGACAGCATCATACAGCAAGTTTTCACTTCCATATGAAGCCGGATCACTGATTTCATGATACACTTTATCCATGTTTGCGTAATTATAAAAAAAATCACTTATATTGAACAAAATATGAAGAGTTTCATCGTTAAGTAGCTCATTATCAATATCCTTACCAATGCCATCAATTACCGAAGTTCGTTTATTACCCCGCTTTATACTTGAATTGAGTACCGAAGGTATAATGAGAATTTCATGTGTGTTTGTCTTAGTTTGGAATTTATTGACCGCAATCCATTATTTTACTACTTAAATTACTTTTTTGTGCTTCAGTATAATGTGAATGTAATATCCCAAGCTTTAATCTCCGTAAGAATAACAGAAACGTACCACAAGACTGTTAACCGCACAATGTTTCATGCATGCACTAGTGATATTGCACTTGTTGCTATGGTAACGGCTGCTATGTGTGTACGCTAGGTATGTCTATGCGTGTACGCTAGGTATGCATGTATGTAGCACTAGCGGACGAGGAGGGGAGGGAAAAGTGGAATTCCCCCTCTTTGGCTGTCTCAAAAAGTAAAATTTGTTTCCTAAGGTGTAGGTAAAATGACCTGAAATTTGTCGATTCCTCCCTCTTTGACGAAATTCCCCTCCCTTTGGGAATTTAGCTCGTCCGCCAGTGGTATGTAGCAAGTATGTATGTATGTAGTTGTACCCACATAGTCCACGTTTCAGAGATTGTATGAGTTTACGTGCAATGCGATTGTATGTCGCATTTGGTTGGTTGGTCTAGATTTTCTAGCTATTGTTGGTATATAAGTCTACAATTTCTGCTTGACATTCATTCGGTCTTCCAAGGTGCCATGTATGAAGGAGTAAATATCTGCTCATCCGCCGTTAACTTGGTTGGTCTAGATTTTCTAGCTATTGTTGGTATATAAGTCTACAATTTCTGCTTGACAATCATTCGGTCTTCGAAGGTGTCATGTATGAAGGAGTAAATATCTGCTCATCCGCCGTTAACTCTAAACAAGTGGCCGATGAGTGTTGGCGGGAGGGAAAGCAGATGAGTGTTGGCGGGAGCGAAAGCGGATGAGTGTTGGCGGGAGGGAAAGCGGGTGAGTGTTGGCGAAAGAGAAGCGGATGAGTGTTGGCGGGAGAGAAAGCACAGTGGCGGATGAATGTTGGCGGGAGAGAAAGCATAGTGGCGGATGAATGTTGGCGGGAGAGAAAGCATAGTGGCGGATGAATGTTGGCGGGAGAGAAAGCGTAGTGGGTGATGAATGTTGGCGGGAGAGAAAGCGGATGAATGTTGGCGGGAGAGAAAGCGGGTGAGTGTTGGCGGGAGGGAAAGCGTGTGAGTGTTGGCGGAAAGGAAGCGGATGAGTGTTGGCGGGAGAGAAAGCGGAGGAGTGTTGGCGGGATGGAAAGCGTGTGAGTGTTGGCGGGAGGGAAAGCGGGTGAGTGTTGGCGGAAGGGAAGCGGATGCATGTTTGCGGGAGAGAAAGCATAGTGGCGGATGAGTGTTGACGGGAGGGAAAGCGGATGAGTGTTGGCAGGATCAAAAGTTCCAGTACAGGGTGACCAAAAAAATTTCATTACTAGTTTTTCTAGATTTCATAGACTTATTTAAAAAACTTGAAGTAAAAAAATTTGAAAAAACTTGAAGTAAAAAAAAATTGATTCTAGATTTTCTAGCTTTTCTAGTTTTTCTAGCTGTTCTAGCAAATTAAGAATTTCAGTTTTAGTTTTTTACTTCAAGTTTTTCACTAAGTCTATAAAATCTAGAAAAACTAGAAAAGCTAGAAAATCTAGTAAATTTAGAAATTGTTTGTATATAAGTCTGAAATTTCTGCTTGACATTCATTCGGTCCGAGACCGAATCCTTGAATGTCAGTAACAAAGTCTATGTAATATATAAAAACTAGAAAAGCTAGAATTTCTAGAATGTGACGTTCAAGGATTCGGTCTCTGACCGAATGAAAGTTAAGCAGAAATTTCAGACTTATGTATCAGGAGTTTCTAGATATTCTAGCTTTTCCAGGTTTTCTAGGTTTTTTAGCTTCTCTAGCAATTTTAGATGTACAGTTTTTTTACTTCAAGTTTTGTAAGTGTGTTAGAAAAGCTAGATAAGTAAGAAAAACTAGAGAAGCTAGAAAAACTAGAAAACCTAGAAATTTCGGGTATATAAGTTGGAAATTTCTGTTCGACGTTCATTCGGTCAGAGATCGAATCCTTGAGTGTCAGTAACTGAGCCTATATAATCTAGAAAAACTAGAAAAGCTAGACTTTCTAGAATGTGACATTCAAGGATTCGTACACTGTCCGAATGAACATCGAGCAGAAATTTCAGACTTACATACCACGAGTTCCTAGTCTTTCTAGCTTTTCTAGCTTCTCTAGTTTTTCCAGCCAATCTAGAATCACAGTTTTTTACTTCAAGTTTTTTAAGTGTGCTTGAAAAGCTAGAAAAGTTAGAAAAACTAGAGAAGCTGGAAAAACTAGAAAACCTAGAAAGCCTAGAAATTTCTGTTATATAAGTTGGAAATTTCTGTTCGACGTTCATTCGGTCAGAGATCGAATTCTTGAGTGCCAGTAACTAGAAAATCTAGAAAATCTAGAAAATCTAAAAATTCTAAAAAAGCTAAAAAATCTAGAATTGCTAGAAAATCTAGAAAATCTAGGAAAGCTAGAGAATCTAGAAAATCTAAAAAAGCTAGAAAAACTAAAATTGCTAGAAAACTTAGAAAATCTAGAAAATCTAGAAAATCTAAAAAAGCTAAAAAATCTAGAATTGCTAGAAAATCTAGAAAATCTAGGAAAGCTAGAAAGTCTAGAATTTCTCAAGGATTCGATCTCTGACCGAATGAATGTCAAGCAGTAATTTTAGACTTATATACCAACAATAGCTAGAAAACCTAGAAAATCTAGAAAGTCTAGAAAATTTAGAAAATCTAGGGAAGCTAGAAAAACTAGAATTGCTAGGAAACCTAAAAAATCTAGAAAATCTAGAAAATCTAGAAAATCTAAAAAAGCTAGAAAAACTAAAATTGCTAGAAAATATAGAAAATCTAGGAAAGCTAGAAAGTCTAGAATTTCTCAAGGATTCGATCTCTGACCGAATGAATGTCAAGCAGAAATTTTAGACTTATATACCAACAATAGCTAGAAAACCTAGAAAATCTAGAAAGTCTAGAAAATTTAGAAAATTTAGAAAATCAAGAAAATTTAGAAAATCTAAAAAATCTAAAAAAGCTAAAAAATCTAGAATTGCTAGAAAATCTAGAAAATCTAGAATTGCTAGAAAATCTACGAAAGTTAGAAAGTCTAGAATTTCTCAAGGATTCGATCTCTGACCGAATGAATGTCAAGCAGAAATTTTAGACTTATATACCAACAATAGCTAGAAAACCTAGAAAATCTAGAAAGTCTAGAAAATTTAGAAAATTTAGAAAATCAAGAAAATTCAGAAAATCTAAAAAATCTAAAAAAGCTAAAAAATCTAGAATTGCTAGAAAATCTAGAAAATCTAGAATTGCTAGAAAATCTACGAAAGTTAGAAAGTCTAGAATTTCTCAAGGATTCGGTCTCTGACCGAATGAATATCAAGCAGAAATTTTAGACTTATATACCAACAATAGCTAGAAAATCTAGAAAGTGTAGAAAACTTAGAATATTTAGGAAATCTAAAAAAGTTAGAAAATCTAGAAAATCTAGAAATTCTATAAAATCAAGACGTTCATTCGATTCGATCTTTAACCGAATGATATACATATATGAATGAATGCATGATGAATAAGCCTCCATAGTCAAGTGGTTAAAACACACGTTCCAAAAAGCTGACAACAGTTTACATAGTTATGAAGGTTTTCAGAACGGAAGTTGAATAAAAGTTATAGGTTTACCGAAAATGTTTCAGGTTAATAGTAATTAATAAGTGTGTAGGTATTAGGTTGTAGCTTTTTTGATTGTTGGGGCCCGCCGCCGCCGCCGCCGCAATTGCTTATTGATGAGGGGGACAGAAGTGGGGCCGCGAGCTAGTCTATGTGCAGTGTTCAAAGGGGGAACGGTATATGCTATAACAGGTAAAAGAGGACCCTGCGAGAAATAACAAATGATTAGGCGGTTAACACTGTAAGTATCCATAGGCCCAGACCGTACTGTACTACTGTAGTGCTTTGATATGACGTACATACTGACGTTTTCATCAAGTCTAAATTAATTTTATGGACCTGTTACGCTCGTATAAAGCGAACAGTCTTTTTTACATGATCTTTGGACATACGAACATCGTGCGCTAAATCCATTATATCCATTAAATCCGTTAAATCCATTAAATGCCTCCATGTGATAACCGATCCATAAAACCATAAGTCACTAGCGGACGAGGGAAGAACGGAAAAGCGAAATTTCCCCTCTCTTTGGCGAGTTTGAAAAGTACAGTTTGTTCCCTAAGGTGTAGGTAAAACGGTTTCAAACTGCAGATTCCCCAATCTTCGACGAAATTTCTCTCCCTTTGGAGGTTTTCCTCGTCCGCCAGTGAAACCAGGTATTACCTATCCAGGGTTTTATTTGTCAAATTTTTAAATTCAAATCTGCTGTTTGCGCGGGTTAAAATTTTTTGAGAAAATTTTTTTTTTGATGACCGACTGATATTTGCGTGCGTTAAAAAAATTTGCGGAAAACCCCCTTTCTCACACATCAAACGAACTTATTTTTCCTTGTATATGTAAAGGTGTACATAAAAAATTATTGACAAAAACCCGAACTAAGCTATGTACATATTTATAAAAAAAAATTATGTTTTTTGTCGCCTGTCAAGTCTAGTGCATAGGGCGCCAGCCTAGTAAAACTGGTTGCCATATGTCGGTTCGAAATCTGACTGGACACACTGATCCTGACGCTCTGCTCTGTCTGCCACTACGAAAACACCATTCTGAATGGGATCAATGTGTCCTGTTGGCCTTAGTAAGATATGAAGTCCAAGTAAAAAAGTATGTACATACATAAGTATGTACATATCAAGATCATATATCCGTAACACCCATCACTATCGGACCAGAAGAGGAGGGATAAGTGGAATTTCCCCCTCTTTGGCGGTTTCAAAAAGTAGTTGTTCGTTCCTCAAGGTGTAGGTAAAATGCCCTGAGAGCTGTCATTTCCCCCCTCTCTAACGGAATTCCCCTTCCTTTAGAGAGATAGCTCGTTCGCCAATGACACACATGCATAGATAACTGCATAATGGCATAATCTCATGTTATGAACATAAATGACTCTTATAATCAGTAATATGACGCTGATCTTCAAAGGTTTTCCGCCCCATTCAGCTCCATTAACAAATACATAATTGATCCCATTTTCCATAACAAAAAAAGAGATTATATTCTAAAAACAACAGATATTGGAGAATCAGCTTTTTTATGAAAATGGATTTGTTTCTTGAATGCACCGAAAAAAGCGCGCATTTGAAAATTCAATCTCCTAAAAATTTGTGAATGCTAACATTAATATAACGGAAACATCTCCGCCATTAAATACGTCCGGACCGGGGCGTTTTTTCTTAATGGCATAGATTACTCGCTGTCAAGGTACGCGCATGGGTATGAAATTGATGACAGTCAAGGTACGCGCGTGAGTATGAAATTGATGACAGTCAAGGTACGCGCATGAGTATGAAATTGATGACAGTCAAGGTACGCGCATGAGTATGAAATTGATGACAGTCAAGGTACGCGCATGAGTATGAAATTGATGACAGTCAAGGTACGCGCATGAGTATGAAATTTAAATCATTCAAGGTACGCGCTTGAGTGTGAAATTGATGACTTTCAAGGTGAGTGCATGAGTATGAAATGGACGGCCATCAAGGTACGCGCATGAGTATGTAAATGATTTCAATCAACGTACGCGCAAGAGTATGAAATCAATATCATTCAAGGTACGCGCATGAGTATGAAACTGATGACAACCAATCTGAGCGCATGAGTATGAAATTTATGACTTTTAAGGTACGCGCGTGGATAGTGGGGCATTTTGAGTTGCTACATACGTCGTGTAACAGTTATATTTGCAGTTATAATACAAAAACCTTATATAACTTTCAATCGACTACGCGAATTTGTAAATAACGCAAAATTTTTTCGCAGTTACAAAAACTTATTTAGTACGTAGTAAGCTGATTCCCATTTGTTGACCATAAATAGTACCAGCAATAAAGCTTAATAGAGGCTGTATGGCCACTAAAAGTTATTATTGTCTGTCACTAAGTTGTATGCAAACAGTCAAAGTGTGCCTTCATTGTCATGCTATTTTTTCGGATTCCTTCGGAAATTCTAGATTTTTTTTTTCAATTTTTCGTGTATTTCTGAGTTTCGAAACATTTTGGAATTTGACGTTTCCCAAAAAAAACCGAAAATAAAATTGCAAAAACTGTCGCAACACAACGATGAAGGCACGCTTATACGGGCATGACGGGCGTAAACAAGCTGTATACGGGGGCACAGAATTGGTAAGTGATGTTAACACCAAACCAAAAATTCTTTAATGCATGTATAGCTCGGTCGAAGTTTCTTGTTACCAAAAATTTTTCCAATATGTTTTTCATGTTATGTTACGGTTGGTCAACATACTCGGCGCGACGTAAAATAACATACATAACACGCCGCATCATAACCAGCTACTGTATGTTACGATGTCATGTTATGTTACGTGTTATGGTGGAGTATATTAGGGCACAACGGGCATACACAAGCATGTGTACGGGGTACACAGAATTGGTAAGTGATGTTAAACAAAAATTCATTAATGCATGTATAGTTTGGTCGAAATTTCTTGTTACTGAAAAATTTATTCTATTTGTTTTCCATGTTATGTTACGGTTGGTCAACATACTCGGCGCGACGTAAAATAATATGTTACGATGTCATGTTATGTTACGTGTTATGGTGGAGTATGTTAGGGCACAACGGGCATACACAAGCATGTGTACAAACCAAAAATTCATTAATGCATGTATAGCTCGGTCGAAATTACTTGTTACTTGAAATGAAAATGCGCGCCAAAATCATTTGAAATGAGCGTTGGTATGCTTTTTTAATGTTTGATTTGAAATATACTTCGGGCAATTTGGAATCAAATTGTATCAACATTTCATTGAGATTTAATTAGACCATTTCTAACGAGAATATCAGTTTTAGATTTAGACAGGTATGGGAAAAGGTTTACAGGACAACAGTCGCTGCACGCACTGAACTTGAGTATTGGTATCGGGCGTTTGTTGTGTTTGGCCTTCTGGGTCAAATTTCATACTGGCATCTGTACCATTGTAACTTTTTGTAAGTGATATTGAAAAAGGGGGTAAAACAATCACACATGGAAAAGTGAGGAACTTGTATTTGAGCTGAAATTAAGGTATTATAAACTAAATGCAAGTTCTGGCAATAGGGGATATTCCGCTTTCTCTCCAACTGGAATACTACGCTCACATTTTGCTAAACTATGTACCTTCAGATGGATTTCAAATTCAATTTATTACTGTTATCACATTCTGATTATAACTGCATATTTATAGCTGTAGCTGTGGAAATGTCCCATAAAAAGACGACTCAATGATGCAACGACCTTTTTGATAACTGTAACAGAAAGCTTAGCGGTATAAAAAACACGTGGGCGAGAATTCCTATTCAAACTGGCGCGCGAAATTAAAATTAAAATTCAAGTTAAAATTAAATTTAAATTCAAATCAAATTCAATTTATTACTTTTATCACATTTCAATTATTACTGCCTATTTATAGCTTAAAACTTCCGTCAAAATGAAAACCCGATGACACAATGACCTTTTTGATAACTGAAACAGAAAGCTTAGTGAAATGAAAGTACACGCAAGCCAGAATTCCTATTCAAACGGGCCCGCGAAATTCAAATTCAAGTTCAATTTATTTCAGTTATCACATTTTCATTTTAACTGCCTAATTATAGCTGTAAAAACTTCCGTCAAAATGAAAACCCGATAACGCAATGACCTTTTTGATAACTGTAATAGGTCGCTTAGGGTGCTTTCAGAGTAAAAAGGGAAGTAAAAAGGAAAGGAAAGTAAAAGTAAAATCTTTAAAACAATTGACCGAAAAAATTCGTAAAAAAATTTGACTTTTCGGTCATTAGGTTTGGAGGTTTTTTGATTTCCTATACAGATATTACTGCCTATTAATAGCTGTAAAAACTTCCGTCAAAATGACAACCCGATGACGCAATGACCTTTTTGATAACTGTAATAGAAAGCTTAGTGGAACAAAAATACACGCGGCCTACAAAAAGTACATGCGTTAACCTTTCCTCAGGCTAAACAACTTATGGAACAAGGAATGTCCTTACGTGATAATTTCAATAATCTGATTGAAGTGAATGTTTATTATTCTATGTTAATTTCACGAGTAACAAGAAACCCTGGATATGCTATACATGGACCACCAGAAAGTTTATGGAGGTTAACCTATCTTAAGTCTAAACAACTTGTGAGGAAGAGAAAGTGTAACTGTCAGGTCACCTTAAGAGTTCGTTTTGGGTCTACTTGAAATCATCAGTAAACAACTGAATATTTAAAGAAATGAATAATGAATACAATTAAATTGGATTGCTTGATTATGATTTATACATGTTCTAGTTAAGCGAAAATTGAAACATGAATCATGCAAAGATTAATAATTGAAATATCAATAATTCAAGGATTTCAGTAATTCAAAAATTAATAATTCAATTATCAATAGTTTTATTTTGGCCCATCTTAGTTGTTTACGTTAAAAGTAAGTTCAAGTGGAACTAAGACATACATAAACTGTCAGTTTATGGTTACTATGAAAACACCATTCTGACATGATGTTAGTGTGCCCTGTTGGGTTCAGTGAATGAAGAAAAGCCAGTAAAAAGCAAAAAAAATCGTGATCTTTCCGGGTTCATGACACAAACCAGAAATAGGTCTCACTATTATATTTGTAAATGCAACCTACATACGCAAGTACATTCCATCGTATGTACTTGAGGTTTTGATTGCTTTTCTTATAGCTTGGTCGGGTTTCTTGCTATCAAAAACTATTTGTATGAACCAATATATAACCACCTATTTATATACCGAATTAGGTCATACAATGTCCAAACGACACGAGAAGAATTTTTGTTTGAAAATTTTGAAATCGCCACCCAAACATTGTGTCAACATTTTAGTAGTTATTTCAGCAGAAACAATTTTGAAATTTAGAAAAAACATAAAAAACATCATATGATATAAATTTAGGAAAAAAACATAAACAAACATCATATGATACACGGTTGTTGGGCAATAAAAACGTGAATGAATTTGCTAAAACATCCGATCTGTCTATAATAAATGTGGTAGGCCAATACAACGGGCCCTGTTTCGAAACGTACGTAAACAAGCCATTGACATTACATAACCAGCGGACGAGAAGGGGAGGGAAAAGTCTCCTTCTTTGGCGAAAGAAGCAGCTTGCTTGAAGAAAGTGATAAAATTACCTTAAACGTACCGAATCTTCTTCTTCTTTAGGGAAATTCCCCTCCCTTATATCCCGGTCAGTGTTTGTTGTCAGCAAACAATATTTTTATGGACCCGTGGCCCAGTAAACTATGAATCAGGCACAAACTTGGCAGTCCATGTGAAAAAAATCATTTTTTGAAAATATCAAATGCGCGCCAAAATAAATTTGAGTTCAAATTGCGCGCGCGAAATCTTTTCGACAGTAACATGAAACCCTGGATAGGCTTTATAGTTGGATCGTTTTCACTTTAACTGTGGTTCGGTATCCAACTTTGCTATCATGGCATAACAACTGAATAAAGATGATTTTTGATTTGATGGTAAAAACGCCAAGAGATGTAAAAAACAAATTTTAAAAATTTGAATTTGCGTCAACAAAAAATCTGAGTAACAAGAATGCCTGAATAGACTATAATGTTTGGCCCATCCGCCCAATGATTGACATTCAAGTAGGCCATCAGAGTTTGGGGCACCGGCGGGCCAAATAAATGGCTTATTATAGCTTAGTCATGTTATCCTGTTACTAGATTATCGGTTTCTATTAATCCGTTATCACAAATCGGGGTATTATAGTCTGAGACTATATTACTGTGTATAGCAACCTCAATTGATTATGAAATTGAATTAATATCTGCGTCAATCGAAAATTATACACATTTTCAAGGACGATATTTCCTGAACCAGTTTCGCTAACGCTATGGGCACCAGAGCGTATTTCTGAGAATAATCTGTATACTTATATGGGTGGAAAAGTTTTACAAGATTCAACGTTTCAAATTATCAAATTATGGTCTCCTAATCAATTGAGTATATTATATAGAATATAAATAATCCTTTTAGCACAACAAT
The DNA here is from genome assembly GCA_964036265.1 of Daptonema setosum. Classification (NCBI taxonomy): domain Eukaryota; kingdom Metazoa; phylum Nematoda; class Chromadorea; order Monhysterida; family Xyalidae; genus Daptonema; species Daptonema setosum. The sequence goes on along the minus strand of CAXIWR010000029.1, from coordinate 77,288 downwards.
AAGATAAATCAAGCGCACATGTATGTATGTCGTCTGGATTTCAAAAATTTGAATGCGCGCCGAAAAATTCCCACGTGAAAAGTTTTTACAAAAAAGTTCTGAAAGATAACAAAAAAACATGAACATGCTATAATACTTTACGTGTCCCCATGAAGGGTGATTTATCGGGGCGGAAAGGCTCGTTTTTACATAACTCATTCAAAGTTTCTTGTCAGTCAAACCCTTTTTCTGTAAAACTATTGAAGTCCGTAACAGATTTTTTCCTCCATCGAGATCTCGACAATAATCGGCTCCTGCAACGTTATGTTATGGCTTCTGCAGAAATGTTTTTGCGCGCAATTTGAACTCAAAATTACTTTTGGTGCGCGTTTAATTTAAATGACAGATATGATCATGAATGAATAAAAAAGACAAAAAACCAAAAATAAAAAAAATCATATTTTTAGGAAAACGGTTGTTTGTGCGAAAATTGTTCGAGTATCACGTTAAGGATAATAACGGGTTAATGTACCGTGAGGTGTATAGCCGGAAATGCGGAGTACTTATGTACCGTACTGTATTGTGTAGCTCGGTCTGTTTTTTGCTTCAAAAATATTTTACAGATTCGTCATCCCATCTTGAAATAATTGGGCACAACGTTCCTTCATATGATGTCCAACTGTCAAATAAAAAATGAATAAAAAATCTGGAAATTTTTTAGAGCAGATTTGAAATCTGAAAAAAATTTGTAGAATAAACTGGTTATCGTACCGTGAGGTTAAGAGCCGCAAATGTGGATGTACTACCACGTTAACATTTCAATAAAGTATGTTTGTTTGTTTTGAAGTTTTTCGTTTTGTTACTTTCAATGTCTAATTCGATAGACGAGGCTTCTTCTCTCTGATTTAAATTCAAACTGCGCACCAACAACTTTATGAGTGAAAAGAAATTATGAATAGGCTAGAACCTAATTTCATTTTCGACTGTATTTCAAATAAAATGATCGAATTCAGTTTGAAAACTAACGTTTTCCCACACCGTTTATTTTCTCACTTGTTTACAGGAAACCACTTTCCGAAGAGCTTCCAATGTAAACATACCAGTGAGCAACCCGTTGTATTTCTTCAGTGTTTGTTTGTTTAAGAATGTTTTCTGAAGATCTTACCAACCAAACGTGCATCCAGCCTATCCGGGAACTCTTGTTTCTCGCAAAGTGTTTAGCCGCGCAGTTTGAATTCAAATCTACTTTTGGCGCGCATTCAAATTTTCGAGACAGAAATCTGACAATTGGACAACATGTCGCTTGTCCAGTCTAGTGCGTACGGCGCCAGTCTGGGAAACTAGTGGACCTAAGTTCGAAACCTGACTTGAGACACAGATCCTGTCGCGTTGCTCTGGGGTTTCCGCCATTGCCCGTCAGTGTATTCAACTATCTGACCACTGTGAAAACACCATTCTGATTGGTATTAGTGTGCCTTGATGGCTTCAGTGAGTGAAGAAGTCCCAGATGTTGAAAAAAATTGGTGTTTAGGACTATTGCATGGAAATATAAATTTCTGCAAACTAATACTAGCAGTAGCATATTGGCCTCATTACATTTGTTTCTTCATGAATGAGCAAGCTCTTGCTAAAGTCCAAAAAATTTAATTCCAACGGACAGTGCTCTGTTCCTATGTGTATGTTTGTTTTTTTAATAAGCCCCGTGGCTACTGTTGTGCACTTGAAACGTGAATGAAATGAATGACAGACTGGCGTGCTCTAGGTATATTGGCCCCGCGACAAGTGACAAACAGACAGTCAAAGACTGACAGACAGTCAATGGCCGATAAACGGTATATAAGCGAGTTTTTGAAGTTCAATGGTTTGTCAGGTAATAAGGAAAATTCTTCAAAAACATACAAAGTACAGGAAACGGTTCCTTTCAAAACATTGGGTATGGTATGAGCTAATCCTCCAAATGAAGGGGTGTTTTGTCAAAGAGGGAGGAAGTAACAGTTTTCAGGTCATGTTACCTACACCTTAGCGAACAAACTCTACTTTTTTAAAACGCCAAAGGGGGGGGGGGAATTCCACTTTGCCCACCCCTTTTCGGTCCGCTAGTGGGTTTAGATTCATACAAACTGAAATGGTTGACAGTACCGGAATTTGCCTCTGCGATTTTTCATATGTAGCTTGCGCTGGGTTGAAGTATCTTACTATGGATATGTGCAATGTACAAATACTGTGATAAAAATATATTTGAAATAATAACAAAATACACAATAAAACGCAAAAAGATGGCGAGTATACAAATTTAGTCTCCTGTACAAGTCAAAAATGCCATATACATAACGACTGCAATTATCGTAGGAACATACTGACAGACTGACAGACTGGATATCTACTAAATTACGCTGGTTACGTCATTCATTGAATGGTCATGTCGAATGAGTGAATGATCGAAATAAACACAGATACCCAAAGTACAGAGGACATGGCGCGCATTCAAAATTAGTCACATGGAGAATGACAGACAGACTGACAGACTGACTGACTGACTGACTGACTGACTGACTGACTGACTGACTGACTGACTGACTGACTGACTGACTGACTGACTGACTGACTGACTGACTGAATGACTGACTGACTGACTGACTGACTGACTGACTGACTGACTGACTGACTGACTGACTGACTGACTGACTGACTGACTGACTGACTGACTGACTGACTGACTGACAGACCGACAGACTGACTGACTGACTGACTATCTGGCGAAATTCTTCTCCCTTTTAAAGTGGGCTGGTCTTCAGACGATTCATTCCCCCGACTCTGACAGAAGTAAACCGAACCTCCCAAAGGGAAGGGAACTTTGTCAAAGAGGGGAAATTGGCATTTTCGGGGCCACTGTACATATACCTTATGGAACAAACTCCTCTTTTTGAAACCGCCAAAGAGGGGGAATTCCATTTTACCTTCCCTTTCTCTTCCGCCGGTGGACCTGGTCTTTAGACGATTCATTCACCCGACTCTGCCAGAACGCACTGGCGGATGAGCCAGCCCTCCCAAAGAAAGGGGAACCTTGCCAAAGAGGGGAATCGGCAACTTTAAGGGCATTATACCTAGTCATTAGGGAACGAAATTCAGTTTTTTAAACCGCCAAAGAGGGGGAATTCCTTTTTTCCCCTCCCCTTCTCGTTCGCTAGTGCCATAGAAGGTACATACGTGACATACTGCCGACCACTAGCGGACGAGGAAGGAACGAAAAGGTGGAATTCCCCTCTCTTTGGCGTTTTCTAAAACTAGAATTTGATCCCTAAAGTGTAGGTAAAATGGTCTATTTCATGTGAATTCCCCCTCTTTGGAGAAATTCCCCTCCCTTTGGAGGATTCAGTCGTCCGCCACTGCTGCCGACATTTGTACATATCTGGTGACGTAGGTATTATATTTATGCAGCTTGCTCGGCATTCGTTGTTATCCAAAACTATTGTTACGAACTCGTTACTTTTATGTGCACAATCAATAGCGGACGAGAAGGGGTGGGAAAACTGGAATTCCCCCCCTCTTGGGCGGTTTCAAAAAGTGGAGTTTGTTTCCAAAGATGTATGTACTATATGTAGGTTAAATGGCCTAAGTTCTGCAAGTCCCCTCTCTTTGGAGAAATTCCCCTCTCTTTGGTGTATTGACTCGTCCGACAGTGTGCACAATGATTAACGTGCACGTGCCCGTGTTCGAGTATTGAAACGCGCGCGCAAATCAGTTTTGAATTCAAACGCGCGCCAAAAACGTTCAAAGTAACAAGAAACCCTGGTTAGGCTGTAACCATCTCGAGTGATCTATCTCTAAGCCATGTTTCCTTCTAATCGGAAATGACTATGTATATCCATGCGACCTTAGTTGCATAGAAGGTGTTTTATGTATACGTCAGCTGGTTATGTATGTATGTCTTCCGGTATGTACATATAAGACAAACAGGGTGGCTCAGAAAAGGTTGCGCGTTTATGTATAGGGTGTCCCACGTAACTTGCAACATTCTGCGAGACCACAATTTTTTTGTGGTGGAGCTATTTTAAAAGTTAAAAATGCAAATGATAGCCCAATTTGTAAAGTTTTGTTTGCCGCCTATCAGAGATTCATTGTACAAACAGTTCTCAAGTTATGTCAACTTTTCCAGAAGTGGTCATTTTAAGTTTTTGATTTTTCTTCGGGGTTCTAAAAATCATTCTAGAAACATTGTTTAATTGAAAAGTTAATATAAGTCTGAAAGTTAGTTTAAGTGATCATTACTAATACATTTCTTTTTTTACTCATGATGGGTCATATTTATACGTTGGATAATCGATCAAAACCACGCAGAAGTCAGAAAAAGACATAAAAATCACAAACAAGACCAAATCCGATTTATTCTCAAAAACCTATTTTGAATCAGAAAACTTTTTTTACATTCAACTCAACGGAAAATGATCAGCTTTCAATCTTCTAGATAAAATAAAGCCGTTTAAATAGGTTTCAACCGGTGCTGTTGACGACCGGGCCCACTGAAATCTTAGAACTGAAAATGACTACTTTTGGGGAAACGCATATATCTCGATATGCGTGATAGCTATGAACTTCTAGTAAGCAGCGAATAAAACTTTATAAAATGGGCTTTCATTAGCTTTTTCAAATTTTTTAATAGCTCAACCGTAAATTTTTTCGCGGCCTTGCAGAATGTTGCAAGTCACGTGGGACACCCTGTATATGTGATAACAGCGAATAAAAAAAACGTACTTTCATTTTATAAACAAATCGGAAGAGAGGTGAATTAGCTAAAATAATTATACTTTGCAAAAGAGAAAAATAAAATTTCCGTGTCCTAAACAATTGTGAGTTCTATAATGTGGAAAACGTTCGGGGAAAGGTAATTATATGCAAATACAACTGACATGTACATACCGTATGTAACATACGTAAATTTTATTACAGATTACTGTAGATTACCCTGATTTCACTACTTGTAGAATGTTGCCTGCGTGCCAGATGCAATGTGAGATTATTTTTGATGGGTTATCTGTGTCTCTCTCGGATTCTCGAGTGGTGCTTGCCATAGGCATATCATGGAATCAAATTCCAAGTCACACCATCGGATGTTCATGGCATAGTCTTTAACGACCATCAGCTAATAGGTCGTAATTGTTTAAAATAAGTCATCAGGTTCTTGCAATTTTTTTTTCAATTAACTCGCAAATAACACTGCTGAATTATAGTTTTAGTTTGTCAAAGACTGGTCAGAGATCGTTACTCTGCAATTTTTACCGCAACCGTTTTGGCGCGCATTTGAATTTTGGCGCGCGTTTAAACTGAAAAAGCCAACTGTTCACACTACTTGTGGAAATCTTACTAATAAAACAAGCCCAACTCATTAATCGTCGAGTAAAAGGTTTTCAGAAAAAAGAAATAAGTAACAGGATACCCTGAACAAGCTATAATTGACGATGGCTAAGGGTGCCTTCATAGTCAGTTGCAAAAACAGTTGCAAAAAAGTTGCAAAATTTCTGCAACTGTTTTTGCGAATTTTCCTTGAAAAAGCTTCTGGAGAATCAAGTGAAAAAAGTTACACGTTAACGTGTTCAACCCAGTGTAACACCCACTGAACATCATGATTGCATGTAACATCATACAGCTGTTGGGTTGAGTTGAGTCGGACAGCCGACTATTGTGCATCATCTTCTCTTACATTTGATGCAGCTAACGATTCACAAGTTAGAGTATAGCACAACTTTTCACTTGAATCCCAGGCATCCTTTTAATAACATGTTTACATGTGGTCCTAAAAATTTCCATGTTTGTTAATTGTAACGTATCATAACAGAGTTTGTCACATGTATGTATGTAAATACACCCACAGGCGGATGAAGGGGAACAAAAGAGTGGAATTCCCCCCTCTTTGGAAGTCCTAAAAAGTAGAAATTGTTCCTTGAGATAAAGGTAAAAAGGTAGCAAAACTGCTAATTCTCCCCTTTTTGAAGAAATTCCCCTCTTTTTGGATGATTAGCTTATCCGCCCGCCATACGCCTCATAAAACATAACATGATCCGAAACAATAAATTTTTGGTTGCTAAAAGTCACGATTTCAAGGGTATAAATAACTCGTTCATGGTATTTTGTTTTCGAACTTCATTCAACTAAACCCGTCGCGACACCGGCGATATTCAGATCAGGGTTGAATTCAAATTGCGCCAGAAAATCTTTACTTTCGATAAGAAACGAAAGTATAACAAGAAACTTTCGACAGACTATAAGTTTTAACCGACTGGCAATAGAAGATCCCCCAGAACAAAGCCTTCGGTTCTGTGTCCCAAGCCAGGATTCGAACCCAGGACCACCAGTTTTCAAGTCTGGTGTTTTTACCACTAGACCATAACCTCGTAATTGGTTATAAAAAAGCAGTAAATTCGGTTTTTTACCACTAAATAGCGCTGAAATTTACTTTTCCTCATAAGTAAGGCTTTGACTTCGCCAGAACTTGGTCTGTAAAATTCCAGAACTTGAGAATCGGATTCTAGTAACTGCTTTGTTTTTCTTTCGAAATTTTTTATATAAATTCTTTTAATCAAATATTTGACCTATAATGTATGTAAGACTAGACCGCGTAATCTGATTCCTTTCCATAGACACAATGTCGTTTATAGCCAGTATAAAGTACAGTAATCTGAGTTGGGATCTGATTAATGTACCCGGGGAACGACCAAGTTTAGTATCTACCGTAAGACAGTACATGACCCGCGGAATCAGGTCCGTGGTTTATGATCTGCGCCCACGGGCAAGGTTTCTTGTTACTTAGAAAATTTTTGGCGCGTAATTTAAATTCAAATCTGATTTTGGCGCGCGTTCAAATTTCTCGGAAAGCTAAATTACCGGCACTTACGACCAAGTTTAGTACCTACAGTAATTTAGTTCCTGATAATAAATACATGACCCGCGGAATCCCGTGGTTTATGATCTGCACCCTTGGCAGTGATACTCCTGTATTTATAGCCTATCCAAGAATTCTTGTTACTTGAAAAATTTTTGGCGCGTAATTTAAATTCAAATCTGATTTTGGCGCGCGTTCAAATTTCGCAGAAAGCTAAGTTACCCTCATTTTCGACTAAGTTTAGTACCTACAGTAATTTAGTTCCTGATAATAAATACATGACCCGCGGAATCATGTCCCGTGGTTTATGATCTGCACCCTTGGCATTGATACTTATGTATTTATAGCCTATCCAAGGTTTCTTGTTACTTAGAAAATTTTTGGCGCGTAATTTGAATTCAAATCTGATTTTGGCACGAGTTCATATTTCTTGGAAAATTAAGTTACCGGCACTTTCGACCAAGTTTAGTACCTACAGTAATTTAGTTCCTGATAAGAAATACATGACCCGCGGAATCATGTCCCGTGCTTTATGATCTGCACCCTGGGGGGGGGGGGGGGGGGCACTGATTATAAATTCACAAACATAATACTAACTGTACAAACAAACAAAAACTAAGTTTCGGAAAGTTTTTGGCGCGTAGTTTGAATTCGAGTCTGATTTTGGCGTGCGTTCAAGTTTTTTTTAGAGAAAATTTGATCGTTGAGTACTTACGTACAGTAATACCTGATGCATGACCCGCGGAATCAGGTAGCGTGGTTTACGATCCGTACCCGGAGGCGCTGATATTATTGTATGCACTAGCGGACGAGAAGGGGAGGGAAAAGTGGAATTCCCCCCTCTTTGGCATTTTCAAGAAGTAGAGTTTGTTCTTTAAGGTGTAGGTAAAATTTCCTGAATACTTCCAATTCCCCCCTCTTTGGGAAAATTCCCCTTCCTTTGGAGGATTAACTCGTCCGCCAGTGATTGTATGTATATATAGCCCACTCAAGGTTTCTTGTTATTTCTTGTTATAAGGTGTTTGGCGCGTAATTTAAACTCAAATCTTAAGCTTGAGCGAATATAAAAAAAATAGGAAAAGCAACTGAACTCCAAAAACCCTGAAGTGAGTCCGAAATAACTGAATGAGGAAATAACATGATACCATTACCAACCGAAATATAACTGAGGTTCAAATTTTTTGCGACAGTTTTCCGGGACATTGTCGGGACGTTTTTTTGTAAAAAAATTTCAAGCACACTATTTTTTTGTTTGCTTTTTTGTAACATTTATGACATTAATTTCAAATTTTTTATTTAAAAAGGTGTGTGGCAAAAGTCTTATAAAAAAACCCGTGAATTTGTTGCCTTTGTCGCGAAATATTCGAACCTCAGTTATATAATAACGTTCCGACAAAAATCCATTCTGGTAACAAGATACCCTGACCAAGCTATACCGTTGTTTACGATCTGCATTCGGATACAGATATTTATGTACATAGATAATAACTTCCCAAAAGATACATACAGTACGTATACTGTAGGTATAGCCTATCCAGCGTTTCTTGTTAGTCAAAAACTTTTTGGCGCGCTGTTTGAATTCAAATCTGTATTCGGCGCGCTTTCAAAAAATCGAGAATCAAAATATTTTCCCCGTAGCATTTGGACAACATACGAAAATTTCGTGTGATTCCATCGAATATATACGTGCGTAAACGACCCGCAAAACGAACGTTTGATATCAAGAAACCCTGACCAAGCTATACATCCAAATAAGGCCAAACAACTTAGATCATATGATATAGCGAGACCACAACTAAAGGATAACAACATACCATTACCAAGCTAAATATAATAACGTTCCGACCAAAATCAATTCTAGTAACAAGACACCCTGACCAAGCTATACCGTACTTCACGGTCAGCACTCGGATACAGATACTTATGTGGATAATAACTTCCTGACAGATATATAAATATGTATACTGTAAGTACAAACAAATAAGGCCAAACAACACGAGACGTCATGATAGAATTTAACCATGATTTCTTGTTTTCAAAAATTTAAATGCGCGCCAAGAGAAGTTTGAGTTCAAATTGCGCGCCAAAAATGATCTTAGTAACAAGATACCCTGACCAAGCTATACCGTACTTCACGATCAGCACTCGGATACAGATACTTATGTGGATAATAACTTCCTGACAAATACAATTACTGTAGGTACAACCAAAAAAGACAAAACAACATACATAAGACAACATGGTAAAGTATCATTTTAGTCAAAATCAGTTTGAGTTCAAATTGAGCGCCAAAAATCAATTCTAGTAACAAGATATATTGACCAAGCTATACCGTACTTTATCATCAGAACTCGGATACATATATTTATGTACATAGATAATAACTTCCCGACAAATACATATACTGTAAGTACAACCAAACACAGTAAGACCAAACAACACGACAGGTCAGAGTGAAACCGGGGTTTCTTTTCTGGAAAATTTGAATTTGTTTGAATTCAAAATTTGCGCCAAATACAAATTCTAGCAACAAGATATCCTGACCGAGCTCTACCGTAGTACATGACCAGCAATTGGAAAACCCGAAAATTCGAACGCGTTACAGTATTAAAATTGAATTGAAATTAAAGTAAAAAATTATTAGCCTCGATCAAGTTATAGAATTACATATGTATGTACCTCATATATGTACGTTCTAATCCAGGACCCTGTTTGATCCAGAATGTTTGATCCAGCATCACCATGATGACGAAGGAGAAAGTGGAATTCCTCCCTCTTTGGCAAATCCAAACAAATAAAAAAAAATGCCTCAAAGTGTAGGTAAAACGGTTTGAAAACTGCGAAAATCCCCTCTCTTTGAAGTAATCCTCCT
>CAXIWR010000029.1:52560-62560 GCA_964036265.1 Daptonema setosum | reverse complement strand
TTCGGCGATTTAATTTCGGCGAACCTGAATTCTTCAGAAACTCACGTACGACTTCCGTCATGTTTAAAATCATGAAGGTAGTTAATTACGGTATTCAATTTGAATGCCAGTTCATAGTTGGCTGTTCGTAGGACCGTATTCAGATGGAAGCAGAAATTAGTTAAGGCACAGGTTTATAGTTCAGCTGTAAGGATTATGAAACCAATCTTATAGTGTGCCCAAATGATTAGGTGTTTTCCGCGCGCAGGCATATTTCCAAAACCCAGAAATTTTCCTAGAATTTCTCCCATACACGAAACTTTATGTTCGCAAACTAATGTAAGGTGGGTAATAACCAGGGCTGGTCTACTTAATTAAAAGTACAAGGGCTAAAAGTCCCGGGAATTAAGTACCTCATTAAGTGGCACTTGAAAAAACGGGACATTTTTTAAGTGCCACTTATTGTTTGTAAAACTTTTCTTTTAGTACCAGAATTTATTTTGTAACTATGTAAAATACTATGGATTTCTTAGTGATAAATTGACAGAATCCAAAATTCTTCACTTTTAGCCAATTTTGCTTATAGGAAAAGTTTTACTACAATATTTACAATACTTTCAATATCTACAATAATTAAGTACCGAATTCAGTGCCACTTAATTTTCAGGCGACAAATTCAAAAGTGGCACTTTTAAAATGGAAAAAAAATTAAGTGGCACCTAAAAAAGTACTTTTAAATTAAGTCCCCCAGCCCTGGAATAACTGATATAACACCGCTGCGCGGGCCTAACGCGCTTGTCCGAGCGGGGATCGGGGGTTAACGGTCAGTACTACTTCATATGGAATATATTTTTGGTGACAGAATATTTTGGCGTTTAGTAAAAATTCTAGAAAAGTTTCTAGGGTTTGTAATTTTGCCGCGCGCAATATGAACTAAATCTGCTTTTGGCGCATTCAATTAGCATGAGAACATAGGCAAATTCACTCTACGCTAACATGATAAACCACGAAATTTCGAAAAAGTGAAGTTTCGACGAAATTTTTTGTTTTCACAAAAAGTATCACCTTATCACCTGATCACCTTATCAATGTAACCTTTTTCAGGTGGCCTCCGAGGCAATCGAGAACATCCGCACCGTCCAGGCGCTGACCAGGGAGAACACCTTCTACGAGCAGTTCCATCGGCTCCTGCTTCTCCCCTACAAGGAGGCGCTCAAACAGGCGCATATTCAGGTGAGGATATCTGATTTTTTCGAATTCGACACTTTTTTCAAGAAATACAAAATTTTGGGGAGTAAAAACTTCCTGCTCTACGATGAGAACTTCCCGCAGAATTTCCTGCTCTACGAGGAGGAACTCAAACAGGCGCATGATAAGGTGAAAGTAACAGAAAACATATTCTTGCAAATTTTTCGAAACTGGGTTTGATTCTAGGAGCCATACAATTCAAGATACATAGAGGGGAATAAAAAATAGGCACATAGCTACATAAAACAGGAGGACACCTTTTTGGGTGGATCAATCGGTTCGGCTGCTACCCTACCAGGAGGCACGTATTCAGGTGAAGGCAGAATTCAGAACTTCATTTCAAAACATAAAAAATTCTAGAGAGATTTTGAGGTTTTTTTATCCGAAGAGTTTTTGAGGTCGATTGTATTTTTGACTCCCCTATTTTATGAGTCATACATTTCAAGACAGGGGCAGAATTAAGTAGAACTTACCAGGGAGAACACCTTCAACGAGCAGTTCCATCGGCTCCTGCTCCTACCCTACAAGGAGACGCTCAAGCAGGCGCATATTCAGGTATACGGAAAGTTTCATTTCAAAACATTAAAAGTCACATTTTTTGGATTTTAATTGGTTTTTTACCTCCTTAAGTTTGTTTAGTCAAAGAGTTATGAGTCATATAATTCAAGACAGAGGGGGACAATTGTATAGCTTGCGAGCAGCTCCGTTGGCTTGCGAGCAGCTCCGTTGGCTCCTGCTCCTACCCTACAAGAAGGCGCTCAAACAGGCGCATATTCAGGTGAAGGCAGAATTTAGAACTTCATTTAAAAACGTCGAAAAACTCAGATTTTGTGGATCAATCTTTTTTTTGAATTTTTTTTCCTTTTTTCCTACCGTACAAGGAGGCTCTCAAACTGGCACATATTCAGGTGAAAGCAAGTTCATTTCAAAACGTCGAAAAATTCAAATTTTGTGGATCTTTTGAATTTTGAGAAGTTTTATGAGTCATGAAATATAAAATGTGGAGGAATGAAAAACTTAGCAGAAATTCTGAACAATGCTTTCGGCTCCTGCCCGACAATTTCGAAGGCGCTCAAACAAGTGCAAATTCAGGTGGATGGCGAAGGAGACAGATCACGCGTAATTCATGGTATGGATTAACGGGTTCTAGAAAAAACAGTACCAGTGTTATAGCTTGGTCAGGGTTTCCTTGTTATCAAAAACTTTTTTGTTATCAAAAACTTTTTTGTTATCAAAAACTTTTTTGTTATCAAAAACTTTTTTGTTATCAAAAATTTTGTGGCCCGGTCACGCACGTATGCAATGTTTCAGGCACAATTTTTGTTGAAATGTCTAAACGTGAAAAAGATTTTATTTCTCGAAAATTCGAAACCGCACCAGAACAGATTTGAATTCAAATTGCGCGCCAAAAAGTTTTTGATTTTCAAGAAACCCTGGATAGGCTTTATCTACCAAGCTATAAGCGGTTCGAACAAGGGATGCCTTTGGCTACATAGGCCACAGGTTTCAATGGACACTCCCTAACCAGCACTGGATGACGAGCCGAACCTCCAAAGGGAGGGGAATTTCGTCAAAGAGCAGGGGAATGTGCAATTTTCAGGTCCTTTTAAGTACACCTTCAGAAATAAAATTCTACTTTCGAAAACGCCAAAGTGGGGGAACACAACTTTTCAAAATTCTTCTCGTCTGCTAGTGCTAAAATTTGTTTTTTTCTTCTGATCGTCTGCCTATACAAAGGAATAGGCTTTTTCAAGACAAGGTAATAAATATTTTCTACGCCCAACTATGAACGTACTGAATGACAGCCAAACTATGAACGTACTGTACCCTAATCGGGTTGAATCAGGGATGCCTTTGGTTAAATTTAACTGGTCAATAGACACCCCACTAACTGAATTATCCGACCTCTTTGACGATCTCGAAATTGATCTGTTTATATACTTTTCAAAGAGAGACTGAAAGTTGAGACTGCGTGTTCAGTCGTCTTGATAAATTCTGCATTTTTTTAAGTTTCGCAAAAGACCTTTGAAACATCGAGAAAGTTTGGAAAAGAAAAATCATGTTTTCTAGACATCCAATGTAGATAAAATGAGAACTTGCAAAATTGAAAAAAAACTCGGAGTCACTTAATGAGATTAGACTAAAAAAGTGACTGACATTGATGAAGTTTGTAAAAATCCTTGGTTACAACAATAATAAACTATAACAAACTGTAACAAACTGTAACACACTGAAACAATCTCTGTTACACTGAATGACGTCAGGCCGTTCGCAACCTCGTGCTTTGTTCCGTGACAAGTGGCCATTAGGCAGGCCTTAAATAAATTACGATACATATCCATACCAGATTTGAATTCAAATTGCGCGCCAAATTTTTTTCTCGGAGTAACAAACAGTCTCGGAGTCTGTAACAAACTGTAACAAACTGTAACACACTGTAACAAAGTGTAACAAATCGAAACAAACTCGGCAACTCTGAATGACGTCAGGCCTTAAATAACTTACGATAGATGCCCATAACACATTTGAATTCAAATTGTGCGCCAATTTTTTTTTCTCGGAGTGACGCGAATTCGCGGATACGTTTTATGAACGGGAGTTTTCGTGTGCCGGCAACAAACTCGGCAACAACCAATGACGAGGCCAAACAATTCGGCTGAAACCTCGTGCGAAAGACGAGTTGCCGGTAGGCAGGCCTTAAATGAATTACGATACATGCCCATAACAGATTTGAGTAAATAAAATTTAGTAACAAGAAATCGTGGATACGCTATATGAACCTCTGGAGAAGAAGATTTCTATGAGCCAGCAACAAACTCGGTTTTTTATTCCATAGAATTAACAGTAACAAACTGTGACAAACAGTAACAAACTGTGACAAACAGTAACAAACTGTGACAAACAGTAACAAACTGTGACAAACTGTAACAATCTATAACAAACTGTAACAAACTGTGGCAAAACGAAACAATCTCGTCAACTCTGAATGACGTCAGGCCGTTCAAAGAATTCGGCCGAAACCTCGTGCGAGTGACGAGTTGCCGGTGGGCAGGCCTTAAATAAATTACGATACATGTCCATGATGGTCATTGAATGGCTCTCCCTGGAACGACACGTATATAAGACAATGATACACAGATCGGAAAAATAAAAAATAAACGCTTTTGGCGCGCGATTTGAATTCAAAACAGATTTTGACGCGCATTCAAATTTTCGAAGAAAAAAATTGTTTTCCACTTGACGCATGACGTTGATTGGCCATTGACGTAAATTATGTATAGCCTATCCAGGGTTAGTTAGCCAAAACCTTTTTGACGCGCTGTTTGAATTCAAATCTGTTTTTTTTGCGCGCGGTTTCAAAATTTCGAGAAATCAAATCTTTTTAAAATAAAAGTTGAAAAACATACGAAAACTGCGCTAATTCAGTTGCATTCGTGCGTAACCGACCCACAATTTTTTTATCGATAACAAGAAACCCTGACCAAGCTGTATGCCATGATGATCATTCAATGGTTTTCCTCGAACGGCACGTAGTACGGTACGGGCACATAAATCGTATCTAGAAAAAGTGAAACGCGTGGAACGAAAACTCGTCATCGGGGTTGCTTCCAGAAATGCCATACCATTCCAAACGAATGTGATGAATGGAAGCAATTTTCCTTAGCATGTGATACAAACATACCATTACTTTACAGAGGTATCGTATTGCCTGTACAGTTTTCCTTGTTATACCCTATCCAAGGTTTCTTGTTATGGAAAACTTTTGGGCGCGCATAGTGAATTCAAATCTGTTTTTGGCGCGATTTCAAAAATTCAAAAAAATCGTTTTCACTTACCATTTTGAAAACACACACAATTTGTGCCCACGGACGACACTCACTCACATACTCACTTACTCACTCACTCACTAACTAACTAACTAACTAACTCACTCACTCACTCACTCACTCACTCACTCACTCACTCACTCACTCACTCACTCACTAACTCACTCACTCACTCACTCTCTCACTCACTCACTCACTCACTCACTCACTCACTCACTCACTCACTCACTCACTCACTCACTCACTCACTCACTCACTCACTCACTCACTCACTCACTCACTCACTCACTCACTCACTCACTCACTCACTCACTCACTCACTCACTCACTCACTCACTCACTCACTCACTCACTCACTCACTCACTCACTCACTCACTCACTCACTCACTCACTCACTCACTCACTCACTCACTCACTCACTCACTCACTCACTCACTCACTCACTCACTCACTCACTCACTCACTCACTCACTCACTCACTCACTCACTCACTCACTCACTCACTCACTCACTCACTCACTCACTCACTCACTCACTCACTCACTCAATCACTCACTCACTCACTCACTCACTCACTCACTCACGTTACAACAGGCCATCAGCTATGGGTTTTCGTCGGCTATATTTTTCTTCATGTACGCCATTTGTTTCCGATTTGGAGCCTATCTGATCGAAATTGGTGATATGGACCCGCTTGGGGTGTACAGGTGACTGACTGACTGACTGACTACTGACTGACTGACTGACTGACTGACTGACTGACTGACTGACTGACTGACTGACTGACTGACTGACTGACTAATTGACTGACTGACTGACTGACTCACTGACTCACTGACTCACTGACTCACTGACTCACTGACTGACTGACTGAATGTTCTAGGGTGTTCTTCTCGATCAACTTCTCCTCGATGGCCGTAGGATTCGCAGCCACGTACTTCCCCGAGTACATGAAGGCAAAATTTTCGGCCGGTCTGATCCTGAAAATGGCCAGCACAAAACCGAAGATTGACAGCATGGGTGAGGGCGGACTGAAACCGGTGAGTGAGTGAGTGAGTGAGTGAGTGAGTGAGTGAGTGAGTGAGTGAGTGAGTGAGTGAGTGAGTGAGAGAGAACAAGGTGCCTTAGCGGCGTAACTCTTTGATCTTTTTGAACATGTCGAAACATGTTCATGTGCCTGTGAATTCCAAAACTTGGTCTATGTACTTTGGGGGCGTGGCCTATGACGTGTGTCCCCCTCCCTCCCTATGCACGTGTAGCCAACCTATGACGTACAGGGTGGGCCAAAAAAACCATACGATTTTGAACGTTAATAACTCGATCTATAACCAACCGATTCAATCGTTTTTGCTCTCATTTTAATGCCAATATTTCAACTTAAAATTCCTCTAGTTTTAGTTGTGTTTTATGGCTAGTTGCCCAGAAGTTACAAAAGAAAATTTGAAAAATCGTGTTTTTTTTTGCGAAAAAGTCATCAAAATGCAAGGGTTATTGTGTTTTAAAAACTGTAAACGGAGTATTTAAGTTTATGAATGAATGGAATGCATCAAATAACAACTAGTTAAACCTTGTTAATTGAAGATAAATGAATGGTACACTAGATTTGACCTTTTTCCTGAACCACCAAAGTCTGAGCTCAAGGTTAAATTTGTCAATGGCGGCTATGACATTCGCCATGAGTTTTTTTGTCCAAGCACTCAAATATGGTATTACAAAGTTTCCAAGTTAGAATTGAGCTCAGCAAACTCAATTTCCTTTATTGAACTTTTAAAATTCAGAAATTCGTTACCCAAAAGGAACATTTTGCTAAACCACAAAATTTCGGTTTTTCTCGTCCAAAAACACGATTTTTGAGGGTTTCTTCTGTAACTGGAGGACAACTTTATAAAACATGACTAAAATTGGAGGGATTTCAAATTAAAATATAGGCTTTCAAATGAGAACAGGAGCGATTGAATCGGTTGTTTATAGCTCGAGTTATTAACGTTCAAAATCGTATGGTTTTTTTTGTCCCACCCTGTATGTCCCCCTCCCTAGTGTGGCCTATGTACAGGGTGTCCCACTTAAAAGTCCGGTTTTGTTTTCAGCATAACTTTTGCAATGTTGAACAGATTTCAAAAATTTAAGTGTCATTCGAAAGACCATTCTTGAAATTTTGGTTTGCTTTAAACAAATTTGAATTTGGACATTTTTATCGGCAGTTACGCCATTTTCACGAAGACACCTAATTTTGGCATTAAAAAATCAGTTTTTACCAAAAAATTAAAATTAAAATTTCACCTTGAAATGTTTTTAAAACCGATTTTTCTGCTTATTTTCTTTTGATTGTATACCAAAAGAATGTGAATGATTGATGTTTGCGACTATTTTTTCGATATTTCTTGCATTTGCACAAAATGTGGAATCTTAGTGCAAACTGTCAAAAAGGGTTTCATTTTGTTTTTTAAAAGGGTTCATTAGATTTTTTAAATACTAATCAACTATTTGTGATTTTCTCACTATATATAAGTAGTCTGACATGCAGAAAGACGTTACAAGTTTAATTTATAGATCAAACATGAAGAAAAGGTAGAGGAAAAAACCTCATGTTTCACCAAAATGGGGTGCTTCCGTATAACTAGCATAAATAACGGAAGAAAGGTCCGAATTCAGTTTCGTTTGCAGCAAACAAAATTTTCAAGAATTGTCTTTCGAATGACGCAAAATTTTTGGAAATCCATCGAACACTGCAAACGTTAGACCAAAAACAAAACCGGACTTTTAAGTGGGACACCCTGTACGTGTGTCCAGTCTATGTCCCCCTCCCTATCTACGTGTGGCCTTTTGTTGCATCTGGTGTGTAGCGGATTAAAGGGTGAAATTTTTTATTGAAAACGTTATCCAACTATTTTTTTACCTCAATTCTTTAATTGTGTTTTTGTTAATTGTTCCTTAAAAAGTGTTTATCTCGCCACTCGATGACCTTTACGTGTGTCAACTACCGCATTATACCGCGATAAAATCAAATTTGAACCCTTTATCCTTAAACAGTGTCGAAACTGTTTCGACGTGGTACACTAGTACTCTTATAAGAATCAACTTAACCTATTCAACAACCCACAAAGTATTTTGGTCATAAAAATGTTTATTGGCACCAATTATCACAATAAAAAAAACAGTTGAAGAGAGGCGGCCGAAGAAATGGCGGGCTACGTCCTGGATCAGACTCGATGTCCGGGCATCGGCGTAGGACATCGCGGCCTGAAATTATGGTACATGTAAATACGCATATCATCTCATGTACATGATTTCAAATTTCTACCACATAAACTAATACATACTCAGTTTGGATTAAAAAAAAGCACCTACATATTTCTTGAAACTCCTACATACCATCTATCATTATCATACCTACATATCATCTCATGTACATGATTTCAAATTTCTACCACATAAACTAATACATACTCAGTTTGGATTAAAAAAAGCACCTACATATTTCTTGAAACTCCTACATACGTAGAAGGTGATCAGCGGGTGATGGCCCTTCCGCAAGTCCACCACCATCGTGGCGATGGTGGTTGGCTGACCGGTCCGGGTCCAGCCCACCACTCGGCCCATATCGTACGAGAGCCTATGCGCTCCCGCTATCTGTAAAGTAATACTTTTGTTCACTCACGCACTCACTCACTCACTGACTGACTGACTGACTCACTCACTCACTCACTCACTCACTCACTCACTGACTCACTCACTGACTCACTCACTGACTCACTCACTTCACCAACCTTCACTTGATGCACCGGCATCTTGGCGCATTCACGGATGAGCTGCAACAGCTCTTTCGCGTCATTAATGCCGGTAAACGGCTCTTATCGACCACCTGTTTCACATGCTTTTCGTAGGCATGCCTTTGTCCCATAGTGGGACTACTTAAGTCCGGATGTGTTTGTGTACCACATGAACAAATACATATATTCCGCGTCGGCAAATTTCAGCAAGACGATTTCAAACCTGGTGAAGCATTCGACGCTGCATGGCCCCGACGATGTACCTGATTAAACGAGTGATAAAAAAACAAAAGAACACAGTGAATAAATACTGCATGTTAATAGTAAAGAAAAAAGATAACGCCTAAGAAAAAACTACAGTCGAACTATTTAGGGCTAAATAATATATATACAAGCTGAGCATTCATTAATGCCGTATTCAGTGCGAATCATAAATGAGTGAATAAAAATCACTAGTGAGTCAATGTAAATCTTAAAAGAGTAAATGAAAGTCACAACATTATTAACCAGTCATTATAAATCACGGAAGATTCAATGTGAATCACAACGGAGTGAATATACATCATACACAATTGAGTGTATGTAATTCACAAATGTTCAATGTATATCTTAAAAAGTCAGTGCGAATCACAAAAACTCAATGCGAATCACAGAAGAGTCAGTGTGAATCACAGAAGAGTGAATGCTAATCCCTATTGAGCGTATGTAAATCCCCAAAAAAGCCAATGAAATAAAGGAAGGAATGTTAATCACATATGACGGTATCAAAATCACGAAAGAGGGGTAAAAATCGCAACGAGTCAATCAAAATGACATGTATGGAAATGTATACCCCTTATATAAAGTGCTAAGAAAGTCATTAGAGCCACTGTGAATTTCATTAAAAAACATGTAACTCACAAAAGAGTGGCTCAAAGTCACAACCGAGTCATGTAAATGAAAAATTAGTGAACTTGGATCACAATAAATTGAACTGAAATCACTAAAGAGTGATAAAAATCATAAACGGTCAATCAGAATAGCATGGAAATGTATGAGTGGTGAATTTAACTCCAAATGAACTGTCAACCTTCGTTAATCATATAAATCATGAGGAAGGGTGGGGAAAAGTTGGTTTCCCTTTTGATTCCCCTTCTCTCACTTTTGATGGTGAGCTCGTCCGTTAGTGGGTCATA
>CAXIWR010000029.1:0-52360 GCA_964036265.1 Daptonema setosum | reverse complement strand
AGCCTAAGGTAATTCTTTAAGCAAAAATCCGCCACTTGGGGGTACATACAGCTGGTTCAATGGTTCAACGGTTTGCTTTCATTGTGTGCCTTTTAAAAAAAATTACATTTAATTTTCATTAGAACAATACTTTTTTTATCACTCAGTATTCTTGTTTTAATATTTTTTCTGAAAATTTCCAAAATTTGCCGCACGCAACCCCATTATGAATGCGCCCATCTAGTGAACACGCGTCTGTTGATGTGTCTTCAGGTGAGCCTATGATGATATGCCTGTTCACTGGGGCGTGTGAGAAAGACTATATAATGAAGGGTTTTTTATTCTTGTTCTTAATGATGCCGAAATTATGCAACACTCATTCATGGTCCTCGGGCATTCGAACAAGACATGTCGCCTCACTGTTGAACGAGAAAATCATCCAAAGGGAGGGGATTTCCGCAAAGAGAGGGGAATCGGCAGTAAGAAGGCCATTTACCTACACCATAGGGAACAAATTCCACTTTTTGAATACACCAAAGAGTGGGAATTCCACTTTCCCACCCCTTCTCGTCGCTATTGGGTTGCCAGGTGGCTTTGTTATTTATCATTACTGTTGCAGTTTATGATCAGAATTGCTGTTGCTGTTGCGAAATTAACAACATACCGATATACCGTTATTGTGTCACTTTAACAACCAGATCTACCCTGGTTGAAACATTTTATAACATAAACAGATTAACATGCAGTAACGTTCATGTCTCATTCGTCGTATATAAATGACTGTCAATGTTGAGCATTGCCTGCTGTTATTGCTGCAGAAATGCAAGTACAATGTTACTGTTGTTGTCGACACTGTTGTGGTTGCCACTGTGTTGTTTCAGAAGTCCAAGTAGATATTCAATATGAAATTTCCTATTATTATTTTTTTTTGTTGTTGCTGCTAAAGTTCATGGTTGCGAGAATATGGTCGTAGAACCGTTATATTTTTTTACGTTACTGTTGCAATTTACAGTCATAACAATGTTTCGGTTGAGTAACATAGTTGTACTATGACCTACTAACGGACGAGCTCACCATCAAAAGGGAGAGAAGGGGAATCAAAAGGGACACCAACTTTCCCCCCACCCTTCCTCATGATATATATGATAAACGAAGGTTGACAGTTCATTTGGAGTTAATTCACCACTCATACATTTCCATGCTATTCTGATTGACCGTTTATGATTTTTATCACTCTTTAGTGATTTCAGTTCAGTTTATTGTGATCCAAGTTCACTAATTTTTCATTCACATGACTCGGTTGTGACTTTGAGCCACTCTTTCGTGAGTTACATGTTTTTTTAAATGAAATTCACAGTGGCTCTAATGACTTTCTTAGCACTTATAAGGGGTATACATTTCCATACATGTCATTTTCATTGGCTTTTTTGGGGATTTACATACGCTCAATAGGGATTAGCATTCACTCTTCTGTGATTCACACTGACTCTTCTGTGATTCGCATTGAGTTTTTTTGTGATTCGCACTGACTTTTTAAGATATACATTGAACATTTGTGAATTACATACACTCAATTATGATGTATATTCACTCCGTTGTGATTCACATTGAATCTTCCGTGATTTATAATGACTGATTTATAATGTTGTGAATTTCATTTACTCTTTTAAGATTTACATTGACCCACTAGTGATTTTTATTCACTCATTTATGATTCGCACTGAATACGGCATTAATGAATGCTCAGCTTGTATATACATTATGTAGCCCTAAATAGTTCGACTGTAGTTTTTTCTTAGGCGTTATCTTTTTTCTTTACTATTAACATGCAGTATTTATTCACTGTGTTCTTTTGTTTTTTATCACTCGTTTAATCAGGGTACATCGTCGGGGCCATGCAGCGTCGAATGCTTCACCAGGTTTGAAATCGTCTTGCTGAAATTTGCCGACGCGGAATATATGTATTTGTTCATGTGGTACACAAACACATCCGGACTTAAGTAGTCCCACTATGGGACAAAGGCATTCTTATGACAAGATGCCGGTGCATCAAGTGAAGGTTGGTGAAGTGAGTGAGTGAGTGAGTGAGTGAGTCAGTGAGTCAGTGAGTGAGTGAGTGAGTGAGTGCGTGAGTGAACAAAAGTATTACTTTACAGATAGCGGGAGCGCATAGGCTCTCGTACGATATGGGGCCGAGTGGTGGGCTGGACCCGGACGCATATTTCCAGAAACTATAAAGTTTTTTTTCACCAGTAAAACTTTTCCCTGAACTATCATGAATGGTTTCGAACAAGTGAACAAATAAAAAAATCAAAAAATAATCAAATAAAAAATAATTTTTTTTGATGGAATTTTTATTCTCAGAAAATTCAGCTTGCTTTGCTGATTTTTTTCATGTATTTTTCATGGAAATACGTTGATTATTGAATGGTTAAAATAGCTCTCAAAAATTGAATTGAATTTAAAAAAATTATTTTTAACATTTTGTTAATCAACTTGTTTCCATGAGAAATACATGTTATAAAAACACCGTTCATGAGGGTTTTACATCTTAAAAGTTATGGCTAATGGTTCGGTTAGTGGTGACATGAAAAACCACGCTGGACACCTCCGCTTCGCGGTGCTAACGGTCCAAGGCGGGGGCATAAAACTTAGGTTTCAGTGTAGGCTTAGGCTTAGGCTTAGCCTTTGGAGAAGGGCTCAGGCGCTACGCGCCTAAGCCCTTCCCAAACCCTAAGCCTAATCCTAAGCCTAAACTGAAAACTAACTCTTAGCCTCATACTCGGCGATCTCGCTCAGAACGAACAGTCTGTGATAATGACTAAGCCGAAGCCATGAAAAACAATGGGAAGTTTTAATTTAAATGAAAACGCTAAAATGGGATAGCTTATTCATAACTAAATTTTTATAAAAATGAAAAAAAAAAACAAAAAAATAATTATTTTTATTTTTTTTGAAAAAAATTTCAATCGTTCATTTGTGCGAAACTATGTTTTTGTGAATTCATAATGGTTCAGGGAAAAGTTTTACTGGTGAAAAAAAACTTTATAGTTTCTGGAAATATGCGACCCGGACCGGTCAGCCAACCACCATCGCCACGATGGTGGTGGACTTGCTGAAGGGCCATCACCCGCTGATCACCTTCGTATGTAGGATGGTTGATATGCGTACGTAGGAGTTTCAAGAAATATGTAGGTGCTTTTTTTTATCCAAACTGAGTATGTATTAGTTTATGTGGTAGAAATTTGAAATCATGTACATGAGATGATATGTATGTATGATAATGATAGATGGTATGTAGGAGTTTCAAGAAATATGTAGGTGCTTTTTTTTAAATCCAAACTGAGTATGTATTAGTTTATGTGGTAGAAATTTGAAATCATGTACATGAGATGATATGCGTATTTACATGTACCATAATTTCAGGTCGCGATATCCTACGCCGATGCCCGGACATCGAGTCTGATCCAGGACGTAGCCCGCCATCTCTTCGGCCGCCTCTCTTCAACTGTTTTTTTATTGTGATAATTGGTGCCAATAAACATTTTTATGACCAAAATACTTTGTGGGTTGTTGAATAGGTTAAGTTGATTCTTATAAGAGTACTAGTGTACCACGTTTTTTTTTTTTTTTTTTTTTTTTTATTATTACATCTCGGTTGCATGTATCTATCGCAATTAATTTTGTGCTCACATGTATCCAGTCTGTTATTTGACCAACAATTTGTTTCGACACTGTTTAAGAGTTGATGCCAGAGAAAAGCACCCGTCCGGGCAGTTTTCCTCAGATTTTTCGAAATCGTTAATTTCACTGTTATTAACGCTATATATGCAGAAAAATGTGGCGATTCTGAAAATATTCTTTGTTTTCAAATTTGATCGACAGAATTCATAGGAAACTCCTTTTTCTGACCACAGGTCAAATGATTTTGAAAAAAATCGACTTTTTCATGAATTTTTCAATTTCTCTATATGTGAGCTTCAGAGGCTCATAATATTTCAGATATATATTTTCCAGGTCATTATCGATTTGTGTTTACAATTTCAGTTTGAAAAACAAATTTTTCGTTTGTCAATTTCTTCTCAAAACATGGGACCTTTTACAAGGCGACGAGATTCTCAATCGTTTCCAAGCGCCTAGAAATTTGTGCGCGTAAATCTAAAAGCTCCTATCGGCATAAATTAGTAGTCTTTTATATGGAGAATCTTTTGAAAGTAACCATTTCATAGCAATTTCCTATATCTTTCATAATACCTCGAAGAAGATTCAAATATGCGTGCCAAGCTTACGCTGGAACACGCGCTTTCTACGTGATTTTCAGCCGACGGTGTTTTGAACATCGTTATGTCATAAAACGTTGCAGTTTTTGGTAAAAAAATATGGCAAGACTTCGTGCTACGCATCAGGATTATAATTTTCCCCATATACTAACGATTCAGCGAAAAAAATAGTCCGAAACCGTCGTATGGGTATCGAACCCGAAACCTGGCGCGTGCAAAACTAAAGTACTAACCAATATGTTAAACAAGCGATGAGTAGTCTTGCGCCTTACATGATTATTACGCATTTGGCTGCTTGTTGACGTTCCATGTGTGTTAGTCTTGGAACTCCCATGAAGGTGCTAAACCACAAGTTTCTTCAACTTCTTTGACGAACTGTGAGAGATATAGGAAATTGCTATGAAATGGTTAATTTAAAAAGATTATCCATATAAAAGACTACTAATTTATGCCGATAGGAGCTTTTAGATTTACGCGCACAAATTTCTAGGCGCTTGGAAACGATTGAGAATCTCGTCGCCTTGTAAAAGGTCCCATGTTTAGAGAAGAAACTGACAAACGAAAAACTTGTTTTTTAAACTGAAATTGTAAACACAAATCGATAATGACCTGGAAAATATATATCTGAAATATTATGAGCCTCTGAAGCTCACATATAGAGAAATTGATAAATTCATGAAAAAGTCGATTTTTTCCAAAACCATTTGACCTGTGGTCAGAAAAAGGAGTTTCCTATGAATTCTGTCGATCAAATTTGAAAACAAATAATATTTTCAGAATCGCCACATTTTTCTGCATATATAGCGTTAATAACAGCGAAATTAAGGATTTCGAAAAATCTGAGGAAAACGGCCCGGACGGGTGCTTTTCTCTGGCATCGACTCTTAAGGATAAAGGGTTCAAATTTGATTTTATCGCGGTATAATGCGGTAGTTGACACACGTAAAGGTCATCGAGTGGCGAGGTAAAAACTTTTTTAAGGAACAATTAACAAAAACACAATTAAAGAGTTGAGGTAAAAAAATAGTTGGATAACGGTTTCAATTAAATTTTTTTTTCTTTAATCCGCTACACACCAGATGCAACAAAAGGCCACACGTAGATAGGGAGGGGGACATAGACTGGACACACGTACATAGGCCACACTAGGGAGGGGGACACACGTCATAGGCCACGCCCCCAAAGTACATAGACCAAGTTTTGGAATTCACAGGCACATGAACATGTTTCGACATGTTCAAAAAGATCAAAGAGTTAATCACTCACTCACTTACTCACTCACTCACTCACTCACTCACTCACTCACTCACTCACTCACTCACTCACTCACTCACTCACTCACTCACTCACCGGTTTCAGTCCGCCCTCACCCATGCTGTCAATCTTCGGTTTTGTGCTGGCCATTTTCAGGATCAGACCGGCCGAAAATTTTGCCTTCATGTACTCGGGGAAGTACGTGGCTGCGAATCCTACGGCCATCGAGGAGAAGTTGATCGAGAAGAATACCCTAGAACATTCAGTCAGTCAGTCAGTCAGTCAGTGAGTCAGTGAGTCAGTCAGTCAGTCAGTCAGTCAGTCAGTTAGTCAGTGAGTCAATCAGTCAGTTAGTCAGTTAGTCATTCATTCAGTCGGTCAGTCAGTCAGTCAGTCAGTCAGTCCGTCAGTCAGTCAGTCAGTCAGTCAGTCAGGCAATCAGTCAGTCAGTCAGTCAGTCAGTCAGTAGTCAGTCAGTCAGTCAGTCAGTCAGTCACCTGTACACCCCGAGCGGGTCCATATCTCCAATTTCGATCAGATAGGCTCCAAATCGGAAACAGATGGCGTACATGAAGAAAAATATAGCCGACGAAAACCCATAGCTGATAGCCTGTTGTAACGTGAGTGAGTGAGTGAGTGAGTGAGTGAGTGAGTGAGTGAGTGAGTGAGTGAGTGAGTGAGTGAGTGAGTGAGTGAGTGAGTGAGTGAGTGAGTGAGTAAGTGAGTGAGTGAGTGAGCGAGTGAGTGAGTGAGTGAATGAATGAGTGAGAGAATGAGTGAGTGAGTGAGTGAGTGAGTGAGTGAGTGAGTGAGTGAGTGAGTGAGTGAGTGAGTGAGTGAGTGAGTGAGTGATTGAATGAGTGAGTGAGTGAGTGAGTGAGTGAGTGAGTGAGTGAGTGAGTGAGTGAGTGAATGGGTGAGTGAGTGAGTGAGTGAGTGAGTGAGTGAGTGAGTGAGTGAGTGAGTGAGTGAGTGAGTGAGTGAGTGAGTGAGTGAGTGAGTGAGGGAGTGAGTAAGTGAGTAAGTGAGTGTCGTCGGTGGGCACCCATTGAAAGACCCATCATGGACACATCGTAATTATTTAAAGAAGAATCTACGTCCGTTTCACGTAAAAAAAGTTTTCCCAAAAAATTTAAACGCGCGCCAAAATCAGTTATGAATTCAGTACGCTTGGTCAGGGGTTCTTGTTATCAAAAGTTTATTTTGCTGGTCGGTTACACACGTATGCAACAAATCCGTCGCAATTTGTGTTTGGTTGTCTAAATGGTATGTGAAAACATTTTTTCGAGTTTTTTTAGAGTGCGCCAAAAACATTTGATTTGAATTCAAACTGCGCTCCAGAAAGTTTTTCACTAAAAAGAAACCCTGGATAGGGTATGACAAGGAACACTGTACAGTCAATACGGTAGCGATGTAAAGTACTGGCATGTTTGTATCACATGCTAAGGAAAATTGCTTCCATTCATCACAATCTTTTGGAATGGTATGGCATTTCTGGAAGCAACCCCGATGACGAGAGTTCTTTCCACGCGTTCCCCCTATTTCTAAATACGATTTATGCGCAAGTATGTATCTTACGTGTTCTAGAAAAAACCATTGAATGATCATCATGGCATACATATCGTATTATATTCAAGCCAATCGACATCGAAGTGTGAAGTGAAAAACAAATTTTTTCTTCGACAATTTGAATGCGCGCCAAAATCTGTTTTGAATTCAAATCGCGCGCCCAAAGCCTCTATCTTTTTTCCGATTTGTGTGTCAGTATCTTAAGTGCCATTCCAGGTAGAACCATTCAATGATCCTCATGCGCATGTATCGTAATTTATTTGAAAGCACCAATCAACGTCAGTGTTCTTATAAAAAAAAATTCTGAAAATTCGAAAATTCTGAAAATTTGTGCGCCAGAAACTTTCTGGATAACAAGAAACGCTGATCACATGATTCCATCATACCCCCGCATTCCTCCTTTCCTTTTCCAGATACGAATCGTGTGCCCATACCATTGGCATACCTCCTAAGAAAAGAGAATTTCTTCAAAGACATGGGAAATTATCAGTATTGAAGTCTTTTTACATTTAGCTTAAAAGAAACAAAAAGTACGTTTTGGGTTTACCAAAGAAAGGGGGGGATTCAATTTTTTTGTCCTTTCCAGGTTCGCTAGGCCGTTCCATGGAGCCATTCAATGACCATCATGGGCATGTATCGTAATTTATTTAAGGCCTGCCTACCGGCAACTCGTCACGGCACGAAACACGAGGTTTCGGCCGAATTCTTTGAACGGCCTGACGTCATTCAGAGTTGCCGAGTTTGTTTCGATTTGCTACTCTTTTTTACAGTTTGTTATAGATTGTTACAGTCTGTTACAGTTTGTTACAGTTTGTTACAATTTGTTATTGTTCATTCCGTGGAATAAAAAACCGAGTTTGTTGCTGGCAAATAGAAATCTGCTTCTATAGAAGTTAATATAGCGTATCCACGATTTCTTGTTACTCAAAGAAATTTGGCGCCTAATTTGAATTCAAATCTGTTATGGGTATGAATCTGTTATGAGTATGTACCGTAATTTATTTAAGGCCTGCCTGATGGCCACTCGTCACGGCACAAGGTTTCGGCCGAATTCCTTGAACGGCCTGACATCAATCAGAGTTGCCGAAATTGTTTCGTTTTGAAACAGTTTGTTACACTGTGTTACAGGGTGTTACAGTAATTTTTGTTATAGCTTATTTTTGTTGTAACCAAGGATTTTCACGAATTTTCAATAAAAACTTGTCAAACTTTCTTAGTATCAGTGACTGTTTCTTTTAGTCTGATGTCATTAAGTGACTCCGAGTTAAATAAAACAAGATTTTTAAGAAAACAGGATTTATATTTTCCAAACTTTCTCGATGTTTCAATGGTCTTTTGTGAAAGTTTTATAAAAAATGCAGACTTTATCAAGACGTCTGAACACGCCGTCAGTATGTCTTAACGTGCAGTCCCTTTGAAAAGTATATAAACCGATCAATTTCGAGATTGTCAAAGAGGTCGGGATAATTCAGTTAGTGGATGTCCATTGGACCAGTTAAATCTAACCTAAGGCTTCCCTGATTCAACCCGATTAGGGTACAGTACGTTCATAATTTGGCTGTCATAAAAACTAGTTTAGGCTTTCGCTTAGGCTTAATCTTCGGTTAGACGAGAAGAGGTTTGAAAAGTTGAGTTCCCTCCACTTTGGCGTTTTCAAAAAGTATAATTTTTTCCAAAGGTGTAGGTAAAATGACCTGAAAATTGCCCATTCCTCCCTATTTGACGAAATTCCCCTCCCTTTGAAGTTCGGCTGGTCAGCCAGTGCTGGTTAGGGAGTGTCCATTGAAACGGGCGCGGACCACTATTTTACCCTACCACTATTTTACCCCAATTTTACTATACCACTATTTTACCGTACCACTATTTTACCACCTCGAATTCTACTATACCACTATTTTACTACATCGAATTTTACTATACCACTATTTTACTACATCGAATTTTACTATATCACTATTTTACCCCATCGAATTTTACTATACCACTATTTTACCATATTCAACAGCCCCCCCCCCCCCCTTTTAACGTTCATCCGCTACCACACCAATGCAATGTATGTGCATTCGCACCCTTCTGTGGCCTATGTAGCCAAAGACATCCCTTGTTCAAACCGCTTATAGCTTGGTTGATAAAGCCTATCCAGAGTTTCTTGATAATCAAAAACTTTTTGGCGCGCAATTTGAATTCTAATCTGTTTTGGTGCGGTTTCAAAATTTCGAGAAATAAAATCTTTTTCACATCACATTTAGACATTTTAACAAAAATTGCGCCTAAAACATTGCATACGTGCGTAACCGGCCCACAAAATATATATTTTGATAATAAGGAAACCCTGACCAAGCTATAACACTGGTACTGTTTTTTCTAGAACCCGTTACCATGAATTACGCATGAATTGTTTTCTTCACCATCCACCTGAATTTGCACTTGTTTGAACGCCTTCGAAATTGTAGGGCAGGAGCCGAAAGCATTGTTCAGAATTTCAGCTTATATTTTCATTCCCCAATATTTGGTGTTTCATGACTCATAAAACTTCTCAGAATTCAAAAGATCCACAAAATTAGAATTTTTCGACGTTTTGAAATGAACTTGCTTTCACCTGAGTATGTGACAGTTGAGAGCCTCCTTGTACGGAAGGAAAAAAGGAAAAAAAAAAAATATTGATCCACAAAATCAGAATTTTTTATGTTTTGAAATGAAGTTCTGAATTCTGCCTTCACCTGAATATGCGCCTGTTTGAGCGCCTCCTTGTAGGGTAGGAGCAGGAGCCAACGGAGCTGCTCGAAAGCTATACAATTGTCCCCCTCTGTCTTGAATTCTATGACTCATAACTCTTTGACTAAACAAACTTAAGAAGGTAAAAAACCAATTAAAATCCAAAAAATGTGACTTTTAATGTTTTGAAATGAAACTTTCCGTACCTGAATATGCGCCTGCTTGAGCGCCTCGTTGTAGGGTAGGAGCAGGAGCCGATGGAACTGCTGGTAGAAGGTGTTCTCCCTGGTAAGTTCTACTTAATTCTGCCCCTGTCTTGAAATGTATGACTCATAAAATAGGGGAGTCAAAAAAAACAATCGACCTCAAAAACTCTTCGGTTAAAAAAACCTCAAAACCTCTTCAGATAGAAAAATTTAGAAAAAATGATTGATCCACAAAATCTGAATTTTTTATGTTTTGAAATGAAGTTCTGAATTCTGCCTTCACCTGAATATGTGCCTCCTGGTAGGGTAGCAGCAGAACCGATTGAAACACCCAAGAAGGTGTCCTCCTGTTTTAGCTATGTGCCTATTTCTTATTCCCCTCTATGTATCTTGAATTGTATGGCTCCTAGAATCAAACCCAGTTTCGAAAATCGTTGTCGAAAAATTTGCAAGAATTTGTTTTCTGTTACTTTCACCTTATCATGCGCCTGTTTGAGTTCCTCCTCGTAGAGCAGGAAATTCTGCAGGTAGTTCTCATCGTAGAGCAGGAAGTTTTTACTCCCCAAAATTTTGTATTTCTTGAAAAAAGTTTCGAGTTCGGAAAAATCAGATATCTTTACCTGAATATGCGCCTGTTTGAGCGCCTCCTTGTAGGGGAGGAGCAGGAGCCGATGGAACTGCTCGTAGAAGGTGTTCTCCCTGGTCAGCGCCTGGACGGTGCGGATGTTCTCGATCGCCTCGGAGGCCACCTGAAAAAAGGTTACATTGATAAGGTGATCAGGTGATAAGGTGATAGTTTTTGTGAAAACGAAAAACTTCGTCGAAACTTCATTTTTTCGAAATTTCGTACATAGTTTATTAAGTTAGCGTAGAATTTCGTAGGTTATCAGAATTTGCCTATGTTCTCATGCATGTGCAAATTCGAATGCGCGCCAAAAGCAAATTTGAGTTCATATTGCGCGCGGCAAAATTACAAACCCTAGAAACTTTTCTAGAATTTTTACTAAACGCCAAAATTTTCTGTCACCAAAAATATATTCCATATGAAGTATTACTGTCCGTTAACCCCCAATAACCCGCTCGGACAAGCGCGTTAGGCCCGCGCAGCGGTGTTATATCAGTTATTACCCACCTTACATTAGTTTGCGAACATAAAGTTTCGTGAATGGGAGAAATTCTAGGAAAATTTCTGGGTTTTGGAAATATGCCTGCGCGCGGAAAACACCTAATCATTTGGGCACACTATAAGATTGGTTTCATAATCCCCACAGCTGAACTATAAACCTGTGCCTGAACTAATTTCTGCTTCCATCTGAATACGGTCCTACGAACAGCCAACTATGAACTGGCATTCAAACTGAATACCGTAATTAACTACCTTCATGATTTTAAACATGACGGAAGTCGTACGTGAGTTTCTGAAGAATTCAGGTTCGCCGAAATTGAATCGCCGAAATTAAATCGCCGTAAATTTTTTCTGCCGCCAAATGTTGCGATTGCGTTTCACATTTGGCCACCCGTTATTGTAATTTTTTGCGTGGAATAACATTATCAATTGGGATGAATTTTTTCGTGGATTTTTTTGAATCTCACAGTCACAATCATTTGAAAATGCTATATACTGCTCATGATTGATTATGCAAAAAATCCGAATCGAATTTACCAGCAAAGAAAACCCACGCGTAAGAATTTTCCTTCAGTGTCAGTTGCATACGAGATTTCGGATTCTGGAAATGGCTCAAAATAAAGGAAATATTTCAATTCTGCAGTATTTCAATCTTCAGTATAATAACCCGTGATTCTAATATTTTATGCATGTTTCTAATAATTACATTATTGCATTATTTTCTATTAATTACATGTCTTTTGCCTCGAAGAGGTGAGCGCAGCCAATTTCCCGAGTAAGAATTTTCTCCTTCAACAAAGACCGAAAGTGTTACAACATATTGCAAAATGAAACACGAGCAGTAAACATTTGTTCGACAACTAATATGGGGACTGAATTTGAATGCGCGCCTTTTTTTCTCCGGTGATTTTTACACCGAGAGAATCCGTCACCCCAACCAGTTAGACCAGACGCGCCACAAAATCGGATAAATATAAAAAAATTAGAAGACCCAACGCGAAAATATATCTTTATAACGCAATCACGCGGGCCCAATGTGGTTGCTGCCAAATTCAATTCGAACATTGAATCAGATTGTAACGAACTCTGACGCAGTTGTGGATACCGCAATACCAGGACTGATTTCAACGAGCATTGGCAACTTTATCTCTTTTGACTGTTTCAATGCTGTTTTTAGAATTAAATTCAGCTGAGTTCTTCAAATTGCTTTTTTCACATCAGTAACTAACTTTATGTACAAATATTTTCATGTCAAGTATTTTAGCTAGGTAAGTGTCCAGAATCAGGGAGAAAAAGAAAAAGACGTCAAATTGAGTCTCTCAAACAATTTAGAATGTTATATATCCCTGTCCGGGTGGGGGGGGGGGGATGGGGGTTCTTATTATCCGAAAGCTTTTGGATGAAGTTTTATTTCAAAAACAGTATTTGACGCGCATCCTAGAAGCTTTATTTTTATCTGTGTGAAACCTTTTTATCATACTCGAATTCCACAATACGACTAATATATCTAAGTTTCCGTGTCATTTTAGTCAATGAATGAATACAGTTTATCACTGGAAAAGTTTTACCGGATCCACAAGTAGCTATCGAATCGACACTTGCAAACCGTAAACAAATAAGTGTCGTGGTGATGCTAAAGGTATTATACAGGACAAATTATAGCTGTGGTCGGTTTGAAAAAATCCTAACTTGCTCAATCGACTATAAAATGGATGGAAGTCACCCGAAGCTCCAGTGAATTTGAAAAAAGTCATAAATCGATGAATCGACTATAAATTAGCGAAGTCACCCACCTTGCCAGCCTCCTCCAGTAACTTGGCATCTCTCTGCGAGCTCGACACCTTCATTCTCATTCGAATCGTACCTCCGAGTACGACCAATGGGAAGACGGCGGTTACGACAAGTGCCATCTTCCAACCGAACACAAAGGCCAGTCCGACACCGCAGACCAACGATAGAAGTGCCTGCAGAACGTTGCCCAGGCGAAAATCGACCGCCTGTAAAGTGAGTGAGTGAGTGAGTGAGTGAGTGAGTGAGTGAGTGAGTGAGTGAGTGAGTGAGTGAGTGAGTGAGTGAGTGAGTGAGTGAGTGAGTGAGTGAGTGAGTGAGTGAGTGAGTGAGTGAGTGAGTGAGTGAGTGAGTGAGTGAGTGAGTGAGTGAGTGAGTGAGTGAGTGAGTGAGTGAGTGAGTGAGTGAGTGAGTGAGTGAGTGAGTGAGTGAGTGAGTGAGTGGGTGAGTGAGTGAGTGAGTGAGTGAGTGAGTGAGTGAGTGAGTGAGTGAGTGAGTGAGTGGGTGAGTAAGTGAGTGAGTGAGTGAGTGAGTGAGTGAGTGAGTGAGTGGGTGAGTGAGTAAGTGAGTGAGTATATGAACATCAGTTATGTAGGTGGATTTGAAAAAATAGCATACCGTATTGCGTACAGCTAAAACTACTTTAGTTATATAAGCTGTTTAAAAAAAATTGAGTGCAATGAACCCGTTACCGTTTCCACGTATACCAAATATTATTTTGGTGAAAATTCTTTTTTAATACATTTTACATTCACTGTAATATCCATAGAGCTAAGCTTTTTTCAGCATTACCAACATTAGGGTTGACAATAATTTAAAATAAAAAAATCAATTTAAGATTTTTTTTCCTAAAATTACATTATTGCAGCAGAATTTATGACGCGTAACTTTCTGATTTGTATTTTTTAAGTTAAGTTCGTTCGTGATCGTAAATGCACTGAAATTTGTTATCATTTGAATCGCTTCGTTATCATGTTTGATTCTTTTCATGTTTAGTACTTTTGTTCAATGCTTAGGTTTGTTGCGAATGTTAAATGCTAATGTGAGAACATTTTTTGTGAGATTATTTTCTGTAATAGTAAACGAGTTCTAGTCCTACCAAGAAACTGAAAAAGTATTCTGGTAGGATTCGAACCCACGACCTTAAGTTCGAATTATGTGAGTTCACACCGTACCCGTTTCTACGATGTGAACTCCAAGGCAGTGACGTTGAACACAAATGTTGAAATGTTTTTTTTGTCATAATAAAGAAAAATCTGAAACCGAATCGAGTTTCCTCCAACGAGTCGGGAACGAACTTCCTTCTAGGGTAATATAATACCATCACCGAAGTCTACATAAAACGACGTCAAACTTCAGCCCCCCCCCCTTTGTTCGGTAACTCCACTAGCGGACAAGAAGGGGTAGGAAAAGTGGAATTCCCCCCTCTTAAGTTTTTCCCATAAGTAAAATTTGTCCCCTAAGGTGTAGGTAAAATGGTCTGAAAACTGCCAATTCCCCCTCTTTGAGGAAAATCCCCTCCCTTTGGAGGATTTACTCGTCCGCCAGTGGGTAACTTGATCTCAACTGAGTTAGTCACCAGACTTTCCGTCTTGTCACTGGCGGACGAGCTAATCCTCCAAAAGGAGGGGAATTTCACCAAAGAGGGGGGAATTGGCAGTTTCGGGATCATTTTACCTACACCATAGGGAACAAATTCTACTTTTTGAAAACGCCAAAGAGGGGGTAATTCCACTTTTCCCACCCCTTCTCGTCCGCTAGTGCGTCTTGTTTCCATATTCCCTTGTTGGCTAAGTGCCGATAATTTTTCCACAACTTGAATGCGCGCCACACGCCGTATTAACTTTTCACTTCACAATTAACTCCGAAACGTTTTCGAAATTGAACCAAGAAGAAAATAGAGGAAAATGTCGCAACGAAACAGGAAAAGGTTTACAGAAAAGTTCCGAAATAAGTTGCAACTCCGCCTATGGAGGCACCCTAATACTGCGCTTAATTCGTTGCAATGGGTTAATTGTAACGGGTCACCAGCGGACCAGAAGGGGTGGGAAAAGTGGAATTCCCCCCTCTTTGGCGTTTTCAATGAGTAGAATTTGTTCCCTACGGTGTAGTTAAAATGGCCAAATTTTTGCCAATTCCCCCCCCCCCCCTCTTTGGGAATATTCTCTCGTCCGCAAGTGTAACGGGTTAATATAAATACGTCTGATAGCAAGATACCTTAACCAAGCTATAATATCCAGAAACCATGGATATGTCCTGGTTTTATTGTGTCTCACTGACGAACGAGCTAATCCTCCAAAGGGAGGGGAATTTTATCAAAGAGGGGGAATGGGGCAATTTTCACGACATTTTACCTACACCTAAGGGAACAAACTAAACTTTTTGAAACTGCCAAATTTCACTTCCCCCTCCCTTCTCGTTCCCTAGTGCCCTGGTTTTATTGTGTCTGTATGTCAACCACAGTCCGTGTTTTCTTGCTTTCTGCTAATGTCAATCCCAGATCCCAGACATCAACTTTCAGCCCGAAGTACCAATATATTTTTATCTAACCTTTTGCATGACTGATTGACTGACTGACTGATTGACTGACTGACTGACTGACTGACTGACTGACTGACTGATTGACTGACTGACTGATTGACTGACTGACTGACTGACTGACTGACTGACTGACTGACTGACTGACTGACTGACTGACAGGTTGACTGACTCACTGACTGACTCACTGTTTTCATTTCGAGAACTTCCTGAGTGCCAACTCATTTCCTTGGCTTGAATACAATCGTTGAAGTATTCTACGGCTTTCCGTGTACACCGGAAATTAAGGAGTTTTCTCCACTTACCGTGTTGGCCGCCGGGTAATCTATAGTCAACGTCAGGACCTTTTTCAAAGCCACTAAGGTAAATTTTGTGTCATGTAAAACCTATTAATCACACCAAATTTCTTTGTTTTCCAGTTTCAGTTGCCAATAGATAGGCTATACTGTGTTGTACGTCTGTACCGCCGTAAGTTCGTCTCAACAATAAAAATAAAGTTGCCTACTCACGTGAGAGTTGTTGTTATTGTTGTTGTAGTTGTTGTTGTTGTTGTTGTTGTAGTTGTTGTTGTTGTTTTTGTTGTAGTTGTTGTTATTGTTGTTGTTGTAGTTGTTGTTGTTGTTGTTTTTTTTGTCCATGCCTTTTTTCAGTGAAATGTTGACGCGTAAATTGAATCAAAGCTCTTTTCAGCGCGCATTGAAGTTTTGTTCTCAAACGGCATCCGAAAAAAACTGACAAAAATTGCCCCAATTACTTCGTACAAGAGATAACGCGTCTCTAAAAATCTACAGGGTGTCCCAGTGTGGTGTAATGATTGAATTTTTGGAATAACTTTCACAGTGTTCTAGATAACGACCTAAAATTTCACAGGTTAATAAAACAGTTTTCCGTTAATACGATGAACTTTAAAAAAATTGATTTGGTTCAATAGTGCGTGTTTTACGGCCGATCGAAATGCGACCGATGTGAAATTTTAAGTCGTTATCTAGAACACTGTGGAAGTTATTCAAAAAATTCAATCATGACACCTCGCTGGGACACCCTGTATATTTTTATGACAAAAAAACCCGACGCCTACGAAGCAAATTTGCCCAAATTTGTCCAAATTTGTCCAAGTCTGATTTCATTCATTCGGCCCGTCACATTGCATGACATGATGACTCTGGGAATCACTAGCGGACGAGAAGGGGTGGGAGAAGTGGATTACCCCCTCTTTGGCGATTTCAAAAGTAGATTTTGTTCTTCAATGTGTTGATAAAATGGACTGAAAAATACCTATTCCCCCTTCTTTGACGAAATTCCCTCCCTTTGGAGAATTAGCTCGTCCGCCAGTGTGACTCTGGGAATGGCATGACAAATTTATTGATTTCTGGATTTTGGTACTGTACGTTCATTATATCATCATGCACTAGCTGGTGGGTGAGCGACTCCTCTAATGAGAGGGGAATTTCATCAAAGAGAGGGCGTTTCACAGTTTCAAACCTACATATTCACCGACACATTGAGGAACAAAGGATATTTTCTGGAACTGCAGGAAAAAGAGGGGGAAATACACTTTCCATCCTCCGCTAATGTCATCATGACCATGGACTGGATTATGTATCAAACTAAATTCTGCATCAAACTAAATTCTGCTTCAAACTAGATTCTGTATCAATTTAGATTCTGTTTTCAGCTAACCTGGATTTGGACGTTTATGTTTTTAATCCACTCAAAAATCAGTAGCACCTGTAATTACATTCCATATCTGTCCACAATTCGGTGTATATTGTATACATTTATTTTCATGAACAAGAATGTCTGGTATCGTTATATCATACTATCTAAGTTGTTTTGTCTTTTTTGGTTGTACCTACAGTAATTGTATTTGTCAGGAAGTTGTTATCCACATAAGTATCTGTATCCGAGTGCTGATCGTGAAGTATAGCTTGGTCAGGGTATCTTGTTACTAAGATCATTTTTGGCGCGCAATTTGAATTCAAACTTCTCTTGGCGCGCGTTTAAATTTTTGAAAACAAGAAATCATGGTTAAATTCTATCATGACGTCTCGTGTTGTTTGGCCTTATTTGTTTGTACTTACAGTATACATATTTATATATCTGTCAGGAAGTTATTATCCACATAAGTATCTGTATCCGAGTGCTGACCGTGAAGTACGGTATAGCTTGGTCAGGGTATCTTGTTGCTAGAATTGATTTTTGTCGGAACGTTATTATATTTAGCTTGGTAATGGTATGTTGTTATCCTTAAGTTGTGGTCTCGCTATATCATATGATCTAAGTTGTTTGGCCTTATTTGGTTGTATAGCTTGGTTAGGGTTTCTTGATATCAAACGTTTGTTTTGCGGGTCGTTTACGGCACGTGTTCGATGAATCAAACGAAATTTTCGTATGCTGTCCAAATGCTACGGGAAAAATATTTTGAATCTCGATTTTTGAAAGCGTGCCGAATACAGATTTGAATTCAAACAGCGCGCCAAAAAGTTTTTGACTAACAAGAAACCCTGGATAGGCTATACCTACAGTAAACGTACTGTATGTATCTTTTGGGAAGTTATTATCTATGTACATAAATATCTGTATCCGAGCGCAGATCGTAAACAACGGTATAGCTTGGTCAGGGTATCTTGTTACTAGAATGGATTTTTGTCGGAACGTTATTATATTTCGGTTGGTAATGGTATCCTGTTATTTCCTCATTCAGTTATTTCGGACTCACTTCAAGGTTTTTGGAGTTCAATTGCTTTTCTTAATTTTGTTTATATTCGCTCAAGCTCAAGATTTGAATTCAAATTACGCGCCAAAAACCTTCGGAATAACAAGAAACCTTGAGTGGGCTATACATACAAGAATATCAGCGCCTCCGGGTACGGATCGTAAACCACGCTACCTGATTCCGCGGGTCATGCATCAGGTATTACTGTACGTACTCAATGATTAAATTTTTTTCTCTAAAAAAATTTGAACGCGCGCCAAAATCAGACTTGAATTCAAACTACGCGCCAAAAACTTTCCGAAACTTAGTAATTGTTTGTTTGTATAGTTAGTATTATATTTGTGAATTTATAATCAGTGCCCCCCCCCCCCCCCCCCCCAGGGTTCAGATCATAAACCACGGGATTCCGCGGGTCATGTATTTATTATCAGGAACTAAATTACTGTAGGTACTAAACTTAGTCGTAAGTGCCGGTAACTTAGCTTTCCGAGAAATTTGAACGCGCGCCAAAATTAGATTTGAATTTAAATTACGCGCCAAAATTTTTCCAAGTAACAAGAAACCTTGGATAGGCCATAAATACATGAGTGTCACTGCCAAGGGTGCAGATGATAAACCACGGGATTCCGCGGGTCATGTATTTATTATCAGGAACTAAATTACTGTAGGTACTAAACTTGGTCGAAAGTGAGGGTAACTTAGCTTTCCGAAAAATTTGAATGCGCGCCAAAATCGCATTTGAATTCAAATTACGCGCCAAAATTTTTCTAAGTAACAAGAAACCTTGGATAGGCTATAAATACATGAGTGTCACTGCCAAGGGTGCAGATCATAAACCACGGGACATGATTCCGCGGGTCACGTATTTATTATCAAGTACTAAATTACTGTAGGTACTAAACTTGGTCGAAAGTGTCGGTACCTTAATTTTCCGCAAAATTTGAAGTGAATCAGATTTGAATTTAAATTACGCGCCAAAATTTTTTATAGTAACAAGAAATCTTACCCGACTGCAGATCATAAACCACGGGACCTGATTCCGCGGGTCATGTATATATTAGGTACCGTCTTACGGTAGATACTAAACTTGGTCGTTCCCCGGGTACATTAATCAGATCCCAACTCAGATTACTGTACTTTATACTGGCTATAAACGACATTGTGTCTTTGTAAAAGAATTAGATTACGCGGTCTAGTCTTACAGTATAGGTCAAATATTTGATTATAAGAAATCATATAGAAGAAAAGATACTAGAGTCATTTGAAAACTGGTGGTCCTGGGTTCGAATCCTGGCTTGGGACACAGAACCGAAGGCTTTGTTCTGGGGGATCTTCTATTGCCAGTCGGTTAAAACTTATAGTCTGTCGAAAGTTTCTTGTTATACTTTCGTTTCTTATCGAAAGTAAAGATTTTCTGGCGCAATTTGAATTCAACCCTGATCTGAATATCGCCGGTGTCGCGACGGGTTTAGATGAATGAAGTTCGAAAACAAAATACCATGAACGAGTTATTTATACCCTTGAAATCGTGACTTTTAGCAACCAAAAATTTATTGTTTCGGATCATGTTATGTTTTATGAGGCGTATGGCGGGCGGATAAGCTAAT
Organism: Daptonema setosum; assembly: GCA_964036265.1. Classification (NCBI taxonomy): domain Eukaryota; kingdom Metazoa; phylum Nematoda; class Chromadorea; order Monhysterida; family Xyalidae; genus Daptonema; species Daptonema setosum. Next base: position 32,582 of record CAXIWR010000029.1, on the reverse strand, counting down.
CATCCAAAAAGAGGGGAATTTCTTCAAAAAGGGGAGAATTAGCAGTTTTGCTACCTTTTTACCTTTATCTCAAGGAACAATTTCTACTTTTTAGGACTTCCAAAGAGGGGGAATTCCCTTTTTTTGTTCCCCTCGTCCGCCTGTGGGTGTATTTACATACATAAATGTGACAAACTCTGTTATGATACGTTACAATGAACAAACATCAAATTTTTATGACCACATGTAAACATGTTATTACCTGATTAGCTCACCTGGTTAGGGTGCCTTCATAGTCAGTTGCAAAAACAGTTGCAAAAAGGTTGCAAAAACAGTTGCAAAAAGGTTGCAAAATTTTTGCAATTTTTCCGAAAACCCTTCCATGTAACATTTTGACAGTTTCTATGGCCGAAAAATTCGTCAGACAGAAAGCGTTTAAGGAAAGCTTGCAAAACCAGTTGCAGAAATTTTGCAACTTTTTTTCGCAACTGTTTTCGAAACTGACTATGAAGGCAGCCTTAGCAATCGTCAACTATGACTTGTTCATGGTATCCTGTTATAGCATTCTCAATTGATTACGAGACTAATTTCAAAGTTGCGCCAATCAGATATGCTCTCTTCTGAAACAGATTTCTTGTGAAAGGAATTCCTTACCAGGAACTATCTCGACTACTAGCATATATCCGCCTGAAGTTCAGCCCATTTCTACATATGCATAGGAAATTTGTGAAAAAACAGGCACGCATTCAAATTTAGTCTCGTAATAAATTGAGGATGCAATATTTGCTTTTTTCTGAAAACCTTTCAGTTTCACTCGACGATTAATGAGTTCTGCTTGTTTTATTAGTAAGTTTTCCACAAGTAGTGTGAACAGTTGGCTTTTTTAGTTTGAACACGCGCCAAAATTTCGAATGCGCGCCAAAAGGGTTGCGGTAAAAATTGCAGAGTAACGATCTCTGACCAGTCTTTGACAAACTAAAACTATAATTCAGCAGTGTTATTTGCTATTTATGCTGAAAAAAAATCCAAGAACCTGATGGTCATCAAACAATTACGACCTATTAGCTGATGGTCGTTAAAGAATATGCCATGAACATCCGATGGTGTGACTTGGAATTTGATTCCATGATATGCCTATGGCAAGCAACATTCGAGAATTGGAGAGAGACAACAACATTAACCCAACAAAAGTAATCTCACATTGCATCTGGCACGCAGGCAAAATTCTACAAATAGTGAAATCAGGGTTAATCTACAGTAATCTGTAATAGTATTTACGTATGTTACATACGGTATGTACATGTCAGTTGTACTCGCATATAATTACCTTTCCCCGAACGTTTTCCACATTATAGTACTCACAATTGTTTAGGACACGGAAATTATATTTTTCTCTTTTGCGAAGTATAATTATTTTAGTTAATTCACCTCTCTTCCGACAATTAGCGGACGAGAAGGGGAGGGAAAAGTGGAATTCCCCCTCTTTGGCGTTTAAAAAATCAGAATTTGTTCCCTAAGGTGTAGGTAAAATAACCTGAAAACTACAAATTCCCCCCTCTTTGACGAAATTCCCCTCCCTTTGGAGGTTTGGCTCGTCCGCCAGTGCTTCCGATTTGTTTATAAGATGAAAGTACGTTTTTTATTTGTTGTCATCACATATACATAAACGCGCAACCTTTTCTGAGCCACCCTGTATGTCTTATTTATAGCATTCTTAATTGATTACGAGACTAAATTTTGATGCGGGCCTTTGTTGTAAAAAAATTCTATGCATAAAAAATGGTGAATTTCGGTCAGAATATGTACACGCTGGTATCCCGAGACCATCAATGGTGACTAGTGAGGTTCTGTCTTGTGAAAATTGAGTATCTTATTTGCGCAAGTTTGAGTTTGGTCTCTTAATTAACTGAGAATGCTATACATACCGGAAGACATACATACATAACCAGCTGACGTATAAGTACATAAGACGCCTTCAATGCAACTAAGGTCGCATGGATATACATAGTCATTTCCGATTAGAAGGATACATGGCTTAGAGATAGATCACTCGAGATGGTTACAGCCTAACCAGGGTTTCTTGTTACTTTGAACGTTTTTGGCGCGCAGTTTGAATTCAAAACTGATTTGCGCGCGCGTTTCAATAGTCGAACACGGGCACGTGCACGTTAATCATTGTGCATATAAGAGTAACGAGTTCATGACAATAGTTTTGGATAACAACGAATGACGAGGAGGGGCATTTTTTCAAAGAGGGAAAATTATCAATTTGTAGACCATTTCACCTACACCTTGGGGAAAGAACTATATTTTTAAAAACGCCGAAGAGGGGGGAATTCCAGTTTTCCCACCCCTTCTCGTCCGCTAGTGATTGTGCCTATAAAAGTAACGAGTTCGTAACGATAGTTTTGGATAACAACGAATGCCGAGCAAGCTGTATAAATATAATACCTACGTCACCGCAGATACAAATGTCGGCAGTATGTCACGTATGTACCATCTGGCACTGGCGAACGAGAAGGGGAGGGGAAAAAAGGAATTCCCCCTCTTTGGTAGTTTAAAAAACTGAATTTCGTTCCTTAATGACTAGGTATAATGCCCTTAAAGTTGCCGATTCCCCTCTTTGACAAGGTTCCCCTTTTTTTGGGAGGGCTGGCTCATCCGCCATTGCCTTCCGGCAGAGTCGGGTGCACTAGCGGATGAGAAGGGGTGGGAAAAGTGGAATTCCCCCCTCTTTGGCTGTTTCAAAAAGTAGAATTTGTTTCCTAAGGTGTAGGTAAAATGACCTGAAAACTGTTAATTCCCCCCTCTTGAGCGAAATTCCCCTCCCTTTGGGGATTCAGCTCGTCCGCCAGTGGTCGGGTGAATGAATCGTCTAAAGACCAGGTCCACTAGCGGGCGATAAAGGGAAGGTAACATGGAATTCCCCCTCTTTGGCGGTTTCAAAAAAAGGACCCTCTTTGACAAAGTTCCCCTCACTTTGGGAGGTTCGGTTTACTTCTGGCAGAGTCGGGGGAATGAATCGTCTAAAGACCAGCCCACTTTAAAAGGGAGAAGTATTTCGCCAGATAGTCAGTCAGTCTGTCGGTCTGTCAGTCAGTCAGTCAGTCAGTCAGTCAGTCAGTCAGTCAGTCAGTCAGTCAGTCAGTCAGTCAGTCAGTCAGTCAATCAGTCAGTCAGTCAGTCAGTCAGTCAGTCAGTCAGTCAGTCAGTCAGTCAGTCAGTCAGTCAGTCAGTCAGTCAGTCAGTCAGTCAGTCAGTCAGTCAGTCAGTCAGTCAGTCAGTCAGTCAGTCAGTCAGTCAGTCAGTCAGTCAGTCAGTCAGTCAGTCAATCAGTCAGTTAGTCAGTTAGTCAGTCAGTCAGTCAGTCAGTCAGTCAGTCAGTCAGTCAGTCAGTCAGTCAGTCAGTCAGTCAGTCAGTCAGTCAGTCAGTCAGTCAGTCAGTCAGTCAGTCAGTCAGTCTGTCATTCTCCATGTGACTGATTTTGAATGCGCGCCATGTCCTCTGTACTTTGCGTATCTGTGTTTATTTCGATCATTAACTCATGACATGACCATTCAATGAATGACGTAACCAGCGTAATTTAGTAGATATCCAGTCTGTCAGTCTGTCAGTCTGTCAGTATGTTCCTACGATAATTGCAGTCGTTAGATATATGTCATTTTTGACTAGTATAGGAGACTAAATTTGTATACTCGCCATCTTTTTGCGTTTTATTGTGTATTTTGTTATTATTTCAAATATATTTTTATTACAGTATTTTTACATTGCACATTTCCATAGTAAGATACTTCAACCAATCTATAAAGATAAGTACATATGAAAAATCGCAAAAGCAAATTCCGGTACTGTCCTGATCGTCAGAACCATTTCAGTTTGTATGAATCCCACTAGCGGACCGAAAAGGGGTGGGCAAAGTGGAATTCCCCCCCCCCCTCTTTGGCGTTTTCAAAAAGTAGAGCTTGTTCGCTAAGGTGTAGGTAACATGACCTGAAAACTGTTACTTCCTCCCTCTTTGACAAAAAACCCCTTCATTTGGAGGATTAGCTCGTACCATACCCAATGTTTTGAAAGGAACCGTTTCCTGTACTTTGTATGTTTTTGAAGAATTTTCCCCATCACCTGACAAACCATTCAACTTAAAAAAACTCGCTTATATACCGTTTATCGGTCATTGACTGTCTGTCAGTCTTTGACTGTCTGTTTGTCACTTGTCGGGGCCAATATACCTGGAGCACGCAAGTCTGTCATTCATTTCATTCACGTTTCAAGTGCACAACAGTAGCCACTGGGCTTATTAAAAAAACAAACATACACATAGGAATAGAGCGCGGTGAAGACGCTTTCGAGATTCTAGTGAAAATCACACACACTATTTCGCTCAGACCGTGAAACATTAACTTCACTTTTGTTTCACACGTGCTAGATGCACGTACTGTACTAGCTTGTGGCCCAACATCTGAGTTAAGCGTAAAAGATGTATTTTTACGGGCTATGATGTTTTTTATTAATTGGAATTGGTATATTATCTTTGTATGCTCATGTTTACTATTTTTTACAAAATTAGCGTTTATTTCAGCCAACAAGTTTTCAACCTAATGGTTCATGGTCTGACTCTTTTTGTGTGTCAAATTTCACTAGATTCCCGAAAGGGTCTTTATATGAATGAATTTTTTCTACTTTGACAAGAGCCTGTCCATTCATGAAGAAACAAATGTAATGAGGCCAATATGCTACTGCTAGTATTAGTTTGCAGAAATTTATATTTCCATGCAATAGTCCTAACCACCGATTTTTTCACTTGGACTTCTTCATTAACTGAAGCCATCAAGGCACATTAATACCATTCAAAATGGTGTTTTCATAGTGGTCAAATAGTTGAATAATCTGACGGGCAATGACGGAAACCCCAGAGCGAAGCAACAGGATTTGAGTCTCAAGTCAGGTTTCGAACTTAGGTCCACTAGTTTCCCAGGCTGGCGCCTACGCACTATACTAGACAAGCGACATGTTGTCCAATCGTCAGATTTCTGTCTCGAAAATTTGAATGCGCGCCAAAAGTAGATTTGAATTCAAATTGCGCGCCTAAACACTTTCCGAGAAACAAGAGCCCCCGGATAGGTTGGATGCACGTTTGGTTGGTAAGATCTTCAGAAAACATTCTTAAATAAACAAACACTGAAGAAATACAACGGTTCGCCCATTTGTATGTTTACATTGGAAGCTCTTCGGAAAGTGCTTTCATGTAAACAAGTGAGAAAATAAACGGTGTGGGAAAACGTTAGTTTTCAAACAAAGTTCGAACATTTTATCTGAGAAATAGACAATCCAGGGTTTTTTGTTACTTGTTCAAAATTTTTGGCGCGCAGTTTGAATTTGAATGTGCTCTTGTCGCGCGTGAAAATTTTCGAGAATACATCATATAATAGTCGGCCACCTCAGACCCCTGCTCCTCCTCCCCTTCCACCCCCTCCTAAGCCTAAGCCTAAATGAAATAGGGTACTTCTCTAAGCCTAAGCCTAAGCCTAAATGATATTTTCTCTAAGCCTAAGCCTAAGCCTAAGCCTAAGCCTAAGCCTAAGGAAAGGGTAATTATTTAAGCCTAAGGTAATTCTGTAAGCCTAAGCAAAAATCCGCCACTTGGTGTACATACAGCTGGTTCAATGGTGCAACGGTTGCGTTCATTGTGTGCATTTTTTTAAATTTTTTACATTTTATTTTTTACATTTTTTTTTCGTTTTATTTTTTATCACTCAGTATTCTTATAATACTTTTTCTGAAAATTTCCAAATTTGTCGCACGCAACCCCATTATGAATGCGCCCGTGAACACGCATCTGTTGATATGTGTCTTTAGGTGACTGAGCCTGATCTCTCTCCTCAACGTGTGATATGCTTGTTCATAGGGGCGTGTGAGAAGAGGGGAATCAACTTTATGAAGTTAGTGTTTTTTTTTTTACTTTTCATTTTATCTTATCAAATTCAATGACATTATCACAACAACAATTTTTTTTCCCTCAACTATTTTGAATTTGCCGCAACTCCATTGTGACTGCGCCCATCTGATCTTCGTTTGGGGGTTAGTGAACACAAGCCGTACGCGTTTCACCCAGCTATATGCAACATGTTAAGACGTGTTTTTGATCAGGTTGACAGGGGCGTGTGAGAAGAGGGGAATATACCGGACTGTCACCACCTTAAGTATGATTAACGTTTACTCACACACTGTAGGAAGTCTGTGGCGCCTAATTGTTGTTTCGACGTAGCACACCATGGCGTCATTTTTTTCACAAATCGTTTCCGAAGTTTTTTATTTTTAATAATTTTATTAGTAAATCTTTATATTCACATTATATTTGCCATCAATAAAACTTTTAGTAATTGAATCATTTTCAACAAAATTTTTCGTGAACAAGGTAAGAAACTTAGACAAAGACAAGCCCAAGTCTCTACAATGAAGAAAGAATACACAATATTGACCACAAGCAGTAGAAAGTCCCTGCAGACGTTTACCACTATAATTCCATGAAACACAATTTTTATTCATAAACTTTACAAAAACAGGTTTAGGTAATGCACCAAATGAACAAAAATAATCGCCGAGTCCTTCTCGATTAATACATATCGCAACCCAGTGCTCTCCAGCATGGTCGCTGGGTTTGGTATTAGCGATAAAACAACATGGTAAAGCATTAATTTCAGGTAATTTATCGCTAGGGAAAACACCAATAAATGTTTTAAATTTACATAATTCAGCGAGTTCAATAGAATTCATTACACAGTGTAGTCGAATTGCACGTTGCGGAATCTATCGATTGAGGCCACGTTATCGAATTCACAGTAAGCAACAAGTTCCAGTCCGAAGGCGGGTACAGCAGTTTCGAAAGTGGCATGTACAGATACGGGGCCGCTTTTTATAAGTTCCCATCCGGGGTTTTCAGCCTCTTCCGGCGTCAGATCAAAGGCAAAGTAGCAACTATTGTGGAAAAAATCGTCCATCGTTATTCCATTTGATCGTGTTTCGTTAGCCAGGCCTAGGGTATCCATCAATGCCATGTAGGCTCGTGTGTAGTGTGATTTACCAAAATCACATTTGATGCTTTCTCGTGGAATAGTCACACCACCGGCCTCTATGTAGATCTCCGATACATTAAAGTTGCCGAATGTAAATGGTGAGAGGCCGTAGGCACCGTGGAACTCTCGGGAATCCACAAATCCTATGATTATGCGTCTCGGTAGTTGTCCTGTTAGAATCGGTGTGGTTGGCGTACTCATGCGTCCAGCAGATACAAGCATGTTGACTACCGACACTCTACGGAGTGGGTATTTTGCCGGTTGTTTCAGTAGACTGGTCTCGATGGCTAGGTGCATGCTCGGCGTCACAATAGCATGTTTTACATACCAAGTCATGTCGATAATTTGTAGTTTGTACTCGGTTGGTGGTTGTTCAAAGTTTAACAAACAAAACTTGTCAGAGTTTCGATGTAGTTCAAGATCAATTCGGGTATTAGACAACATCAATTTATCAGTTTGAAACAAATCGCAATGAATAGGACTCATCAACTCAACAACAACAGACCCAACAAACTTTGTTCCGCGTTTAATAAAACCGTCATTTGATGCGGAATTACCCGCCTCACCCTGATCTTTCTGATACAAACTCGGTTTTAGCACTTGAGCTTTCTTGAATGCGTCGTTATTGAGTTCAGTTTCAATATATGCGCGATAATGATATAGTGGACCTGAATCAAATGCTGATTTGCCGTTTATGGCTACTTTTACTTGTTTGAACAGCGTTTGACCCAGTAAATTTATTGGTGCAACCCTAACCAAATCATTACCAATAGCAGAACCATCATAATTCACAATTCTAGTCTTAATAACCAAATAGTTTTTTGCAAGTTGAATGTAATGTGGTCCTGGTGGTACACAAAACTGATATGGACCTTCGGAAGTTATTGTATTAGAGGGATGAATAGGTTGCCAGTAACTGTTTTCAATCACTGTCTGGGTTGAAGGTACCGAGAAAAAATCGACAACTGAAGAACCGACAGAGTGGCTTGCACTGTCTAGTACTTGAGCGCTCATCATCTCAGAATATCCTCTGACCAAATTCCAGATTCTTTTTAGCTTTAGCTTTGGGTTTACTTTTAGGACTGACAGTTTTTCGTTTGGCGCGCTTATTTATACCCTCTCCTCTCAGGTGCTGACCCGCTTTCATCAGTAAATCGCCTGCTGCTTTTTTAGTATTTCTTTTAACAGTTCTTTTTACATTGGCACCTGATAAAACTTCGTTGGCAATGTTAGCACCGGTACTCAAAATTTTTCGTCCCACAACTTTTCCAGCTGAACCTGCTACAGGTAAAATGGCTCTATATAGAGATCTAAGCAAGTTACCCAAACCCCTGCCTCTTTGATAAGGTGAACCGTGAAAACCTGAGCCTTTTTGTAGATAAATAATCCATTCTTTTTCACTCAATGGTTTATATGTAACTCTCATACTTGTCTGAAATGTAGTGTTAAAACACACTTTCCGTAATGAAACTTGATAAGTGTATTCGAGTCGTCCTTGATACTGGTTGACACTGAAGAAAAAGTTTTGTGCAGAACCTTTTTATAGTGCACATGCAGAAATTCAGCATGTATAAGGTTTCCATGTTTCTTAGTTTCTGTTACTGTTAAAATTCTCAGTAAATTTTCCATGGTATTCCCTACTACAGAGGGTTCTACAATATCGCAATAAACATATAACCCATCAATACCTCCGTTCAAATCAGGAGGATGAGGGGCAGTTATGCTACTGCGTATAGTATGGTCATTGAAACCCATAAAGTAAGTCAAATGATCCGACAATCGGATCCCAAATCCTGCACTGAATGTGAGTCTCACATGTTCATCTACTATTTTAATCGTAATGTTTTCCGTACTTTCCTTCAACATTTTATTTATTGTTCTCACAATATCAATAGTCGTGTAAAAACCTTCGGGTACAGCCAAAATGGCATGAATTGCATTCTTTTCATTCAAAATAGCAATTTCATTAGCTTTCAAATAGTTTTCACTTTTAGAGTGCACATTATCCCATGAATAAGGATAAGATACTTCAACCAGTCCTACTTCCCATTCACCTTCTAACTTTATTTCTTTAGGCAGTCGTACCCTAAACTCTGATGTCGTGTTCTGACCCGACAGAGTGTTGCTGGGGAGACTCATGTAAAAACTCATTTTTCAAACTAGGGGCAGGTAAAATGTAGCCCAAACTACTGGCCAACAATGTAATCCAAATTTCTCTATCTTTTGTTTGCAAAGCCAGATTAACAATACTGGTTACCACTACTGTGTAAATCAAAAGTGTTTGTACACAAAATACAACCTGCTGCTTGGAAACAGAATGACCGCTGATACACCACTTGTCGGACATTGTTAAAGTTTAAAATAATTCACTCCTTATATACTAACCAGCTGGTCAGCGGGTAGCCAACCTTTTTTACCATTAACAAATTGTGCATAATGCCAAAGCATACCATCTCGTTTCTCAGATTTCAATAGTTTTTTAATTTTTGAAACTCTGTCTTCCTCCACCACACGAACTAGTTCGGGTTCGTAAAACACACCTTCTATCATTTCATTCCGAGCATCGGAAATGTTATAACAGGGCGGTTCTCTATGTTTCACTTCAGTTATCGTAAAAATTTCTTCACTAAAATTCTTTGTATAACCTTTTTTGAACTTATTTCTTTCCATTGAAATACGCACTGACTGACCTACTTCAAACCTAGGCTTTGTTTTAACTGTTTCGTAAAGCGTTTTCCAAACCCTTCCTTGATTTTCTTTGGTCACGTCAGACGGGGCCATCTTAATTGTCTGCTTATAAGACTTGTTAATACTCTCTGTTACGTCCTGTAAGACATCAACCCAACGTTGGGTATTGTAGGCTGTAAAAAATTTCCATAATCTAGTTTTCAATGTGCGAATAAATCTCTCTGCTATAGCACATTTTATTTCTGGTGAATTTGACCAACTATGCTGAATGTCATAATCAACTAACATTTTTTGAAATACTCCTTTAAACTCAGATCCTCTGTCACTAGTTAGACGCCATGGAATGCGTTTTGTTCGCTCAAGTATTCTACTAAAAGCTTCTGCAGTGTTAGCAGGTGTTTTTCGTTTGATAGCCTCACAAAAAGCAAATCTAGATAAAACATCTACACAAACCAAAATGTACTGATAACCATTGTTTGCGTGTTTCAAGTTCCTCATATCAGCCAAATCAGTTTGCCATGCTACATCTAAACCAGCGGCTTTGGTTTTATTCCTCTTAAACTTTCGTCTATAAGTTTTATGTATGGCAAAAGTTTTTTGTTTAGATAAAAACTCCTCAACATGTTTTCTTTTCACATTTTTATTCAGTTTTTTAGCTTCGCGTAATACAGAATCAGCACTAGAAAAACAAGCAACACTAGAAGGATTATAGTATACATTTCTCAGAAGCTCCTCCATGTTGTGACAGGAATTCTTTTGAGTCTTCTTTTTATATTGACAATCACAGGATGTTTCGCAGGTTTCTTGAATATTTTTGCTCTCTTCAGGATTCGTAGACTGGCATCTCGTGTGGCCTTCTTGAAATCAGCTCGTGCTATCTTAGCGGCTCGTATAGGAAGTATCGGTTCGGCAAGTTTTCGTTTACGTGAGGTGACCCGTGCAATCTTGGAGGCCCTGATAGGAAATATCGGTTCGGATAGTTTTCGTTTGCGTGATCCGGCTCGTGCAATCTTGGCTGCTCTGATGGGCTCAATCGGGTCGAGTTGTTTCCGTTTGCGTGCTATACCAGGGTTCTCATAATGGGGAGACACAATCAAGTCCGAATGTCTGGCAGCATGGATGGCAGGTGCTATCTTCATCCGTTTTTCACCTGGTTCCTCTTTAATTTTTCGTTTGATTCCTTTGCTGTCGACGTCCATGTCGGATACATACATTGGTGGAGCATATTCATAAATAGGTTGGTGAACACTGATTTCATAAGGTTGTACATGAGGAGCACTGGTCTGTGTAACATATGGTTGTACATGTTGAACACTGTTCTGTGTAACATGAGGTTGTACATCATTGAAATAGTTTGATCGTAGAGCAAAATATGCACTCATGGCTTGCTGATAAAGTCGTGCTTTAATGTCAACGGGATGATTGCTAGCCAAAATCTCCCTCAATTTAGTCTCAAAATCCGTAATTTCATTAATAGGGGTATCAGATAATGGATTAATAAGTTGCATAGCTATATTTTCAGGAATTACTGCCATTTTTCGTGCGTGTTTCATGATAATAAACTAGCCAAAAAAGATACAACAGGTACTAAAAGTTGAGGTAAGAAACCACCTTTTTGAAACAAAACTTTACGTTTTTCTTTCAGCGATACACTTTTTCTTGCCAAGACATACAGCTGTTTTTTGTAACGTTTTAGTTTTTTCAGTTCTTGTGGTTTCAATTTCACCGTACCATGTAAAACATTAAATATCACCTCTGACAATGCTTTAATCAATTCGTTATCACTTTTTTCAATTATAACTTTTCTCAGTTTAGGTTTAGCTTTAGAGAGAACTGCGAGAGAGTGATAATGTTGACGCACACAGTTAGACATGATTGAATAATGAATTTTATTTCTCCTTATATACCCACATGCAGGGGTCATCAGGAAAAATATTAGTTACCAATCTCATATCATCTTCGGTGGATGGTGCTAAATCCAAAACCAAGTACGAAAATCGTTTAGCACAAGCATCAGCGTGAGATTCCAAGAAATACTTTTGTTTAGTAGGAAATATCTGCCTTGCTAAATTCAGTACTTGTAGTGAATCAGCTGGTGATTTCATTAGAATTAGATAATGTGAGTTTATGCGAGCTGTTCTTAAGCCTGCATGAAAAAGGTTCTGTACAATGTGAATTACTGACAAGTTGTGATGGTGTGAACCTTTTGTGAACAGATCGGAAAGTTCTTTGGCGCCTACCGAAGACATAAGGTCGTCGCATATTAATAATTTCGGTGATTTATCATCTCTAAACATGTCCGTGTCCGGCACACCTTCTATAAAAGTCACCAAATGAGAAATTTCGTTGTATCCGTCTTGCCATTCACCATAAGCCAAATAAATTTTCTTTGGAGGTGGATTAATCATTACATGAGCATTTTTTATCAGTTTCTTAGTCCACTCCGATTTACCACACTTTGTAGCACCTGCTAGGCAGGCAGTGAAAGGAGCGTCGAATTCCATTTTAAATAAATTCCGTCACCGCGGCTTCTATTTATACCATTTTATTCCAGCAGAATTGAATGCAGTTGTACCTCAAAATCATGTTTCCAGTCATTTTTAATTTTAATAAATGGATTATCGTTGAAAATATCATTTAATTCTAGTACAGGAACATTAACAACAGAACAGTAAAAATGATACAGATCAATCACAGTAGATCGGTCCAGATATCTGTGGGCCAACCATCCGAGTAATTTGTAAGTGTCCCATCGTCGAAAGCTGCTATCCTCCTCGTATGCGTATTTATAGTCGATTATCGTGTTGAGGTGTGGAGGGCAGTGGTTCTCGGCAATCTCGATTAAGCAGTCGATAAATTCATCCGCGTAGGCCAGTATGAAACAGTATCGGGTGTAGCCAGTGTAGTCGGTGCCAGCGAAATCCATCTAAAAAATTTTATTCGTATATTTCATGGAGACACATAATAAAATCATCAAAATATGTAGTCATGACAAGCATAAATGGATCACAAAAATCAAACAGTTTATATGCATCCAAATCTTTGTAGAGAAATCTCTCAATCACAGCTTCTTTGGAGATATTCACATCAAACTTGTGAATTTCATGCTCAGCCCAGCCTCCATATGAATCTCCAGCACACATTCGTATCTGATGACTGAATTCTTCAGCGTATGAAATGATGAATAACCGCATCCGTTGCTCATTATGAGACATTCTGTAAGGAGTGACAGCTTCAAAGTTGCAAAATGAAGAATGAAGAGCTATAAAAATGAGTTACCATAGAAGGGAGCTACCGTATACCATAGAAGGCGGAGTCAATGACGTCATGAAACCATTACCGTATACCATATCAATGACGTCATGAAACCATTACCGTATACCATTAATAAAAAAAAAACATGTCTGAACATGTTGAGTATATAAAGAGTGATTTTCTACATTTCCATCATTATTCGACAATGTCAACTCCTAAACGCCCATCAAAACTCCTCAAGGAAGAATCTGGTTTGTTATTTCCTATTCTTTTTATCATTTATTTTTTTAATCACTTCCAATCGCTTATTTAACCCATTTCAGAACTGGTCACACCGACATTCGATAGTCAACTACCAACCGATACCTGGGATCAGCTGATGATGGACTTCAAAGCCGATCACTCATTCCCTCACACGCAACCACCTGAGTCTCAACCACCGCCACTCAATACAGATGTCTTTGCACCCTGCGCTACCGCTCTACCGCCTATTTCGAAACTACCGACTTGTCAAAAGAGGAAACGCCATGCACCTACAGAGACAAAGAAGTCAATGGCTACTCAGACTGAACCCAAAAAGACTATCAAAGTGTGTTCTAATGAGTCGAAAAAGACTGTTAAAGTGAACTCTAAAGGCCATATAGTGATTCGGATTGTGATCAAAAGAGAGTGATTACTTTTATTTTACTACTATGTATTATTTGTTTCTACTACTAATTATTAGATTCTACTTTGTATTATTTGTTAAGTATTGAATATAAATTATGTTTCTACGAATAAAACCCAAGTTTCCAAGTTGTTTGGTAGAAGTTTTTTATTAGCACATAAATATTATCACAGAAATATATTATCACAGTAGGTAACTGAGAAATACACATGAAATTATCGAATGTACCCATATGGGTAACAAACCATGTCAGGTGCAATAACACATTTATCAAACACAAATTGGTATGTTTTCTTAGCGGCTTGGGTAACAACAACATTATGCTGTTTGCGAGCTATTTGTGTAAATTTAATATCAATTTTAGTAGTTATAGATTGCATATAATCATTGACAATTTTTTTCATACTGTTAAAATTCAATAATTTAGAGGCCTCATCAGTGAGGGTAAAACCTCGAATTTTTTCTACACACTGGCCCTTAGATGTTTTAAAGGCGTACTGCTTGGGGCCGCAGCTTACAAACTCGGTGATAAAATCGCCGTCTAACTCACATGTGAGGTCACCTAAATGTTCTCCAACAGGGAGAACTGGTGAACCAGGTGTGGACAGGTAAATGACAGAATCGGTATCAAAATATAATACATTATTTTCAATCTCATTCAGGTAGGAGTACAGTTTCAGTCGTGCCTGAGCCGTCACAATGGAGGCGTAGATTACATTTGTGGAGGGTAACTCCTCCACAAATTCATCGGCCGACTTGTATGTCACTGAAATGAGTTCGTCGGAGATGATATCGACAGCTTCGACAATGATGGAGTCGTCGGTGAGCATCAAATAGAACTGGTCGGGCTCGGTGATGAACTTCTGTTTCGACAGTGTCTCCCGCTGTCCGAATTTGCCCCCTGCAAATGTGAAATGTGTTAATGATATAATGGAAAAAATAAATCTACAAACATGTACAAATGAGTAAAAAATAAGATAAAATTAAACTAACAAAATGAGTTGAGGCACAGCTTGGCTGTCGCCCTCAGTCCAGGATTCTTCGCGATGTTGGCTGCTTCCAGCTGAACATCCTCCTTGGCCTTGTAGTCCGCAATGTACTGCGCCTTCTGCTCATCGGTGTCGCAGCCCCTAGGATATCCCGATGCCTCGACTTTGGTCTTCAGGAATGAGTTGATGTAGCCCGTGAATGGGCCGTCACCTGCCTCCATCCATTCGTCGAAGTGGTAAACTTCGGCTATTTCGATGACCCTGAGTGAGTGAGTGAGTGAGTGAGTGAGTGGGTGAGTGAGTGAGTGAGTGAGTGAGTGAGTGAGTGAGGAACCAACTTGTATCCCTGATCCATGGCCTCGTACAGCTCCATAGTAGCCCAGGTACCCCAGAACTGGCGCTGCTCGGGCGTGTGCTCACACTCGTTGTCCTTCAGCTTGGCACACTCGTAGCACAGAGGAAACAGCAGTTTGCTGTCCATCTTGAGAGGGAGCACCGGATGGAGAAGGTGCTGAGGCGGCAACACCAGGCACTGAAAATAATCAATGTTAGACAAATACAAGCATATACAAATACAAGCATATAAAATTATGATAACAAACCTTGATTAGACCTCTGTATGTTCGCATGTTGATTTCATCAAACTTTTCAGTGATGACCTCTGGGTGGCCTTTAGGGAACTCGCCGTACTTGAGCACCCAGGGGTACCTGTAATTACCATACTTAATGGAAATAGAAATAGAAATTAATAATGTGAATAATTTAAAAAATAAAAAATAAAATTTGAAAAACTAACAAGCTGCAAACATCCACATAGTGGATTTTCTCTTCTCCGGAGACCTTGTGGTGAAGTTTGCGGGTGTTTGTGCGACCACCATAGAAGGCATCTCTTGGATCCAGTGGCTCGTACTTCTTCTGCTGCCCCATGTATTCAGCCATCTCTCGGTTGGCTCGCATCTCGGCTCGGATCTCGCACTCCCAGCGTACATTGACATGGTATCCTAAAAAGTTTGTAAAAATAAGTACAATCGTATAAATGTGTAGAATTCGTAATTACTTACCCGCATCTTGCAATTGCTCTAGTCGTTTCATTGTCCGCTCATATGCCTGGCCAGCAGTCATGTGGGATCGAGGGAGGATTGTCTGTCTTCTCAGACATGTGTGACCATGCCATAGACATCCTGAAAACATGTCGAAGAATTGTGAATTGAATGCAGGAATGCCTTGCTACAGACATCCTAAAAGTGATATTGAAGAATTGATCATGTAAACTCACCGTTAACTTCCCACAAGTTTTGTGGGTTGCCCACTTCTTGACCGTCAATCTTGTATGTATGGCCCGCGGTGGAAATGGAGGCTTCGCCGGAATTGCCGGCGTGTTTCAGCTGGATACCTTGGCTGTGCTCTATCCATCTCAGGTACTTGATGGCTAGAGCCGACTGCGTATCGCGGCTTCGGTAACCTGAGTGAGCGAGTGAGTGAGTGAGTGAGTGAGTGAGTGAGTGAGTGAGTGAGTGAGTGAGCGAGTGAGTGAGTGAGTCAGTGACTGAGTGAGTGAGTGTGTTAGAACCTTTACTTGGCGGTATGCCAATCGTGTTTTCTTCCATGAAGTTCTGTCTAAAAATGCGCATGCACAGGCTGGCAATGGTTGTAGAGGCCGTGAAGGGGTCCAAATCATGAGTCTGAAAACATGGAATAAATTTATTAACAATGAATTTATTAAACTTCAAAATTCATCATGACTAACGGATTTGATGAGTTTGCGGAAATGCAAACAGCCCTTCTGCAGGATCTCCACATCCAAGTGACAGTATTGTTTGATTTCCTTCTGGAAATCAAACTTGTCATGTTCGTGCGCCGCGTACCATTCTCTAAACTTCTTTAGAGAGTCGGTCTTCATGCTGTCGACCCCGTAGTACCTGAGTGAGGGAGTGAGTGAGTGAGTGAGTGAGTGAGTGAGTGAGTGAGTGAGTGAGTTAACCAACTTCTCGTCTGGCAGTTTGTCCAGAACTGCGTTCCAATTCTCTGGTCGGTTGAAGTAGTGCGGGAAGTACCCTTTGGCCAGCTCAACATTGTTCACCTCTAGTCCCAATGCCGAAGGGAAAGCGGACAGCGGCATGGTGAGGAAGCAGTGGCTGTCCAATACCACAACTCTGCTGTACTCCATTCTGAAATATTTTATTATTCAGTAACAATTTGACAAAACATACTTTAATCAGTAATAGTAACAAAAACTTACCTTATTATCTGGCTGCCTCGTGTGATCACCTCTGGTGTGGCACCTTGCTTGATGACCCACTGCATCAGGAACTGAGTGTCATAGGCTTTGCCTGAAACAGTGTTATTTGAATAACTAATAACTGTGAAATAAAATTAATAAACTCACCATTATGAGCGATGGCGATACAACCCTCGTTGGGTTTGCTGAACAGGTAGGTACAGAACTCATCGAGTGCATTGAGTCCCTCGAACTCTTTGATTTCACAGATCAGGCATGGTTTAGTTGGACACTTTTCACATACCTGAAATAAAGTTGTTTGTGGATATGGATAACAAAGAATGTATAAGTGTAAATAGTAATAGAATAGTGAACTAACTTTAGAAGAGCAGATGAGATTGACTTTGTGCTCAAACACTTTGCCCTGGTGGTTGTCTTCCAGCTCAGTGCACTGCGTACTCTCCATATCGAAAAATATAAATGGTTTCGATTTGTCATCTGACTCAACTTGCTGGATGTAGCAGAGGTGGTCAGGATCCACATACTGTTTGCAGATGTGGCAATCATAATGCCCGCATTGATGTGCTGTCTTCGGGTTGTAGTTCGTCCCACAATCAACACACTTGTGGACCACATCACATGTGGATTTGCTGTCTTTGTGGGAGGTTACTTCAAGGTGGCGGTTGTAACATGTAGTCGATTTGAATGACCGCTTGCACTTCTCGCAATGCCTGGATGTTTCGGGTTCGCATAGTCCATACATCATGCAACACTGACAGTTCTGTCCACAAATAGTGTGACATCGTTTGTCCTGGTATGGGACCAGACAAACATTACACCAGTAGCTTCTGGCAAAAAACCCGGGCAGTGATGTGATCACATCAAAGTGGTCATCGTGATGAATGAGATTGATGAGTGGACCGTTACCAATTGTGTACACCCGCTCCATGAGATGGTGTTTGCTGTAGACCTGAAAATAGTTTGATTGGTTACCCAGAAGTACAACAAAATCTGAAAATACAAGAAAAATAAACTAACATCGATTTGATATTCACTGAACAGCGGCGTGGCGTGCATCAGCTTCAGATGATCGAGGGACCATAATTCGGCATGATCCTGCAGTCCCACTGCAGTCATCAACTCGGTTGCTTTGTTCTTCTGAGCCAGTTTGTCATGTCTGCGAACTTGGTCCCAGGTTTTGGGATCTGAAATCAAATTTACAGTTGAATGTGAAAAAATCAAGAAACTTCCTTTAAATTACCTTTTTCTTTATTTAGGCGTGCCCGACCGACAACCAGGGCCCGAGGAAGGCAGAGTCCGTCTTTAGGAATGTGGATCACTGTTGACTTCTTGACCAGCCATTCGTCAAAGTTGCCGTTTAGCTTGAGCCTACCACCGCCCTGAGGTATCTTGATGTGTGTGATCTTGATGATCAGCTTGTCATCCAGGTTGAATGCCAGAGCCGATGTTGCAATGTTCTGAAGTGAGTGACTGAGTCAGTGCGTGAGTGAGTGAGTGAGTGAGTGAGTGAGTGAGTGAGTGAGTGAGTGAGTGAGTGAGTGAGTGAGTGAGTGAGTGAGTGAGTGAGTGAGTTAGTGAGTGAGTGAGTGAGTGAGTGAGTGAGTGAGTGAGTGAACCTCAATATCGCGGATGACAGTCTCTGCATCCATGTGTTGTCGGAATGGTATGAGAATGGGTTTGGACAGACCCTGATGCTTAATCTCTAGACCCACTCGATCCGCATCTTGTGGATCGAGGACCGCGAGCTCAATCAGATGATTGACTGTCTGAAAATTAAATAGTTGATGGCTAAATAAATATGAGGAAAGAAAAGGAAATAATAAAATAACTAACATCGATCAATAGTTGGTGAATCGATACAGGCAGTAGATGCAGATTTCGGAACCTCAGGGTGTATGCGGTACCTGTGATGGCGAATCGGCGCACATATTGATCTCTTGGAGTGCCGATTTGAATAAAATCTTCCAAATTATACTGTTCATTATCGCTGGTTGATGGTCGATCGTCCGGTTGAGCACTGGTTGATGGCTCATCTTCCTGATGACCGCTAGTTTCATCAGGCTGGACATTTCGCCGTCGTTTCCTCAGAGGCTCGATATTATCGAAAACTGGGGATTCCGGCTGCGACATTTCTGGAAGAATGAAGTAAAAGTGTAAAAATAGCTCTATATATAGCAATATAAAAGCACAATAGCGAATCCTGGCGGAAATGAAAGTGCGCAAGGCTTGCGGATAGTAAAAATGCAAAGGAAAGACACATTAGCGGTGTCTGATTTCAATAAATCCGAAAAAAAATTGTGTGATGGAGTATATGTCTAAACATGTTTAGTCATTTACTCCATCATCCGTGAAAAATTCCCATTACCGTATTCCTGAATGTTTATAAATGTTACCATAATTTATGGATTATATGTCTAAACCATGTTTAGTCATTTACTCCATTCTCCGAGAAAAATTCCCATTACCGTATTCTTGAATGTTAACAAATGTAACCGTAATTTATGGAGTATATGCCTAAACCATGTTTAGTCATTTACTCCATTCTCCGTGAAAAAATACCATTACCGTATTCATGAATGTTAACAAGGTTACCGTAAACTATTGTGGCACAGCTCTCACCCCTCATGTTTACCCCTAGAGCCGACAGCAAGCGCTCGGGCGCCCCTGCTTGCTGATTGGTCAGAGCCCTAAAGGCATTTTAGTAGTGTATGTAGAAGTCTAAATGGAATATGTAAATTTGGGGCTCATGGGTTGAATGTATGTAACAAGAAACTGAACTGTTTCAGTAAAATTTTGCATTATGAACCGGGTCGTTTAATAAATCAGTATACCAGCATTATCATGTAGAATGGGTGACAATACTCAGAGTTTAGTTTAGACTGAATGAATGGGCTACATGTCTGAGCATTTTTATAATACACTCATACTATCCTTATGTTTTTACATTTAAACTGTGTTACATTGGTTTTACATGAATCAGTCAGTCATACTTTATGTAGCGTTATCATGTAGAAGTAGTGACATTACTCGTTTCGATTGCTGTTGTTTAGACTACATAGCTACATTTCTGAGCATTTTATTAGGATACAATGATACTAGCATAACATTTTTTACATAGCTTACATAGGCTTTACATAATATCTGTCAATCATACCGTTTGCATACAAATGTAACATGTAAACCTTTAGTTGATTTACCCAGAAACTTTCAAATATTAACATACACAAACACATGTACATAGAATTGAGTGAGTGAATGAGGGAGTGACATGTTATTCCTACTTATGCGATAATTAGTTTCAAGATTTTATTAGATGTTACCGTAATACTAGCATAAGCGGTTTCATATTTATAAATTTATGCGTTATATAGATGAGTCAATAATGTTTGCACACTGTTACATGTAATCCTTCAGTTAGTTGATTTACCCAGAAACAAATATCAACAGCAGCACATGTACATATTATTGCACCATACATTGCAATTGTGAAAACTCCCCTCATTAAATGATGGCTACTGATCAGATTCGCCGTTTTTATGATCACTGGTTATCCACGCCGAAACAACATGAAGTTTCCAAGCGTGTAGCTAGATTCAGATTCCAAGTATATCCCAATGGCGGCACAAAAAAACGTTCTTGATCATTATAATTAGGGGACACGGATTTTTAAAGCATATGGTGCTCATTGGTTTATCATAGAAACAAAAAATGTGAATAAACTGCTTTCCTTAGGTAAATTCCCCTCTTCTCACACGCCCCCGTCGAAAAAAACACGTCTTAACATGTTGCACGGGTCAAACGCGTACGGCTTGTGTTCACTAACCCCCAAACAAAGATCAGATGGACGCAGTCACAATGGAGTTGCGGCAAATTCAAAATAGTTGAGGTGAAAAAAATTATTGTTGTGATAATGTCATTGAATTTGATGAGATATAATGAAAAGTAAAAAAAAACACTAACTTCATAAAGTTAATTCCCCTCTTCTCACACGCCCCTATGAACGAGCATATCGCTCGGTCTCCTAAAGACACATCAACAGACGCGCGTGCCCTGATCACTAGATGGATTAGTGAAATTAGGATGCATTCATAATGCGGTTGCATGCGGCAAATTTGGAAATTTTCGGAAAAAGTATTATAAGAATATTGAGTGATAAAAAATAAAACGAAAATAAAAAAAATGTAAAAAATAAAATGTAAAAAATTTAAAGAAATGCACACAATGAACGCAACCGTTGCACCATTGAACCAGCTGTATGTACACCAAGTGGCGGATTTTTGCTTAGAGAATTACCTTAGGCTTAAATAATTACCCTTTCCTTAGGCTTAGGCTTAGGCTTAGGCTTAGAGAATATATCATTTAGGCTTAGGCTTAGGCTTAGGCTTAGGCTTAGGCTTAGAGAAGTACCCTATTTCATTTAGGCTTAGGCTTAGGAGGGGGTGGAAGGGGAGGAGGAGCAGGGGTCTGAGGTGGCCGACTATTATATATTACATCACAGTTATAGCCTAACAGAGTGTCTAGTTAAGTTAGCCAAAAAATTTTCAGTTTAAATTGAAATAATCTGTGTTTGGCGTGCTTTAAAATTAAAAATTTAATATTTTTTATAACACGACTGGACAACGTATGAAAACGGCGTTTAATTCATTGCAACGTGCCTAACCGACCCAGAAAATCAGTTTTTGATAACAAACAAGAAACCCTGACCAAGCTATATAATAATACAACTGCATTTCCGGCTATAAACCTCACGGCACATTATCCCATTTATTCTACTCAATTTTTTAGGCACACAATTGGATTTTAAATCTGCTCTCAAATTTTTTCAGTTTTTTTTCACGTGACAGTTGACTTAACGTTACGGGGCCCAATTATTTGTACATATATTTGGATAACGGATCCTTGATTTTTCGAATAACAAATAAACCGGATTGAGCTACATACAATTTTCATTGATATTTTATTTATGGATATAACTTACCATATGGAACTTGAGGCGGGCTATCCGATTATTTTAATTAAAATCGTGTATCTCATAACATACACCAAAATGAAAAGTCTGCAGACAACCGCGGGTTTTGACTCATCTTTTTGTCCTGTACTGTATATATGGTACCATAAGTACTCCGCATTTCCGGCTATAAACCTCACGGTACATTAACCCGTTTATTATCCTTGACGTTGGAATAGTAGACCGATTTTCGCACCGACAACCGTTTTCCAATCATCTTCATCTGCGCATTATTTTCAGAATATGTTTTCCACATAATTCCATTATGCTATAGCCCATCCAGGGTTTCTTGTTAGCCAAAAAAATTTTGGCGCGCAGTTTGAATTCAAATCTGTTTTTGGCGCGCTTTCAAATTTTCGAGAAATAAAAATTTTTAAACATAACATTTGGACAAGAAACGAAATGTTCGCTCAATTCATTGCATACGTGCCCAACCGACCTGCAAAATTTATTTTTGATAACAATAAAAGCTGACCAAGCTATACGGACGTC
This sequence comes from Daptonema setosum, assembly GCA_964036265.1. Taxonomy (NCBI): domain Eukaryota; kingdom Metazoa; phylum Nematoda; class Chromadorea; order Monhysterida; family Xyalidae; genus Daptonema; species Daptonema setosum. The sequence continues at coordinate 10,191 of CAXIWR010000029.1, read as the reverse complement.
AAAAGGTTTACAGAAAAAGTTTTGACAGACAACAAACTTTGAATGAGTCACTCTATAAACGAGCGTTTCCGATTCGATAAATCTCCTGTCACGTAGACAGAAGAAGTATTATAGCCTGTTCATGTTTTTAGTTTTTTTTTCTCAAAACTTTTCTGTGTAAATTTTTTCACTCACCAACTTTTTTGCGCAAAATAATTTTCAAAAATTATTTTGTTCACATGATTTCTAGAAGACTTATACATAAAGCCAGCCCAGCCCGTATGTTGTTTTTGCAAGCAAAAATACTGCCCAATACTTCTGATGAAACATTACTATCCTCAACTCAACTCGGTTGACACCATAGTTCAACACAGTGAAGCATGGGGTGATGATGATTAATGCGCATGTTAACACTGACTGTCTGATGTTCCATTATCAGACGTTTTGGGCAACATTTTTCCTTGCAGAAACAACATACGAGCTTTACATACGTACTTGTGCGCTTGATTTATTGTACTTACGGCAAAAAATGTGTATGTTACATATATACCATTCTCAATTGTTCAGCAGACTAAGTTCCATAGTTGTAAAACTTTATCATGTATAGAAATTTATCGGATTTTGATCATGAATTCTCTTTTTCCGAGGTTTTCCTAATAGGAAATTATGAAAAGTTTTTATTGGATTGGTGCAGATTGGTGAGTTGAGTGTTCTACATAATCAATTAGAGATTGCTATACAAAATTTGTGCCTCATTCTTCGTACTGTGTGATAACGGATTAACGGAAATTAAAAATCCAGTAACAAGATACCATGACCGAGCTATAATAAGCCATCTATTTGGCCCGCCGGTGCCCCAAACTCTGATGGCCTACTTAAATGTCAGTCATTGTGTGGATGAACCGGGCCAATCCTTACGGGCCACACCGTTTTTGGTGAGAGAAAAAAACGGAAAATCGCATTTTCATCGTTTTTGAACCGAAAATGTAAATTTATCCCTACCAGGTCAAATATAGCTAGGGAGATGTAAAATTCGCACGAGAAACCAAAAAAATAACCCTAAAATTTTAGTAACAAGATATCATGACCGAGCTATAATAAGCCATTTATTTGGCCCGCCGGTGGCCCCAAACTCTGATGGCCTACTTGAATGTCAGTCATTGGGCGGATGGGCCAAACTTTATAGTCTATTCAGGCTTTCTTGTTGCTCAAAATAGTTCTGACGCCCAGTTTGAATTCAAATCTGCTTTCGGCGCGTGTTTCAAATTTTGTGAAATAAACTATTTTTTTTCATATTACATTTGAACAACATATAAAAGTTGTGTTTTGGTTTAATGAAGAAATGGTAACGGATTCATAGAAGTATTTTTATATCAAGATACATTGAACAAGCTGTACAGGGTTCCTCGTTCCGGATTTTTTTGGCGCGCGTTCAAATTCGATTCTGCTTTTGGCGCGGGTTTAAAATTCACCTAATATACTCCAATTTTTAAAATGAAAAACACTGAGGGGGAATTTTCTCCCGAAAAATGAGGAATGGACTACACCTCAGGGGACTAAATGAACTCTTTGAAATCTTTAAAGAGGGGGAATTATATTTTCCCTCCCTTTCTCGTCCGCTGATTATGTAATGTCAATGACTTGTTTACGTACGTTTTGGGCCCGTTATATTGGCCAACCACATTTATTATAGACAGATCGGATGTTTTAGAAATTCATTCACGTTTTTATTGCCCAACAACCTCAGAATTTTTTTTGCAGTATCTGGAAATTCTCAATTGCAAAATTATTTCTGCTGAAATAACCGCTATAATGTGAACACAATGTTTTAAGTGCGATTTCAAATTTTTCAAAAAAAAAATTCTTCATATGTCGTTTGGACATTGTATGGCCTAATTCGTTATATAAATAAAGCCCGTATGTTGTTTCTGCAAGCAAATATATTGCCCTATTGCGTCTGATAATGAAACATCAGTAGCCTCAACTCAACTCGGTTCACACCATAGTTTAACACAGCCTTGCATGGGGTGATGATGATTGATGTGCGTGTTAACACTGATTGTCCGATGTTTCATTATCAGAAGTTTTGGTCAAAAATTTTGCTTGCAGGAACAACATACGGGCTTTAGGTGGTATATAACGGGTTCATAAAAATATTTTTTTTGGTAACAAGAAGCCCCGACCAAGCTATAAGAAAAGCAATCAAAATCTCAAGTATGTACGGTGAGGTGTACTTGCGTTTGCGTATATAGGTTGCATTAGCAAATATAATAGTGAGGTTTATTTTTGGCTTGTGTTTGAAACCCGGAAATAACTTGAAAAAAATTCTCTTCTGCTATTTTTGGTTTGTGTTTGAAACCCGGAAATATCACGATTTTTTTTCTTTTATACTGGCATTGCTTTATTTACTGAATTCAACAGGGCACACTAATATTATATCAGAATGGTGTTTTCATAGTGGCCATAAACTGACGGGCCATGGCAGAAACCCATTGGCAACGCGTCAGGGTCTGTGTGTCATGCCAGGTTTTGAACTTACGACCTTAGGTTGCTAGTCCGGTAACCTAATCACTAGACTACACAGGTGACAATCGATTCAATTATTACATCTGCCAGGAATAAAATGCGAATCCGCCCCCCCCCCCCCCCCCTCAAACAATAGAGTAGACAGGCGACATTATCTGATAAGATTACTGAATAATCTGTTTTGAAACATTAGATTACTGCATAATCTATTTTGAAACTTTAGATTACTGCATAATCTAATTTGAAACACTCTTAGATTACTGCATAATCTATTAGTAAACACCCTTAGATTACTGCATAATCTAATTTGAAACACTCTTAGATTACTGCATGATCTATTTTGGAACGCTTTTAGATTACTGCATAATCTAATTTGAAACACTCTTAGATGACTGCACAATCTATTTTGAAACATTAGATTACTGCATAATCTAATTTGAAACACTCTTAGAGTTCTGCATAATCTATTTTGAAATACTCTGTGGCACACAAATTATGTGAAACTCTTATGCAGAACCAGTTTTAGTTGTCCCGAAAACGTTATGTTATATTACACATGTATGTATTAGTTTCAATTGAACTTACTTTTAACGTAAACAACTAAGATGGGCCAAAATAGAACTATTGATAATTGAATTATTAATTTTTGAATTACTGAAATCCTTGAATTGTTGATCTTTTAATTATTAATCTTTGAATGATTCATCTTTCAATTTTCGCTTGATGGGGGCATGTATAAATCATAATCAAGCAATCCAATTAATTGTATTCATTATTCGTATCTTTAATTATTCAGTTGTTTACTGATTTCAATTCAATCCATAACGAACTCTTGAGGTTGTCATGTAAAGTTTCTTCCTCACTTACAACAAGTACACTTTTTCACTTACAAGTACAATTTCTCACTAACAAGTGCAACACTTTCTCACTCAGAACTACATTTTCTCACTTAGAAGTACACTTTTTCACTTTCAAGTACACTTCCTCACTAAGTACACTTTCTAACTTACAAGTACACTTTCTCATTTACAAGTACACATTCTCACTAACAAGTACACTTCCTCACTTACATGTACACTTTCTCATTTACAATTACACTTCTTCCTGACAATTACACTTTCTCACTAACAAGTGCAATACTTTCTCACTCAGAACTACATTTTCTCACTTAGAAGTACATAATCTCACTTAAAAGTACACTTTTTCACTTTCAAGTACACTTTCTCATTTACAAGTACACATTCTCACTAACAAGTACACTTCCTCACTTACATGTACACTTTTTCACTTACAAGTACACTTTCTCATTTACAATTACACTTTTCCTTTCAAGTACACTTCCTCACTAAGTACACTTTCTAACTTACAAGTACACTTTCTCATTTACAAGTACACATTCTAACTAACAAGTACACTTCCTCACTTATGTACATGTACACTTTTTCACTTACAATTTCACTTTCTCGTCTACAATTATACTTTTTCTTTACAATTACACTACTATCTGACAATTACACTTTCTTATTTACAATTACACTTTTTCCTTACAATTACACTTTTTCCTTACAATTACACTTCTATCTGACAATTACACTTTCTCGTCCTCAAAAGTTGTTTAGCCTCGGGATACTTTAACCTCCATAATCTTTATTACGGTTGATGTATAGCCTAGCCAAGGTTTCTTGTTACTCGCAAAAAATTTCGTAGAATAATAAACATTCACTTCAATCAGATTATTGAATTTATCACGTAAGGACCTTCCTTGTTCCATAAGTTGTTTAGCCTGAGGAAAGGTTAACGCATGTACTTTTTTGTAGGCCGCGTGTATTTTTGTTCGACTAAGCTTTCTATTACAGTTATCAAAAAGGTCATTGCGTCAGCGGGTTGTCATTTTGACGGAAGTTTTTACAACTATAAATATGCAGTTATAATCAGAATGTGATAAAAGTAATAAATTGAATTTGATTTGAATTAAAAGTTTATTTTAACTTGAATTTTAATTTTAATTTCGCGCGCCAGTTTGAATAGGAATTCTCGCCCACGGGTTTTATATACCGCTAAGCTTTCTGTTACAGTTATCAAAAAGGTCGTTGCATCATTAGGTCGTCTTTTTATGGGACATTTCCACAGCTACAGCTATAAATATGCAGTTATAATCAGAATGTGATAACAGTAATAAATTGAATTTGAAATCCATCTTAAGGTACATAGTTTGGCAAAATGTGAGCGTAGTATTCCAGTTGGAGAGAAAGCGGAATATCCCCTATTGCCAGAACTTGCATTTAGTTCATAATACCTTAATTTCAGCTCAAATACAAGTTCCTCACTTTTCCATGTGTGATTGCTTTACCCCCTTTTTCAATATCACTTACAAAAAGTTACAATGGTACAGATGCAAGTATGAATTTTGACCCGGAAGGCCAAACACAACAAACGCCCGACCGAAATACCAATACTCAAGTTCAGTGCGTGCAGCGACTGTTGTCCTAAACAACAACAACAACAACAACAACAACAACAACAACAACAACAACAACAACAACAACAACAACAACAACAACAACAACAACAACAACAACAACAACAACATCAACAACAACAACAACAACAACAACAACAACAACAACAACAACAACAACAACAACAACAACAACAACATCAACAACAACAACAACAACAACAACAACAACAACAACAACAACAACAACGTCCTGTAAACCTTTTCCCATACCTGTCTAAATCTAAAATTGAACTTCTCGTTAGAAATGGCCCAATTAAATCTCAATGAAATGTTGATGCAATTTGATTCCAAATGCCCGAAGTATATTTCAAATCAAACATTAAAAAGCATACCAACGCTGAATTCAAATGATTTTGGCGCGCATTTTCATTTAAAGTAACAAGTAATTTCGACCAAGCTATATAGTCGAATTTTTTGGTTACGCCTTTTTTTGGGAACTTTTTTTGTGTAAAACTTTTCCCTCACTCAGAAATTGGCGCTCGAAAGCAGCAACTTGGGGTTGATGAAAAGGTTTTACACACAGAAAAGTTCTTAAAAAGATGATTATGACTCTTTTTAGGATTTTTTTGTGTATAAAACCTTTTCATCAACCCAAACTGCTGCTTTCGACCGCCAATTTCCGGGTGAGGAAAAGGTTTTACACAAAAAAAGTTCCCGAAAAAAGCGTAACCAAAAAATTCGACTATACATGCATGAATGAATTTTTGGTTTGGTGTTAACATCACTTACCAATTCTGTGCGCCCGTACACATGCTTGTGTATGCCCGTTGTGCCCTAACATACTCCACCATAACACGTAACATAACATGACATCGTGACATATTATTTTACGTCGCGCCGAGTATGTTGACCAACCGTAACATAACATGGAAAACATATAGAATAAATTTTTCAGTAACAAGAAATTTCGACCAAACTATACATGCATTAATGAATTTTTGTTTAACATCACTTACCAATTCTGTGTACCCCGTACACATGCTTGTGTATGCCCGTTGTGCCCTGACAAACTCCACCATAACACGTAACATAACATGACATCGTAACATAGCTGGTTATGATACGGCGTGTTATGTATGTTATTTCACGTCGCGCCGAGTATGTTGACCAACCGTAACATAACATGGAAAACATATAGAAACAATTTTTGAATAACAATAAACTTCAACCGAGCTAAACATGCATTAAAGAATTTTGTTTCGTTCAAACATCACTTACCAATTCTGTGCGCCCGTACACATGCTTGTGTATGCCCGTTGTGCCCTAACATACTCCACCATAACACGTAACATAACATGACATCGTAACATAGCTGGTTATGATGCGGCGTGTTATGTTACGTCGCGCCGAGTATGTTGACCAACCGTAACATAACATAAAAAACATATAGTAACAAGAAACTTCAACCGAGCTATACATGCGTGAATGAATTTTTGGTTTGGTGTTAACATCACTTACCAATTCTGTGCGCCCGTATACAGCTTGTTTACGCCGGTCATGTATGTACCTATAAGCGTGCCTTCATCGTTGTGTTGCGACAGTGTTTGCAATTTTATTTTCGAATTTTTTTTCGGAAACATCTAATTCCGAGATGTTTCGGATTTCAGAAATACACGAAAAAATTAGAAAATCTTGGGAATTTCCTAAAAAATAGCAACTTGACTATGAAGGCACACTTTGACTGTTTGACTGTTTGCATACAACTTAGTGACAATAATAACTTTCAGTGGTCATACAACCTCTATTAAAAGCTTTATTGCTTGTGCCATTTACGGTGAACAAAATGGAAATCAGCTTACTATTTACTAAATGAGTTTTCACAAATATAAAAATTTTGGCGCATATTTTGAGTGGATTCAATTTAATACTCATGCGTGCATCTTGAATGCCATCATTTTCATACTCATGCGCGTACCTTGGCTGCCATCAAATTCATAGTCACGCGCTCACCTTGATTTTCATCAATTTCATACTCACGCGCGTACGTTGATTGAAATCATTTTCATACTCATGCGTGCACCTTGAGTGCCATCAATTTCATACTCATGCGCGTACCTTGAGTGTCATGAATTTCATACTCACGCGCGTACCTTGACTGTCATCAATTTCTTACTCATGCGCGTACCTTGAATGATACCAATTTCATACTCACGCGCGTACATTGACTTCCATCAATTTCTTACCCACGCGCGTACCTTGACAGCGAATCATCTATGCCATTAGGAAAAAACCGCCCCGGTCCGGAAGTATCTAATGACGGAGATGTTTCCGTTATCTTAAATGTTAGCATTCACAAATTTTTAGGAGACTGATTTTTCAAATGCACGCCTTTTTCGGACGGGTTCAAGAAACAAATCCATTTTCATTAGAAAAGCTGATTCTCCGTTATCTGTTGTTTTTAGAATATAGTCGCTTTTGTTGTGATGGAAAATGGGATCAATTATGTATTATGTTAATGGAGCTGAATGGGGCGGAAAACCTCTGAAGATCAGCGTCATATTACTGATTATAAGAGTCATTTATCTACTTACATATGAACACTGGCGGACTAGTCAAACCTCTAAAGGGAGGGAAATTTCGTCAAAGAGGGGGGAATTGACAGTTTTTTGACCATTATACCTACACCTTAAGGAACACATTCTTCTTTTTTGAAAGGGGGGAATTCCACTTTACCCTCACCTTCTCGTCCGCTAATGCATAATATGAACATGAGATTATGATATTATGCAGTTATCTATGCATGTGCGTTACGTTACGGATCAACCATACATACTTACATACTTTTTTTACTCGGACTTCTTATCCTACTGAAGCCAACATGACACATTGATACCATTCAGAATGGTGTTTTCGTAGTGGCCAGAGAGGTTGAATAAACTGACGGGCAATGGCAGACACCCCCAGAGCAACGCAGGATCTGTGTCTCAAGTCAGGTTTCGAACCTAGAGCAACCAGTTTTTTAGGCTGCCGTCCTACGCACTAGTCTAGACAGGCGACAAAAATACTGATAGATCATATAAAAATATGTATTTATTTTTTATTTTTTATGTATACCTTTACATATACAAGGAAAAAGAAGTTCGTTCGGTGTCCAAGTGACGTGTGAAAAAGGGGTTTTCCGCAAAAATTTTGTAACGCGCGCGTATATTAATCGGTCATCTAAACTTTTTTTCTCAGAAAATTTTTACGCGCGCAAACAGCAGATTTGAATTTTAAATTTGAAAAAAAAACCCTGGATAGACTATATCTGGTTTCACTGGCGGACGAGCAAAACCTCCAAAGGGAGGGGAATTTCGTCGAAGATTGGGGAATTGGCAGTTTTGAAGCCGTTTTACCTACACCTTAGGGAACGAACTGTACTTTTCAAACTCATTAAAGAGGGGGAAATTCCGCTTTTCCGCTAGTGACTTTTGGTTTTATGGATCCGTTATCACATGGAGGCATGGATTTAATGGATTTAACGGTTTTAATGGATTTAACGGATTTAATGGATTTAGTGCAATGTTCGTATGTTGTTCAAATATCATGTAAAAAAGACTTTTCGCCGTATGGAATTCCCCCGCCTACAATGAGTGGAATTTGTTTTTAAGGTGTTGGTATAATGACTTGAAAACCGCCAACTCCCCTCTCTTTGGGAAAAATCGGCTCGTTCCGCCAGTACGTCAAATCAAAGCCAATCAAGTGGCTATGCTAATTTGAATCGAATCACAAGTACGTAATAGATAGTCCCACGATAAACATTAAGAAACCATACATTTTTCAGAGCTTGGTCAGCCTGTTTATCTTGTTCCATGATACCTTGACTGCCATCAATTTCATACTCATGCGCGTACCCTGACGGTCGTCAATTTCATACTCATGCGCGTACCTTGAGTGTCATCAACTTCATACTCATGCGCGTACCTTGACTACCATGAAGTTCATACTCATGTGTGTACCTGGAATGCCGTCAATGTCATACTCATGCGCGTACCTTGAGTGCCATCAATTTCATATACATGCGTGTACCTTGAGTATCATCTATTTCCTACTCATACGCTCTTTGATTGTTCACTGTAAACGTGCATAACAGATCCATAAAAAAATTTGGCCTGATGAAACGTTTGTACGTCATATCCTAGCTAATAATGTACATACAGTACGTAACTATGCTAATTTGAACTGAGTCACAAGTATGTATGTAATACAAAGTCCCACGATAACCGTTGAGAAGCTATACAAATTTTCAGAGCTTGTTCAGATTATCTTGCTCCTCAAAGACATATTCATAAAACGTTCGTAAGTCCAGTGTAAGAATTGAAAGAGCGCCGAAAATCTTTGAATTCAAACTGCGCGCCAAAAACGTTCGGTAACGAGAAACACCGGCAGGGCTATAACTAGGCTAATTTGAATCGAATCACTTCACTAGTAGTCACATGATGATAATTATGTTTAGAAGCTGTATAGTTTTCACAGCTTGGTCCAGGTAATTGTTGTTGTTGTTGTTGTTGTTGTTGTTGTTGTTGTTGTTGTTGTTGTTGTTGTTGTTGTTGTTGTTGTTGTTGTTGTTGTTGTTGTTGTTGTTGTTGTTGTTGTTGTTGTTGTTGTTGTTGTTGTTGTTGTTGTTGTTGTTGTTGAGGGTCGGTCGCACGGCTGAAAGTCGGCGGCCGTCGCGCAGCCCCATAACTGCAGGTGCTATTGCGGATTACCCTGGATTTGGTTAGTTAATGAGTTAACCTCTCACTTATTCTAGGGGTAGGGTTCTGGTCAAGGTAAATTGATACTAAAAAACTCATAGTAACATCTGGTCAGTCGTCTGTTTAGTCTAGTGGTTAGGGTGCCGGATTTGAAATCCGTAGGCTCTAGGATCGAGATCTGGTCCCTGTAAGCGTGAAGTTCGGATGTTGTCCAGCTGTTATAAAGAAAAAAATATATCGTAATCTCCAATTTAATGCACTAGAAAAAATAGTCTGTATGTCGATGCGCAATCTAATTCAGTATTGTATGTAATTCAAATTACATAGTCTGCTATAATATTTGATTGAGACTGATCCCATCTGACCTATTGGTATTGACCTATGGTAACTAAAATTCCATGTTCAAATGTCACACAGAAATAGATTTGTACAACATTTGTCATACATTTTGTAATCAAAATTTGAAAGTTTCCTTCAAATTCAGTCTCT
>CAXIWR010000028.1:95000-111003 GCA_964036265.1 Daptonema setosum | reverse complement strand
ACCAAAAACAATTTGAGTTACAAGTGATAGGCTGTAACTAAGTTATAAAATCATGCATATTTTTCTAGTCAATTAACTACTGTAACAATACCCCACCCGAAGTATGGTCCTGGTCCCCAATTATTCTTTTCACCACAATTTACCGCAATTTAATCAATAAATAAGACAATTCAACTGCTTGTTTACAATAAAAAAATAGATTCTACTAAGAATGTCATGTGCTCACGTAAAGAATACATGACGTACATAAAGAGCACTGGCGGACGAGCCGAACCTCCAAAGGGAGGGGAATCTTCCCAAAGAGGGGGGAATTTTCAGAAATCCGGTCATTTTACCTACACCTTAAAGAACAAATTATATTTCTTACAAACACCAAAGAGAAGGGAATTCCAGTTTTCCTCCTCTTCTCGTCCGCTAATGATGTAGATTCATTGTTGTCAGAAACCCGAACGTCACTGCGTTCGACGTCAAAACCACAAAACGCATGTAATTTAGTGGAGAAAAACTTTGCCAGCGCGGTGGTTTTTGTGAAAAAAAACAACATTAAACGGTGGTGTTTAACAATAAATTAGTCGCAAATTGTTCAAAAGTCACATGTAATTTTTGTTTAGAGCAAAGCCGAAAAAACCCAAAAAAGTTCTTGAATTCTCGGACTTTTATATTTAGATTCCCAATCAGTTGGTTCATTCTGTTCGTATTCGTATGCAGTAGGTTCATTTTCGTATAGTTTTGGTTATTTGCGTTACTGTATTCGGCCAAAATTTTATCAGCAGATTTTGCATACATTTGACAAAAACACGTCGAATTCCACTTTATAAGCCCAAAAACTGGTATCTAAATCCATTTGTACGAAAGCACTGCTAAACTTTTCAAAAAAACTGCTGCTAAGCATCATTGAAAACCAAAAAACTTAGATAAACATTCAAAGTTTAGCTGATAAATGGAATACAAAAAAGAAAAAGCATCCAAGTTTGAATGAGAGAATCACCAATCCCCGTGATTTGACTTAATTTCCTGTTTCGGTCGTTTGTTGTTGTTGTTGTTGTTGTTGTTGTTGTTGTTGTTGTTGTTGTTGTTGTTGTTGTTGTTGTTGTTGTTGTTGTTGTTGTTGTTGTTGTTGTTGTTGTTGTTGTTGTTGTTGTTGTTGTTGTTGTTGTTGTTGTTGTTGTTGTTGTTGTTGTTGTTGTTGTTGTTGTTGTTGTTGTTGTTGTTGTTGTTGTTGTTGTTGTTGTTGTTGTTGTTGTTGTTGTTGTTGTTGTTGTTGTTGTTGTTGTTGTTGTTGTTGTTGTTGTTGTTGTTGTTGTTGATATCACTAAGAATATGCAATAACCGTTTAAAAAAACGCGAAAGAGCCTTGAAACATGAGCGCAAGGTCACCTCATGCACATATTCTATGTTTTATAATAGTTTTGATAACAGTATATGCCTATTAGTCTATTTTCTCCGAAAAAGACGAACTTTTTGTTGGAAATTTTTAATTTCTCTAAAATATCGAAAAAATCTAATAATTGTTTATGCCATTCGTAAAAAACGGGCTCCAACTCTTCACCGTCAGTCTTTTTTCATAGGACTGTGTACAAAACTGTGAAAGTAGAATCCCTGTATATCAAGGCCTGCCACCAAAAAATTGGTTTAAGTCAGGTGAGCCAAAGAGTTAAAAACCCATTTTTTTGAGAATGTTTCAACCTGTTATTTGTTCAATAAACGTGAATATATCAAACAAATAACCCGTGTTCAGCGAGTAGATTATCTCTGATATCTCTAATTTCCGCCAACTATATCGCAATGCGATACGACCGATTTTCTCTAATCATCCCCCGATCCTCTAATCATTGTTCGAAAAATTGGCACCAATTCAAAATTTCAAATTTTTGTGGTAATTTTGGTTGAAAAATCAGTACAATTGTGTAAAATCTAAACGTGACTTTCAAACCTCCAACTAGAGATACTTGTCTGATATTTTTCTGTATCGTTCAACACAATTCAATGTTCATCTAGTCCAACTGTTTTGATTTAATCGCGTTTATTATCTACTGTTTCCGCCAACTTTACCACCAAAATGGGGCCGATTTTGCGGTGGTTAAACGGGGTGATATTCTACGGTTATCTAACTTTAACATCTAAAGGCATTCACAATTAAATAGGAGACTGAAATTAAAAGTCCGCCCTTCTCGTACCCCAAGAGTAAGACTTTTCCCCTACAAAATGACACGTCTAAGGAAAAAATTTGTATAGCCTGTCCAGGGTTTCTTGTTATACTCAAAACGTTTTTTTTTCACGCGCCAAATTTATTCCGATTAAAAAGAGTTTTATACCTGCAGAAAACATGAAAGAGACCAAACGACCTCATTTCACATGTAGCAACCGGTTGGCAGGGAACAAAATTTCACCCTGCTTTAAGATATTTGAATTTAAGATACCCTGATTTATGTCTACTACCAAACACCGGTAGAAAAGTCTTGAAAACCACAATGAAAATGGCGCGCATTTAAAAAGCAGTCTCGTAATCAATTGTGAATACCGATAACTGTATGCATATTAAGTCTGTTTGGCTCAATGGCGGACGAGCTCAAAAGGGTGGGGAACTTCCCCAAAGAAGAAGGAATTTGTAGAAATTAGGCTATTTTACCTACACCTTAGGAAACAAACTTTACTTTGAAACCGGCAAAGAGGGGGGGGGAATTCCAGTTTTCCCTACCCTCCTCGTCCGCGCAGTGCATGCATTTTATGTCTGTTCGGTTGCGTCAATGCAATAGTTTGCATTTTACGGTCTCGAAAATCAGCCATGAAATTTTCTGTGTTTTCCGCATTTTTAACGTTCGTCATTTCCTTCTACTCGTACCATTTTGACGGTTGAAAAGTGTTTTTAATACACATTTGACGAGTGATTTGCAGTGGTTAACGAGTTATTAAAAATAAAATCAGAATATGTAGGTAGGAGATGGTTATCACTGTTTTGATGATTTGTGATTCAATGCGTTATGTACATATATTATTTACTTGTTTTCCTGAGCTCTTTAGCACATACTTACTAAATTGGAATAAAATAGTATTATTATTAATAATTAATTATTATTTAAAGTATTATTATTAATTAACAAGATATGATCCTCATTGGCGGACGAGCTAATCCTCCAAAGGGAGGGGAATTTTGTCAAAGAGGGGGGAATTGGCAGTTTTTAGGCTATTTTACCCACACCTTTAGGAACAAATTCTACTTATTGAAAAAACCAAAGAGGGGGAATCCCACTTTTCCCACCCCTTCTCGTCCGCTGGTGATGATCCTTCAAGTGATGTACTCCTAGTCTGTACTGCAGAAAACACACATGGGAAATTTTCCGTATTTCCCCCAAAAATGCGTTTCATATTCAAGCTCGGTCGGCAAGTCGATCGAAAAAGGTAAATTCGTGTGTTAATGCCACAGCAAATGTTGGCAGACATTCCAACTACAGCACTAGCGGACGAGAAGGGGTGGGAAAGTGGAATTCCCCCCTTCTTTAGCGTTTCCAATCAGTAAACTTTGTTCCCTAAGGTGTAGGTAAAATAACCTATTTTCTGCTAATTCCCCCTCTTTGGGGAATTTCCCTTCCTTTGAAGGTTTGGCGCGTCCGCCTGTAAACTACCGTACACACAATGTGCCATGTAGATGAACCCAAACACTAGCGGATGAGAAGGGGTGGGAAAAGGGGAATTCCCCCCTCTTTGGCAATTTAAAAAAGTATAGTTTGTTCCCCAAGGTTTAGGTAAAATGACCTGAAAACTGCAGGTTCCCCCTCTTTGACGAAATTCCCCTCCCTTTGGGAATTTAACTCGTCCGCCAGTGATGTAGATGAACCCAAATAGGCTTTTCTAGTTGCCAAGCGACCCTACTATAGCCAGCTGGCAGTACCAGCGGACGAGAGACGAAAGCAAAAGTGAAATTCACCCTCTTTGGTAGTTCCAGAAAGGAGGATTTGTTCCTGAAGGAACCGGCATAATGGTCAGAAAATAGAAAACTCCTCCCTTTTTTGGAAGCTCCCTAGTTTTGGAAGGTTGACTCGTTCGCCAGTGGCTGGCAGTACCGTCAATAAGTTAGCCACTATAGTAGTCGCAACAGTCGTAATTTTTTTAGAATGAGTAAAATTCGGAGGAAAACCACAAAACACATTTCTCATGAACGTTTCTAAACAGTTTCACCACTTTTTTCATAATAATCTTTGTCTTAATCTTGTCTTTGACTTGAATCTAAGTCTTAATGAATAAAAAGTGAAAAAACTGCTTCGGGCAGATTCCACAGACTCAAAATTCTAATTGAATACTAAATTTATGTTATGCTTTACTGCATTTTCATTTGTTCGAATTTAGATGGTATGTAAATATTGACATCATTCATTGGACACTCCCTCCCACTGGCGGACGAGTCAATTCCCAAAGGGAGGGGAATTTCACTTTTCCCTCCCCTTCTCGTCCGCTAGTGCTCCCTCCCACCAAACCACCTGCATTTGCTAAGCACTCAGTCCTACGCCACCCCTAGAAATCAACCATCATTTGTCTTATGCTTACGACTCAACCCAACACTTTGTATTCATTTGGCTACCCAGAGGCCTCGAAAAATGAGAACATGTTTTATATACTAATCAAGGTATTGTTAACAGTGGAAAATAATCAAGTGATTTAATTATGCTTTTATTTTGTTTTAATCACATTTTGTGTATTTGATGTCTTACATATGTAATTATACAGTCTGAGTTAAACAACGGTTTTTATGTACGCTTGGTAGTTTATAAACTATATCTTATTAGTGTAAAAGTAATAACTGAGTCATTTGTTAGATGTTACATGCTTTACTTACTTTCTCTCCCGCATAACCCCACCCGCACAACGTTGCATTTCATTGGATCCCACATTCCACCTGAGAACTCGTGCTCGTTGGTTATGTTTTGATTAACATTATCCAATGAGCTGATAAAGCTGTTATTCGGTTGGGAAACACTCGAGTTTCAACCGATAAAGCTTCGAATCGAAAATCCGTGGGACTGGATTTTGATCTTTGAGGAATGTGGCGTGATATATCCAATGGTATAAGTTGCCATTGGATATGGCCCATCATTCAGTCGTGGAGTCGTGTTTCGTGTTACACCCGGCCAACATACTGAGCCTGAGTGTATAACCTGAGTTGAGAGAATGACCTGAGATGAGGTTATTCTTGAGATGAGCCATACCCTGAGTTACACCGAGAGCTGGTTCACATGAGTTTTTAATCTACCTTTCCTTGAGTTTGTTATAAAGTATCTTAACGTGCTCTCATTCCTGAGTTTCAACCTGAGTTCCATTGAGTTATAAATATCTGAGTTCTCTTAAGTTTTTTAAGAGTTTTTGCCGTGTTGTGTTCCCACACCTGAGATTTGACCTGAGTTCCTGTAAAGCAACTAACTTTCTTTTTAGTATTTACCATCTTACATCTTGTTTGAGATTCTCATGAACGTATTACATTGTTTATTAACTATTTACACATATCACCTGAGTTTTTATAATATTAGTTCGTCACTGTTATAATATATATTCTGGTCTTATTGTCTGAGTTTAATGGAAATTACACCTGAGTTATGAGTTGTTTGTATAGATTCGTCTGAGTACTTTTGTCAGTGATTGTTTTACTTAATTTCTATAGTGTAATTTACATCTTTTTGATCCATGTTGTCATTAATTTCTTTTAACTATTTTCTTTCTATTGTAAATACATTTTTCTTTGTAAATAACTTATGTTCTAAATCAACAATAATAATTATAATACTCAAGAAATTTGGATTGGTTGCTTATGAAAAAAACTCACTGGAGAACCCAGATAAAAGACAAGTAGGGACTAAAACCCCGCGCTGGTCAACAGTATTGATCTTCTTGGAGCAAATTCAATAAACTACATATCTGCCATATATGTAAACTATCCTGTTCTTTGGCTCATCTAAATGAAATCATTCACGAACTCAGCTGTATTCCATACAATATCAGTTCACAGTGAGCAAGAATAAAAAACCTTCTAACTTTTTAATTGAGTCGAAATTCTCACTCACTCACTCACTCACTCACTCACTCACTCACTCACTCAGTCACTCACTCACTTACTCACTCACTCACTCACTCACTCACTCACTCACTCTCACTCACTCACTCACTCACTCACTCACTCACTCACTCACTCACTCACTCACTCACTCACTCACTCACTCACTCACTCACTCACTCACTCACTCACTCACTCACTCTGTCACTCACTCACTCACTCACTCACTCACTCACTCACTCACTCACTCACTCACTCACTCACTCACTCACTCACTCGCACACTATCTCGCATTGTGAACAGTTGACATTTTGAACAGTGTAAACTATGTAGACTTACTAAGATTGCAACCAAGTGTCTCTCCATCCCTTTATAGGGAACCTTCATAGTCGACAGCATACATATTTTCTGATATTCTTCTGTTTCATAGTTTTTTCTGTGAAACCCTTTCTATTATTTATTCTGGTTGTACTTTACTTCACTTTAGCGCGTTGTAATTCATTATTTTGAAATTACAGTTACACATCACCTCACGGTCACCCTTTTTTAATTATGTATATTTACAAACATGAAAAAATCTTCTGTTTTTTAGTGTTTCAATTACATGTTTCACGTTATATGTTATAGGTGTTCAGTGGCAAAAGTTGCAGTTTCGTGTAAACAATGAACTCACTTTACAACGAGCGCGCGTATCTGGCTCGTTTCATTCGGCTCGAGTCGACTAAAATCTTCCTCCCACTTCGTAACAACGCTTCCTTCATTTTGGCCATGTTGTACACTACAATTACGTATCGTGGCATTTCGTAGTATTTATGTATATGTAGTGTTGGCAAGATGAAAACAACGTGGTTCTAGAAACTTCTCGAATAATGAATTTTCTCGTGCTAGAAACTGAGATGTGGTGAAAACAATAGAAAAATTTGTTTTTTACGGCTTTCTGTTCAAACTGTTGAAAAACAAAATTCAAAAACGATAACCCTATACATGTATAATGTGCTATGGCATTTCGTATTCCGCGGAAGCTGTTTTTCTGTCACAAAAAGCATTCCCATTATGTATGTACAACATACATACATACATACATACATACATACATACATACATGATGCAATAATACCACACCCACTGCCGCCATTATAAGTACATAGCATTCACAATCAGTTCTCACAGTCAGAGGACTAAATTTGAATTAGGACCATTTTTCTGCATTTTCAAAAATACTTCGGGTAAGAACTTTTACGCGCTAAGAGTATAGCTTGTTCATGGGTACTTGTTATCAGAAATCATTTTCATAAACTCGTTAAGCACATATGTAAACAGTAGGCCATTAATTAAGCGCAACATTCAATATGTAGAAAAAATTTCTGTGAAAAACTTTTCTCTAAAACTTGAATGTGCGCCGAAGTCATATTTTAATTCAAAAAAAATTTTAATCCAATAAATTTCTGTGGTCTTAAGCAGATCTGATTTCGAATTCGGATTCAGTATTCTAATAAATTTTGAATGCTAGAACATGGTGAGTTCTAAAATAATGCATTGGTTATTTCTCACATTACCTTCGGCGAATTTCAACATCGCAATTCCCATGGCATTATCCTACCATATCGCATTCTGAAACTATAGAATTTATTTCCAACACACTTTTTGATGGGGGGGATGAGCAGTTTTGAGGTCATTTTACCTACACAAATTCTGGATTCGGAAACCGCCAAAGAGGGGGCAATTCCACTTTTCCCTCCCCTTCTCGTTCGCTAGTTGTCAGGTTCTGCCACACCACCAGCCACTAATCATGTCATGAAATTGGTCATGTTTTTGGTTAGAAAGCTTGTTTGACCAGCTGACCGAATTACAATAAAGCACCATGTACCATGTTCATATGCACCACTAGCGGACGAGAAGGTGAGGAAAAAGGGAAATTCCCCCTCTTTTGTGGTTTCAAAAAGTGGAGTTTGTTCTTCAAGGTGTAGCAAAAATAGCCTGAAAACTGCCGATTTCCCCCTCTTTAACGAGATTCCCCTCGCTTTGGGAAATTAGCTCGTCCGCCAGTGCCATGAACATGTTTACATCAGACTGGCATTGTATAAAATGTCATCCGATTATGTAATATGTAATATACGAAAATTTATTTAAATGTTTTAGAAAAAAACTTACTTAGCATATTTTTTACATCAGAGATATTACAAAACAAAAAATGCTAATGGACGTTTTTTCGCGAACATGAATAAATTAAGGATCACGTTTTTCACGATTAGCCTTTCCTGATAAACATTAAGAATTTCGGTTATCTAATCCTTGTGAATGCTAGGAAAAGGTTAATTAAGGTCCGGTGAAAGACAAAATCTTTCAAACTCAATCTTCCGAATTTTTACTGTTGCAAGATTCTTCTATAATGTTTCATTAGTTAATAGTAGTACTTTGCGCCGTGGTTTTACGAACCAGTCTCTGTCAACGGTTATAGCTTGGTCAGGGTTTCTTGTTATCAAACTTTTATTTTGCGTGTCGGTTACGCACGTATGCAATGAATTAATTGCAATTTTTGTTGTCCAAATGCTATGTGAAAAAGATTTCATTTCTCGAATTTTTTAAAGCGCGCCAATAGCAGATTTGAATTCAAACTGCGCGCCTAAAAGTTTTTGACTAACAAGAAACCCTGGATAGGCTATATAGTGCGCAAAATCTTATTCGTTTGATCAGCAGTACCGGTTTTCTTGTAAACAATAAGACGCACGTGCGCGCTTAGGTAGACAAATCTTTATTCAAAGATCGAAGATCTTTTGGTGTGTTTACAGTCTTGTCTGGAAAGTCCGTGGACTCTCCCGAGAAAGGTGATGATTTCACATGCTATAGCAGCCACATTGGTTGCTGCTTATAACAACTTTTCAATTATAAACTCACCCTTTAGCGTTAGAGAGGAAGAAACACGTGTGATTTTGGAATGGAAACTTGATCTTTAAATAAATGTCATTTTAAAGATCACATATATACACGTGTCATTTTATTTTCATTTAACAACTTCCAGTATGTTTTCAACACCAATGAACAACATTAAAAACACTATAGCCTATCTAGGGTTTCTTGTTAACCAAAAACTTTTGGCGCGCAGTTTGAATTCAAATCTGATCTTGGCGCCTTTTTTCAAATTTTCGGGAAACCAATTCTTTCTCACATAACATTTAGATATTATTTTTGATAACAAGAAACCCTGACCAAGCTATGATTTTGCGGCGCCATGCGCCATTTTTTTCGAATTTCCTGCTGTAAAACCCTTCCGAGTTCTCGGACTTTTATGTTCGCGGAAAAATCTTACAAAAAAAATTCGAATTTCCAAAAATTTCGCAAATTGCAACGGCGCACCTATAATTTTCGAAACTAAGAATTCATTCAATGAATTTCTCGATCAAAAATCAAATAATGATTCACATTTTCAGTTAACATTAATTACTGAAAAACTCGTTAATAAATCCACAACAAAATGCCCGCAGAATCGCCTGAAAAGAAGAAGGTTGGAGAATTTTTTATTCACTAAAATGCATTATATCATTTTATAGTAAAAACTCTTTTTTTCTTTTCTTAACTATTAACTATCTTCATTAATTCGTCAATTAGCTTTCTATGAATGACCATTCCTCTTCTCATGATTGATTTCACAGAGATCTGAAAAATAAACCTAACCTAAGTTATGAAGAGCATATTTGGCTGGATTGCACTTTTGGGATCCGAACCCCTATTTGACCGACCCCTATTTGACCGACCCCTATTTGACCAGACCCCTATTTGACTAGTCAAATAAGGGTCCAAGAGGACAATAGACCCCTATTTGACCATGGTCAAATAAGGGTCCGGACCCCTATTTGACTGGTCAAATAGGGGTCTGGTCAAATAGGGGTCTGGTCAAATAGGGGTTCGGATCCCAAAAGTGCAATCCAGCGGCATATTTTACTAGTTTCTGTTTCAAATTCTTCTATTCTAATTATATTATATTTGGTTATAATTTGATTATAATTCAAGGTGAAGGAGAACGGCGTGCCGGCGGCCAACGGCTTAGCGGTCGGCGCCGATGGCGACATTTCGGCTGATCAGGTTTTCGAACAGGTGTCCTTTTATATTTGGGGTTTCCTCTCTTGGTGGCGTTTTGCCGTGTGGCTGGAGAAAATGGCTGAATAAAGTGGCGGCATGGCAGTTATTAATAGAGAGAGGGTTTTGGTTTGCGGCTAAGCTGTTTTTTTATTGTTAGTTTTCGTTATGTTCCATAGTGATTTGCTTCATAATATTACAGCTCTTCTGAGTATATTTCACGTTAAAGTTGGTGGTAATCGTACAATCGTTCATCCAGCCAGCTAGAGTTCTGCTCACGCCTCCATGGAATTGGAAAACCACAGAAACTGGGCATCTTACTTTACTACTTTCATAGTCGTACCGTAGTCAATTGCTGTTGGCTGTTGCAAGTGCAACTTGCAACGGATAAAAAACAGCTCCAACTCAACCACTGTGAAGTCACGCTCCAGTTATATCTTCTTAAAACATATATATATGAAATGTCGCTCACGCTCACCTATTCTATAATTTGCGCTTGTGGCTGTCTGTGATGAAAAAATTCATGATGTAATCATTAATTAATTGAAATCTTTCTCTTTCAGGAGGACTTGTTCCTGTTCACCAGCGAGTCAGTCGGCGAGGGACATCCGGATAAAATGTGCGATCAAGTGTCCGATGCCGTATTGGATGCGCATTTGGCTCAGGATCCACATGCCAAAGTCGCCTGTGGTTAGATCGGAAATCCTCTTCAGATTCTGCGAAACTAAGGGTGCCTTCATAGTTCATAGTCAATTTGCAGCAACAATTGCAGAAATTTTGAATTTTTGTGGAACTTTTCATGAATTCTGAAATGCTTAGTTTTGAAATTTCCCGCTGTTGCTGTCTTCCGAAACATTTCGGAACGGCTCGAAAAGTTCGGATTTTTTTAAATTTATGCAACTGTTTTTGCAATTGACTATGAAGTAGGCACCATAAAGGGATGACTTGTAATCGGATCGAACCGTCTTCCTAGCTTTCGTTTTTTTTCACTTGATGCACTCTATTGGAATTGAACAATTTTCATTGAGTGCCATAACGATGAGGCACTGGCGGACGAGAAGGGGTGGGAAAAGTGGAATTCCCCCCTCTTTGGTACTTTCAAATAGTATAATTTGTTCCCTAAGGTGTATATAAAATGGCCTATTTTCTGCTAATTCCCCCCCTCTTTAGAGAAATTCCCCTCCCTTTGGAGAATTTGCTCGTCCGCCAGTGCGATGAGGTTATTCGTTCGCGAAGAAATTCCACTTTACTTTTAGTTTGCTACTGGGCAAAGTCAATAGTCGTTGGATAAAACCACTGATTTAATCATGAATCAACGGTGTCAGTGAAGGTATCAAAGGAACATTTTGTATATCACTCATAATCACCACAGTATAATTTATGACCAGAAATAAATATGTACTAGTACTGTACCTGTACATACTAACTCAACTTTTACATGCCATATAAATAACCCATCTATGTTTTCAGATGTCTAGCCCGGACTTTCACTCCGGTGTAAGTCCGGTTCCATCTCGATTTCCCCCCGAAAAAACTCTACTTTCATTGTAAAAATTAAAAAAATGTTAAAATAACAAAAACAAGGTAAAGTCCCACCTACACAACAACCCCGAATTCAGGTATTTTGTACGCCTTTATCCGCTTACAGAGTCGGTGACAAAAACCGGAATGGTGCTGTTGTGTGGTGAGATCACCTCCAAGGCTGTCGTTGATTACCAGTCGTTGGTGCGCGGCGTCGTGAAGAAGATCGGCTATGATGACTGCTCCAAGGGTGCGTTTAGGGTTCTAGTTTCTAGCGCTCAAGGGTGCTTTTAGGGTTATAGTTTCTAGCGCTCAAGGGTGCGTTAGGTTTCTAGTGATAGTGCACAATTTTTCTAAGGAGAATGAGTATTGCAAGTTAACTGACTAATGATTAATGACTACTGATTAATGACTAAATAACTAGGAATAATGCTAGTTTCCTAGTTTTATCCTAAGGAGTAGGAGTAACGCTAGTATTCTGTAGGAGTAGGAATAGTGCTAGGAATCGGTATGCGTAAGAATAGTGTTATTTTTCTGTTTGAGACGGAATAGAGCTAGTATTCTGCAGGAGTCAATTTTTTACTAGTGATAATATTCTCAGTGGCCACGAGTTCTAGGGCTATTTTTCACCAAGTCAGGGGTCGGAATAGTGCCCTTTCCTAAAAAGTGCTGGTTAGATAAGACTATTGGTCGGTCATTTCCTATTGAACATAGGACCTTTCCATTCATTTACGTTTCAGTTAAGGTCCAAGTTTGAACTGAATCAAAGAAGTCTTTTAAATTAGCCCACGCTTAGTCTAAGCACCAGCACCCTTGAAGTCGTATCCAATCAAGCCGATCTTCAACGCGTCTCACTACCCCGTTTAGGCTTTGATTATAAAACCTGCAACGTTTTGGTGGCTCTTGAACAGCAGAGCCCGGAAATCGCCAGCGGCGTGCACGTGGATAAAGACGAGGATGATGTGGGAGCCGGTGATCAGGTGAGTGGCCGAGTGGTTAACGAGTCTGACTTGTGATCCGAAGGTGACGGGTTCGAGACTTTTATGCGCGCTGGATGGTGTTCGGGATAGATGATGAGCTGGGAGATTTATTGGGGCTGGGGAGATTAACATTAGAGTTCTAAGAGTCAACGGAAGAGATTTCAAGGAGCAAGTGGTGAACGAGTCAAATAGGCTTAATATATTTTTGTATGAAACATGATCGGCAAGTCGGCATGATAATCGATCTTGAATAAATCATCGATCCAGAAAATTTATATCGTCATTGATAACTAATCAAATTAATACAACTTTTGAAAAATAGTGTTAACTAACTTATGAAAATGGATCAAATGTTGGTGTTTCAAGCCAGTTTGAAGGACCATGGGATTCTCAGTAAAAATTGCTTTCTTAAAGACTAATAAAATTATTTGATAGGTTTCAGATGGCATAGATACAAGCTCCGCCTATGTGTGTTGTTGTGGTGTTTCTTTAGATATAGCACCTTTGTCATTATGTAGTCTTCACACTATTTTCACTCCCAGCTCAGATGATTTCTACGACCTCTCTGTGCGGCTACGGCTCTAGGGAATGAGCATTTCTGGCTTTTTGCTTGCTATTTATTTCCTCACATATTACATTTTATTGTAAGTTGGTTCACAAAACGCAACATTTCACCTTCAACTAGTTACTCGAACGCATACATCTGCATGTGGAGAAGATTAGAAGAACAACGCGCGGAATTTCATTGGAACTTTTCACTCGCAACTCCGATTTTTTTATCCATAATCCCTAAACTCGCAAAGGAGAGTAAATTTTCTTTGTGTGTCGTGGTGCCACTTTATAGGATCTTCGTTTATTACGGTGCCTGCCTTGTCAGTTATTATGTCCTGCATAGTCAGTTATTGCAACTGTTTTCGAACATTTATTTCGGTTTTTGAAAAGGTACCGCAAAACTAACGGTTGCAAATTGAACGATTATGGAGGTACATTTACTTCGGAAACACAGGTCTGAGTTCACTGAAACACCAGGAATTGTACCTTATTAGGGTACCCATTTCAGGGTCTCATGTTCGGTTATGCCACGGATGAAACGCCGGAATGCATGCCACTGACCCTGCAGCTGGCACATGCGCTCAACAGAAAACTCCACGAGCTCCGCCGTAATGGCACACTGAAGTGGGCCCGACCCGACTCGAAGTCACAGGTACTGTCAGGTCAAATTATGTGAGAAAAGTTTTTATAATACCATTGAGTTTTTTTATATAAAATAATGCAATACATCTTAAATCTAATTTTAAATCCAAAGTTGTGAATAAATGTACCTGACGTCGGAGTGATCACCATTCTACTCAACTATCAAGTAGTGTTTACAAGGAACTCATGGTCTCAGGTTTGATAAACGAATTTTTCGAGACTATAAATTGCAGGTAACGGTAGCCTACAAGATCGACCAGGGAGCCTTGGTGCCACAGCGCGTCCATACCGTCGTCATGTCGGCACAACACGATAATACACCATTGGAACAGGTACGTCGTACGGTATTCCATCATCTCTAATGAGCCATTGCTTTCTTTTACGAATACTGGAATCAATTTATATAGAATTGATTCTGGTAGGTAATAAATTCTCAGTATCGGTGCTTTTCACTTTTCCTCAGATACTCACTGATGAAACAATGAAATTCCTAGATCAGTATGGGTCAGAAATAACTATGCAGAAACAGTTAGCCACGGTGCCGTAAGAAAAGCCCGCTCACCTTCGTAGAACTTTCCCATAACTTCTCAGATATGTTTTGAAATATATACAGATTAAATAATTTAAATAACCTTATCATAATGAAAAATTCAGGTGCGCGAGGATATCAAAACACACGTGATTGAGGCGGTGATTCCAGAGGATTTGAGAGATCCCGACACCATCTACCATATTAATCCGTGCGGCAGTTTTATTACCGGTGGACCGATGGTGCGTCTTTATTTTCATTTATAATTTTGTTATTATTCAAATTCGAGAATTTAATATAATGACTGAAGTTGGATTAATTAGGACGCGTATTTATCTACGGTGTATTACTTATGAATTGTCTTCCAACTTTCGCGATTAAATTTTAATCTATATCTTTTTGTCCAAAATTCAGGGAGATGCGGGTCTGACCGGACGCAAGATCATCGTCGACACGTACGGTGGTTGGGGAGCGCACGGAGGTGGCGCCTTCTCCGGCAAGGATCCCACCAAGGTAAGGAGCACAAATTATGCTCTCAAGTTTGCTAATATCGGTGGCGAACTCGGCTCGAGAATGGGTATTTATTTTATGTTTTTAGCTTAATTTTTTTTTAGTTTATTATGAATTGGTCGTATTAATTGTTATTATTTTTAGGTGGACCGATCAGCGGCCTACGCGGCCCGATGGATCGCCAAATCGTTGGTAGCTGGTGGACTCTGCCGACGATGCCTCGTTCAGGTCAGTTTTGTCTCAAAAAAATTGGAGAAACGAATTTTCTTTTTTCAAAAATCGGCCGTTCTCTCAAAACTTTACGTTCTGTGAAAATTTATTTTTATTCTTAGCAAAATCTGCGAACTTGTTCATAACAATTTATCTCCAAATTTCGGTCAATGGCAACCACTGGCGGATCCTCCAAAAGCAGAAAGTTTCATCAAAGAGGGGGGAATTCGGCAGTTTTCAAGCCATTTTACCTACACCTTCGAGAACAAAATCCACTTTTTTGAATTCGTCAAAGTGTGAATTACTGTTTTTCTCGTCCGCTAACCGTGATTCCAACTGCACTGCAGCCAAGAATAATGATAAAATCAACTAATTCATTATAGATTTCGTACGCCATCGGTGTGGCACAGCCGTTGTCGGTCGTTGTGTTCAACTACGGCACGTCGGCTCTCAATGAACGAGAGTTGCTGGCCGTCGTCAATCAGAACTTCGATCTGCGACCTGGCAGAATCATCAAGTTGGTCCGGGAATTTTTTTATAACAATTTGAGAAATTTTTACGTTTCTGAACTCTGAAGTCCGTGCACGAACGTACTGAACCAGGAATGGTGTCAGCTAGAGCAGAGTGTAATCGTAATTTATCGCCTATTGTCGTAAGGGTACTAGCCTCTTTCAATTTCTCGACAATGATCTAATTCATGGGTGGTGCGGTTCTTCTTTCTTTTCGTTTTCAACTATTTTTCAAAAAATAATTTAACTTTTGTTCCAGAGAGCTCGACCTGCGCCGTCCGATCTACCAAAAGTCGGCGGAAAACGGTCACTTCGGCAACAACGAGTTCCCGTGGGAGCAGCCGAAACTGCTGAAAATGAGCGAGAAGATTCTCGAAAAGGTGAAACAGGGCCCCAAACTGCACATGGCACGCGCCCCCTCATCGTCCGCGTTCAA
>CAXIWR010000028.1:0-90000 GCA_964036265.1 Daptonema setosum | reverse complement strand
GACTGATTGACCGACCAACATTCTTATACGTGGTCCAGATGGTTTTCGAGTCTTTGTTATGCTTTTTGACATCAGCCATTGAGTAAGTAGGTAAATCAGCTCTCACGGGAGGTTGCAGTGGGTCAGGTTTGCCGGTTGACTTCTACAGTGAGTGAGTGAGTGAGTGAGTGAGTGAAGTGAGTAAGTGAGTGAAAGTGAGTGAGTGAGTACTTTAGAAAAAGAGTGAGTGAGTAAGTGAGCGAGCTTATGAAAAAGTGAGTGAGTGAATGAGTGATTAAGTGAGTGGGTGAGTGAGTGAGCGAGTGAGTAGCGAGTTGAGTCAGTGAGAGACTGACTGAGTAACCGAACCTTCTGCAAATCACCACTACTCACGGCAGTTACGTGACGCGCTGATTCAATCGATTTCTTCGTATCGGCATAAGCTGGTTTCTTTTGAGCGATACCCACGATTATAGAAGCGGCTGCGGCTCCTGTCAGTGAATAAATCAGTCAGTCAGTCAATCAATCAGTCAGCCAGTCAGTCAGTCAGTCATTTAGTCAGTCACGCAGTCAGACACTCATTCAATCAATCAACGAAACAAACAATGAAAAATTAATCAATCAACCAGTAAGTCAGTCGGTCATGGAATAAGTAACATCAACCACAACATGATCAGCAGCGACAACTTCTTCAACAATAACAACAACCACAATAACAACAACAACAACCACGACGACAACAACAACAACAACAACAACAACAACAACAACAACATCAACAACAACAACATCATCAACAACAACAACAACCTGCAACTAGTCCTCCAGCCAGATGTCCCCATCCGGTTGTATCAAAACCGCCTCTGTTCTGATCACCACCGCTTGTTGATGTGGTGAGTGCGGCACTGAATGAGTGTGTGAGTGAGTGAGTGAATGAGTGAGTTAGTGAGTGAGTGAGCGGGTGAGTGAGTGAGTGAGTGAGTGAGTGAGTGAGTGAGTGAGTGACGTGACGTGAATAAGTGAGTGAGTGAGTGAGTGAGTGAGTGACGTGAATAAGTGAATGAGTGAGCAAGTGAGGTAGGTAAGTGAGCGTGTGTGAGTGAAAAGTGAGTTAGTTAGTGAGTGAGTAAGTAAGTGAGGTGATTTAGCAAAGTATGTATGTAGGTGAATGAATGAGGCAGTGAGTGAGTGAGTGAGTGAGTGGGTGAGTGAGTGAGTGAGTGAGTGAGTGAGTAAGCTGAACTTCTAACCGTGCCTGACGTTGAGCGGATCGATCCATGGATCGACATCCACGACCAACCAAGCGACTCGTGTGACGAAACATTATGTTTATGCCTCGACTATTTGTTGTAACAAAAATGTTTTTTTCCCTGAAATTTGGTGGTTCCATTTTTTCGGTTGCTGATTTTTTTCACATAGCCTTGGATTCAGTAGTTAGTCAGCTTAGCAAACAGTAAGGTTTCAACATTGACGTTTCCTAACGTGTCCAGGGTTTCTTATTACTCACGAAAAGTTTTGGCGCGCAATTCAAATTTTTTAAAACTTCTTTTTGGCGCGCGTTCAAATTTTGGATTTTACATGATTCTCGGACAACAGATATATAAATCGTTGTGAAGGAAACAGTGAAGCAGAAGCAAATTATTCTGATTTGGCCGATGAGATACGAGACCGGAGTGAATGAATAAACTGAAATATACCAAAACGTACATTTCCAGTTGCGTTGTAATATACCAGAACGTTCATTATTCGTTGCATTTTTTCCCTATTTTACATAGAAATAAAACTGATACTGCATTATATGTAAATTACCACTACAATACTAATGTAAAGGAGGGGAAGGAGTGAGCGGAAGATCCTTTCACACTCCTCGAAACACCAAAAAATTAATGAAATTTCCCACGTCTTGCAGTCTTCAGCTTATTTGTTTTATTACAGGAAAAGAAAAAGCATTGTACCAGGTAATCAAAACACCCCAGTAGGTGATGGTGTTTTACTGATAAGATTAAATGTCTTTGATATGTTCCTAATGTTTATGTATTCTATTAGTGGAATTAAACAAACCCATATTAAAGACAATTATAGCAATTAGAGGGATAAACTTGATTGAGTGAGTGAAACTTTGTAAAATTTCTCCATACATGCACAGCATCTATGCATTTTGGCGGGCGGTTCAAATTCAAATATGCTTTTGGCGCGCTTTCAAATTTTCAAAAAAGCCAAATATTTTTCACATAACAATTGGAAAACATAGAAAATCGAGCTTAGTTCATTGCATACGTGCGTAACCAGTCCATAAAATAAATTTTTGATAACAATAACCCTGGTTAGGCTATACACAATGAGATCAGTGTTGCCATCAAAGCAAAGTATCACAAATAGAATAATCTTAAAATTGATCGAAAAAGTTTTCGAGTTATGTATCTGAAATAACTGTGAATGCTATACACTATGAAAATGTCCAGGTTTCATTTGCAAATATTACCATAAATTATTTTTAAAAGGGTGACATGCAGGTTTTTTTAAATGAAACTTTGTTGTTTACCCACATTTAATGTTAATCAAAAGTTTTAATGTTGTTATCAACTAATATAAATGTTAATAGATTACGCGTGCTGCAGCGCCAAACATTTGCACGTACAGTATGTATAGTTTCCGTAACAATTTATGTTACGCCGTAACAAACTCCGTTACACAGTTCGCGTGTAAAATTGCTTAGATCGTTTTCAACAGTTTTCAAAACTATTTCGGTGTAATCATTCTGTTACACAGAATACATCAATCATACCAATGCGAGAACTTGAAATTGAAAACAAAATTTCCGGCAAATAAAGTGTGTGCACCAAAAACTGTTTAAAAACATTATCAAGACAACTTTATATAATTAAACTGCGCTCACGCTTATTATTTCACAGATCATACACTTGCCGTCAAGTCGAAACGGTAATTCCGTATCAGATACGGGTGTGTAAAGGCTATCCAGGGCACTGGCGGACGAGTTAATTCTCCAAAGGGAGGGGAATTTCTCCAAAGAGGAGAGAATTGGGAAAAAAAATGTCATTTTACCTACACCTTAGGGAACAAATTCAGCTTTTTGAAATAGCCAAAGAGGGGGAATTCCACTTTTCCCACCCCTTCTCGTCCGCTAGTGATCCAGGGTTTCTTGTTACTCAAAAAAAACTGTGGCGCGCAGTTTGAATTCAAATCTGCTTATGGCGCGCGTTTCAAATTTTATAAAAACAATTATGTATTTTTTCATATGATATTTGAACAAAATACGAAAGTTGCACTTAGTTCAATGAAGATGTGGTAATGGATCCAAAGAAATATATTTGACAACAAGATCCACTGAACAAACTATAAAGTTGTTCCCCACATGTTTCGGATAGTGAATCACTGGCGGACGAGTCAAACCTCCAAAGGGAGGGGAATTTTCCCAAAGAGGGGGGAATTGGCAGTTTTCACGCCATTTTACCTACACCTTAAGGAACAAACTCTACTTTCTGAAACTGCCAAAGAGGGGGGAATTCCACTTTTCCCACCCGGTCCGCTGGTGAGTGAAATTGATCAATTCCGCTAAAGTTGTTGATTATGTGATTTCTGCATATGAAAGTCATAATTGTATGTATAGTATAGCATTTTCAATGGATAAAGAGACATAATGTCCGCCCCTTATTTGATAAAGTCTGGTCAGGGTTTCTCGTCACTCCAAAATTTTGCACCGTTATCATTTTGGCGCGCATTCAAACTTCGCAAAGTTCTCAGCTGTTCAGACCACTAGCGGACGAGAAGGGGTGGGAAAAGTGGAATTCCCCCTTTTTGGGATTTCAAAAAGGAGAATTTGTTCACTAAGGTGTTGGTAAATTGACCTGAAAACTGCTAATTCCCCCGTCTTTAGAGAGATTACCCTCCCTTTGGAGGTATGGCTTGTCCATCAGTGGTTCAGACTTCATGTGAACAACATACTAAATAAGTCCAACTCCTCATTCGTATTGTAAAAGGCGTTCAGAAAGAAAATTAGTAACAAGACACCCTAACCAAGCTTTAAACAGAATGTTATAATCTTGTAGAGAAATCGGGCAAGTTCTCAGTACCTGAGAATGATCTTGGAAATTTTCAGTCTTAGTCACATTTATTTTTACAAAACCACTTACTTACTCATATTTTGGATATGAAAGTGGAAGAAATTGTAAAAAAAACAACAAGATAACGTTAATGATTTCGAGCGCAAACTGTAGTGTAGATGCGACAAGCTTCACACAATGTAAACCGATTGTTCAATTATCTCTCTATCGTCGACTACACTAGCGGACGAGAAGGGGAGGGAAAAGTGGAATTTCCCCCTCTTTGGAATTTTTATATAGTAAGTATAGTTTGTTGCTTAAGGTTTAGGTGAAATGACCTTAGTTTTGCCGATTCCCCTCCTTTTGAAAAATTCCCCTCCATTGGAGGTTTGGCTCGTCCGCCAGTGTTTGACTAGACAATGCAATCAGTGTTTTCGTCAGATTGGCAAGCTGATCAAGAGAGATTACGTGACTTTATACGCAAATAAATATGTAATCATTGAAATACGTGAGATTATTGAGATTTCACGAAATACATTTTTATTTGCGCGATGCACGCGCGCGTGCTGGGCGAACTCGGGGTGAAAAGAACTTGAAAGAAAAACTCGTTTATTGGCCGATCGTACACGTTCGTACCGGGATGTTACAGATCACACAATGTACATCAACAGAGGATCAATATAGGATCAATCAGAATCTTATAGATCAATATAGGATCAATGTCTCAATCAGGATCTTAGAGATCAACATGGGATTCTCAATTGATTTCAGAGACTAAAGCCACATCATATCATAAATGATTTGTAAAAGTTTTCATGTGATATTTCAGACATGCTCACACACACAAAAAATCATTCCATTTCCCCCAATATCAAAACGGTCTAATGTTATTTATCTGAACTGAATCAACACAAAATCTTATAGACAGCACAGGTAATAACGGAAAAGTACAATAACAACCACAATACAAAACAAAACGACACAAATAGGCTCTGTACCTGAAAGAGATCCTCAATAAGAATCAGCAACAGACTTATAACGATAACTAGTAACCACATCAAATTCCAACCCAAGGATAACTTCTAAATTCTCATTTTATTTTTGCAAACTTCACATTCACACATAACGAAAGATCACAATATTCAACCAGATATTTAACATATAAATTGAACGTCGAAGAAAGAGTAGAGAAAATTACTTTTGACAAGATACTTGATTTTATATAAATGATTATATAAGGAGTGTAAAAATACCACAAAAAATTTGTAAGTTCACTTATGATTCCAAACGACCAGCTGTTAAATACAAGAAGTATTAGAAAGATGTTACACGTAGGGTAATTTATTTTAATTAGAGTCCTGAATAATCACCAAGATTTGAGGATAACAAATCAAATTGATTAATCTATTCTATGAAAACAGAAAAACAACAGTTAAATACTAAAGTTGAGAACTTCACATGAAAAAATCATCACTGTTATTCCGTAATTAGTTACGATTCGAAACTCACCCTGAAACCATTTTGAGAAACATTTTTTTGTTAAAAAAGGTTCCCGTCTAAAAAATTTTGCGAAACTGTTTCGATCTCTGATCATGATGATGGCTGAAATTCTCATTAAACAAGAAATTAAAAAATTCAATCATCAATTAATAATCATTAATTAACAGTCGATAATTAATAACTAGCAATTAATATATTATCTTAACTATAGTTACTCTCCATCACTTCTTTCTGCCACCACGCTCCTTGACCTGCAGCTGTACCAGACCGCCGTTCTCAATGTTGTAGAAAGCGAACGTCTGGTTGTCCTTCGGGAACATGTTCTGCAAAAGCGCGCCAAATTCAAATATTTGAATTTCAGTTATGCTACTTTGTTCTAACTACCAATTACCTATCACTGGCATACTGCGAGTAAAAATTGTTCCGTTTAGAAGACATGATAAACCACTAGTCACTATCTACAAGAGGATTCAAATTTTGGCGCGAAATTTGAAAATTCAAATAAAATCTCTCCACCAACATCAAAGACGAGCTTCTGCTTGCCGGGCGGCATGCCGAGCGCGTCTTGCAGTTTCTCCTTCAGTTGACCGAACTGAAAAATATTAATATTAACAATAATAATGATATAAAAATAATAATAACAACAATACAACAACAAAATTAGTAATACTAATAATAATAAAAAACAATAACAACAACAACAACAACAATAATAATAAATATTATTATTATTATAAATAATAAAATAACAATAATAATAAACCAACATTATCCGTATATGCGAACTGCATGGTAATCACCTGACCGTTCAACTTCCATTCCGACTTATCCGGCGCGTTCGGCACGTCGATACGCACGCTCACTTGGCCCTGCAGAATTCAAAAAATTGAAATTGGCGCGCAAATTAGGAAATGTTTCAAAATTAATTCGTGTCAAAATTCAGTTGGCGATAGAACAAACTTTTAGTCATTGTGGGACAAGAAACAGTGAACGACGTCACAAACAGAAATTCAACAATTTTGGCGCGAATTTCAAAATTTGAAAGCGGACTAACACTGTGTTTTTGCAGGAACACATCTTCCGGGATCAGGTCGGCCTCGGTGCGCTGACGTTTCGCTGCTGGCGGTTCGTGCTGAAAAAAGGTCTACTTATGCAACAACAACAACAACAACAACAACAACAACAGCAACAACAACAACAACAACAACAACACCACAACCAACCCAGCTGACAGTGCCCGGCTGAGGTTGACCCATGCCCATGGGGGGCATATGTGGTGGCATTCTTGGGGGCATATGTTGTTGTGGCATCTGCGGGGGCATAGCCGGCATGGGCACCACCACGGGCGTGTAGAGTACGGGCTGCGGTGGGACCATCATCTGAAAAAAAACATAATTGAAAATCCGAATATCACGCGTTTTTTACGAAGATAATTTTTAGTGATCCGTGTAAGACACAGACTATAGACCAAAAAATTGATAAGGTGATTGAATTTAAAGCGCCCGAATTTTTTCTGACACTGGGTAATACTTTTCTGTGCATGCACAGATAGGTGATGAGAGATCAGTAGGGGCGCCGATTTTTGTCAGCAAAAATCACACACACGGAACAGTTTTAGAAACGTTAGCGAGAATGGGAAATTAAGTCTTCCTGTCAATTGGGAAAACCGAAAATAGCAATTTTACGAATACTTTTTAAAAAGAAGGAATAAAATGCTTGCTAACCCTGACCGGCGGCCGGATGGGCGGCATTTGCATCTGCGGCGGCGGCTGCGGTGGCATCTGGGGAACCGGCGGCGCCTGTTGCGGTGGGGGCGGCGGACGCAGCGGTTGTCTGCAAGCATGAACCAGAATTTGATAACATTTTACTTCTGCTTTTACTTAGCTTACTTAAACATCTTTTTTACTTGGACTTTTTCATTAACTGAAGCCATAAGGCACACTAATCCCACATCAGAATGGTGTTTTCGTAGTGGCCAGAGAGTTGAGTAAACTGACGGGCAATGGTAGAAACCCCAGAGCAACGTGTCAGGATCTGTGTCTCAAGTCAGGTTTCGAACTTCGGACCGCTGGTTTCTGAGGCCGGCGCCCTACGCACTAGACTAGACAGGCGACAAACATTCTATGTTATCAATGCCAATCGCGCTACGATAAACTTGTTCGTTTTTTGTGTCCTCTCCTCAGTAAGTACACGCTGAATAAACGAACTGACTTTATAAAAGACAGCAGGGAACCGATGTAACCGTCACAGAATTCGGAAACGGAGTATTTTTTGAGGGAATGCCGAGCCATTAGTAGAAAAAACCAACTAGACTTTTTTCTTATATAACTTTTTTATTCGTCCAACGTGAAAACGTAATGCCAAATTTTATGATATAAATATATTTTTTTTTATAAAACCCACCCACCTCGGTGGCAACGGTGTGTTGTTGGCGCCGGTGGCTGCCGGATGCGGTCGCCCACCGGCCGACATGTTGGCCGTACTGCCGCTCGGACCCTGACCTGGATGGGCGCTGATCTTCTCCGCCGCTTCGTTGGCGGCCTGATAAGAAAAAAAATGTGATTTAAGAAAAACAGGTTATTCCAAAAAAATTCTCTTTCATCTCGTTTTATTTCGGTTTCTCATCTTTTATTGCAGTGCCCCGGTTTTTTGTGGAATTTTTTGACCCGGTTTACCGGACTTTAAGTGACCGAAAATCACAAGCGGACGAGAAGGGGTGGGAAAAGTGGAATTTCCCCCTCTTGGGCGTTTTCATAAAGTAGAATTTGTTCCTTACGGTGTAGGTAAAAAGGCCTGAAAATTGCCAATTCCCCCCTCTTCGGAGAAATTCCCTTTCATTTGGGGGTTTGACTCGTCCGCCAGTGCCAAAAATTAGGGGTTTGGTGCATGTAGGAATAGAAAGATGAACTCCCGATACAGCATGTGTGTCGGTGCGGACATTTTGCGATAACTTTGTGGGAACAGAACCAGTATTCCATTCTTGACGGAAGTCAATAAATAAACTAAGGCCTCCAATCTAATACTCGCAAATTTTCGTCCGATAAAAACTACTGACATGTTGCACTTTCCTGATCTCGGCCATCTGCTGTTCGATGGTGATCTTGTTCTGTGCCTGTTTGGTGATCTGGTTGATCGTATTGGAGTGACCATCCCAGATGGCACGAGTATTCGGATTCGGCCGGTCCTCCTCTTCGCCCAGCTGCAAATTCAATCTTTTACTAGGACTTCTTTATTGACCGAAGCCATCAAGGCACACTAATACCATATCAGATATCAACACAATTATTTATTTATTATTTTTTCTTCTTCAGATAACTTTCACTTTTCACTCTAATCAAACCGTGACTCATTGACATACAATATTCTTCGTTACTCTTATTTCTCTCAAATTAAATAAAATTCCGATTCAATTACTTAACACTCAAAATTAAAAAAAAATTCCTTCTTTTCTTTCTCTGCATACTACGCTACGGCTAAGTTGTTAGCCATTTTGTGTGCCCTCTTATTTCGTCCTTTATCCGAAAAATAAAAACCTCGAACCTTGAACCTAACACGGTATTTTCGTAGGTGCCATAGAAGTATTGGCCTAACCTTGTTTTAGGTTTTCATTATATACATTTGAGCTTCACCTAGTTAAATAGCAATTCATATTAAATAATATTGACTATATATTATCTTTCTTATCACTTAACTACCGTTTTGCTCCACAAAGTAGTTCTTACTTATCAAAATATTCCACCCACCTTTTCGCCAATAACGGTCTGATCGGAGCCAACACCGAAGATATCGGAACGGCGTTCGGCGAACGCCCGGATGTTCGAGCTGACATCGATGCCTGAGGCAAATACTGGCTCGTCGTTCTTGTCCTGTTGTTCCCTGGAAAATAAGAATATCTGAGAATAAAATACACAATTTTATTTCAAATTAAGCTGAAACTGATTGTTGTTCAAGTGTCTAATTGGTAACTTAAGCACCGTCTAAGTTGAAATCGAACCAAGTGCTGACGGACTATCAAGGGCAGATCCCATAGACATAGTCGATCGATAAGAAAATATTGATTGATGAAACAAATACTAATCTAATATTACAGTAAAAAAACAATAAATATGTTTTTCTCCAACTATCTAACTAACTTGATGTTTTGTTATTTTCAACTTTTCAAAACAAATTACAGTCAGAAAAGAAACCATGAATAACAGGTTAATACGATTAGTAATTAGTAGATCAATTAGTAACAGGTAAAATTCCCACGGCCACCAACTTTTCCTTCTGCGCAAAATACTGCTGATCGACGGTGTTGTACCGCATGTGCTCATGCAGCTTATCGGCCGGGATCTTCTCGCCCGTCAACGGCGAGATCACCCACTTCTCGGCCTGTTTGATCTTCTCGACGATTTTGGCTGAAATAGACCGAAAACTGGCTGAAATAGACGAAAAAGTGGCTGAAATAGACGACAAAAGTGGCTGAAATAGACGAAAGACTGGCTGAAATAGTCGAAAACTGGCTGAAATAGACAGAAAAACCGAGCGGACAAAATAAGTATATGAATTAAAAATCAATTTTCACCTAAATAGACAAAACATCAGATTGATATTCTAAAATTTATCAAACTTTTATGAAAATATTTTTATGATAATTTTAGTATTTATTAAATTAAATATTAATTTATTTTGTAATATTAATAAATTTTTCTTATACTCCAACCAACATTTGGGGTTATACGGCCGGATGGTGACGGTATCGGCCTTGGGCGGAGCGGCGTCCGGTGGGGCGGGTTGCTGCTCCGAATCACCCGTTTCGACTTCCATTTCGTTATCGCCCTCGTCGGTCGGTGGCTCCGGCTGGAATCAAAATTATATTATAGTTTCAAACATGTACGGTTTTTACCGGTAATTCTTCGTTGGTAAGGCCATCAAGGCACACTAATATTCTACCAAATCAGAATGGTCGTTATTCTCAAAAATTTGAAAGCGCGCCAAAACAGATTTTAATTCAAACTGCACGCAAAAAAGTTTTTGGCTAACAAGAAACCCTGGATAAAGCTTGGTCAGGGTATCTTGTTACTAATTATTTTCTTGAAAATCTTTTACTGAAAGATTGATAAGTTGGGTATGTTTAATAATATGGTATACAAATGTAATCTGAAAAGTTCAAAATTTCGAATAAATTTGAACGCGCGCCGAAATTTGAATGCGCGCCAAAAGGTTTACGGTAAAAATTTCGGAGTAACGAGAATCTGTGACCAGACTTTAGGCAATAACCAACCGGTTTGTCTTCCTCTTCATCATCGCTGGACTCGACCTCCATCTCCACGTCCTGGATGACGGCTGCCTTGGCGGCTTCGGCGCGAGCCTGTGCCAGCACGCGGGCACCCACGTCCTTCGGTGTGCATGGTGGTGGAAGGTTGGCTGAACAAATATATGACCATTAAGGGTGCTTTCAGAGTAAAAAGGAAATTAAAAAGGAAACTAAAACGGAAAGTAAAATCTGTAAAACCATTGACCAAAAATATGTTTTTGGGAACAAAATTGACTTGCCGGTCAATAGGTTTACAGATTTAACTTTTCGTTTTACTTTCCTTTTTACTCTGAAAGTACCCTAAAACACAATATTCTTTTTTACTCTTGTTTCTCTCAGATCAAATGAAAAATCACATTTACGTGCCTACTACGTTATGACTAACTTGTTAGCCATTTTGTGTGCCCTCTCATTTCGTCTAAATTACGAATAAAACGTTGACGTGACATGATCAAAACTACATAAAGTGTTCAGAAAATATTTAATAAAAAAGTAATTCATAAAAAATTTGTCAAAAGCACAAGCAGACAAATTTGAATGATCATGAATCAGGATAAATTAACACACTTTTCTGATTTTGTTCACTTCCATTCACGAGCGCAGATAAGTTAATGAGAAATAGGCAACTCGTGTAAATTGCCTTTCAAATTAGTCAACGTTTTCACAGTTTTGGTTTGTATAGTGTTAATTGTCAATTTCTGGGTTGAAATTCAGACTGTAAATTATACCAACTGGACTCATTCGGCTGGAAGTCGACGGTCTGAACGACGACAAAGTCATGCCAGTCAATCTGGGCGTAGGCGACGCGTTCTCGTTCCAACTCGGCCGCTTCTTTCTCCTTAATCCGACGCTGATGTCGCTCCCAGTCGACCCGATATCTAAATTTAATAATAATAAATTAAAATAAAATGCTATCTAGATTCTTATTATTCTCATCCGTACAGAATATGAATCAAAGGTTTTCTGTTCAGTTGTCATGCCACAACCAAAGGATGAAATTTTCAATGTTATCAGTGTAAATAAGAAAACTGAAAGGTTTTTTCATTAAAAAAGTAACAAACTGGACGGTCTCCAGGACGAGTTTCGGGTTGGCGATTTCGGCCTTCATACGTGGCACGAGGTCCTTGGGCGGCAGTAGAATCTGGAAAAGTTCATGAAATTAGAAGCCAACAGCCCAACAAATATCCCATCAGAACAAAAGCGGACGAGAGGGGTGGGACAAGTGGAATTCCCCCCTCTTTGGTGTTCTCAATAAGTGGGTTTTGTTCCTTAAGGTGTAGGTAAAATTGCCCGATTTCGGCCAATTCCCCCCTCTGTGGGAAAATTCCCCTCCCTTTGGAGATTCGGTTCGACCGCGAGTGCATCAGAACGATCTTTTGTAGTGATCATAAAGCCTTAAATAAACTGACGGGCAATGGCAGAAACCCCAGGGCACTGCGTCTGGGTCTGTGTCTCAATAATTCAATTTCGGTGGGTTAAAATTCGGTGACTTAAAATCGGTGGGGTGAAAATCGGTGACATGATTTTCGGGTGGGTTTAAGTGACCCGCTCACCAATCAGGTTTCGAACCAAGACAACCAGATTTCGACGCTGGCGCCCGACGCACTCGACTAAACAAGCGACATGTACAAGTTTTTGTCGCCTGTCTAGTCTAGTGCGTAGGGCGCCGGCCTCGAAAACCGGCGGTCCTAAGTTCGAAACCTGACTTGAGACACAGATCCTGACGCGTTGCTCTGGGGTTTCTGCCATTGCCCGTCAGTTTATTCAACTCTCTGGCCACTATGAAAAAACCATTCTGATATGGTATTAGTGTGCCTTATGACTTCAGTTAATGAAAAAATCCAAATAAAAAAAAAAAAAAAAAAAAAAACACCGGCCACAATCAACCTTGGTATACTGTTCCACCAGTCGTGTAAAGTACGAAAAGTTGGAATGGGCCGGCTTGAGAAAGTCGAACTGCGGGTTGCGGGCCTCCCGGTTCATCAACTGAGTCAGAAACTGGCGACCATTGCGGGCACAGAACAGCGCCGTCAGTTTGATCACATCACTGCAATAAACGAGCCAATTAAAATTGGGTTCTCACTAGTTATTACCGGTTCATATCCAGTTTATACGTGTAGGCGTCTTAGTAAGTTCCTATTTCTATGTTCCATGAGTGATATAAATATGCGTGATATTTGATTCATGAGTTATTATTCATCATTGTGAGCAAAGCGATACAACTATAAGCGAGTTAACAAGAGTACACGTTGAATAATCATCACGTACCCCGAAAGCATAGCACGCCACATCTTCTCAAAACTGACTTTAATACGGTTAATGTAACCAGCAAGTCGGAATATAGTGACGTAACGGCAATATTTATATTTAACAACATGGTTACCAAAATATGCCGACTTTTTTGCATTTTCAAAACTTCGAAATTGTCGAGTCGAAAATGTGCTAAAACTGAAATACCCACAAAGATTTGAAAATAAATGACGGTAAATTTTATTCGATAACCGTGTTTTACAGGTTTTGTTGGTTGTTGTTCTATTGAAGTTTTTGTTAGTTGAAAAAGCTACATAGATCTCTCAACGCGAGTTCTGAACCGAACTGAAACCAGTAACCACTAATTTTCAATTAGCACCCAATCGAAATCATCTCGTGTCGTGTCCATTGGCGGACGAGCCAAACCTCCAAAGGGAGGGGAATCTCTCCAAAGAAGGGGAAATCGGCAATTTTGAGGCCCATTTACCTACACCTTAAGGAACAAATCCCACTTTTAACATTTGCCAATACCAGAGAGCAGAGGTGGGCCGCAGGGGGGGGTAGGGGGGGTTTACCCCCCCACTTTCCAGGGTCGGCGGGTAGCCTACCCCTCCCCCCTAGACAAAAATTTAGGTCGCCTACCCCCTCCCCCCCCCCCTACTCGAAATTTTTGAGAAAATCGGCCTCAAAACCTCGATTTTGAGGCTTATTTTTCAAAATTTTCTGGCTGTGAGAATTTTTTTTCGAAGAAACACGTTTTCTGGGTCAATTTTCTTGGTTAAAACCTGAAAAAACCGGTATATGTAATGTTTATACCTTATAATAGAAGATTTTTTAGCAAAAACAAGCAAAAACAAGCGTTTTATGCGAAAATTTTTTTTTCCTACCCCCCCTACCCGACCTTACCCCCCCCCCCCCACTTTTCGGACAGGTCGGGTAAAATGGGATTTTCTGTCGGCTACCCCCCCCCACCCCCTGCAAAACGCAAAAAAACCCGGCCCACCCCTGCCAGAGAGGGGATTCCACTTTCCCTCCCCTTCTCGTCCGCCAGTGAGTTGAATTGACAAACTGGAAATGCTCACTAACAGATCTGTGGCATTCAAGGTGGATGCTTCGGCGGTAAACTCGAACTCGGGTGGTGGTTCACTGGGCACGACTTCGGCCTGTAAAGAGTAAATGTCAATGAGTGGGTGAGTGGGTGAGTGAGTGAGTGAGTGAGTGAGTGACTTACTAACTGACTGACTTGACTGTCTGACTGACTCACCGGGTGAGTGAGTGAGTGAGTAGGTGAGTGAGTAAGTAGTGAGTAAGTAAGTAAGTGAGTGAGTGAATGACTGAGTGAGTTAATAAGTAGTGAGTGGGTGAGTGAAAATGGATAAAATAAACTGATGATCTGAAGATATAAATGGATAACTAAAAGAGTAAAACAGTGCAATTTACCTGCTTAACGGCTTCTTGAATACGGGGCACTGTAATTTGTGGTTTGGCGATCGATGACTCCACCAGTGTACCCTCTCGAAACTCTTTGATCTGAAAAAATATCGATTCAATTTCATTTAAATTGTAATAGTAAAATGATTTTTGATCCTCTCACTTTTTCACAGTATTTCTTAATTATGTTATACTGCCTATTGCCATATGGTACTGTTATACTAACTGGCAACGGCTAGTCTAGTATGACGACCGCAAATGAAAACGATATATCAAATCGAAAATACGAAAAAAATACATTTACCATCGGCAAATTCTCATTAGTTGCGGTATCAACTGACTAAACGGGCACAGAAGTGTAGAATAAAAATGACACGGAATAGCGTTCAGAACAAAAAAAATTGAAGGCGGAATATTATTAGATAGGTTTTGAATTGAAAGTAGCCTAAAGAGGAACCAATATTAACACTAACCTTATGCTGATAATACGAATGGTACGGGTCGGCCGGGTTGAGAAAGTTGAATTTCGGGTTCTTGGCCTCGCTGATTCGAATACGATTCTCGAACTCGGCGCCATTACGGGCGACGAAACCAGCTGTTTTATCGACGATATCTGGAATAAAAGTATATTTATTATATTTAGCACCTACATTATAATTTCGCAGCTGCTTTTTTCACTCACGCACTCACCTACTCACTCACACATTCACTTACTCGTTTAAATTTAATCATTTACTAACTTTTTTTATTCAGCACATTTGAGTATAAGTGTGTTAAATATAGATGATATTAACAGTTGTAAAAAGTGTAGGGACGAATGGAATGTAATGTAGTGTTATAGGTGTAATAAAAAAAGAAATGATTTAGTGTGGATAATCAATCAAGAAATTTTCAACTCACGCTGTTTTATGTAATTAGTTATAGATTTACGGTTTTGAGAGTGTCTTTAGGAACCTTTTCATAAACTTTGATAATTCTATTAGACTAAAATTTAGCAATTGTAGATGTTTGGCATAGAGGTTTAAAAAAAACTGACCATGTTCTCATTTTACAGCTCGATTGCCGACAAACCTACACCATGTTGAAAAACAGGACATAGGTGGGCCGATTTTTTATCAGGAAGAGGTAGCCACAAAAATTGCTGCTTACTATCCTGCTCCAAGCCGAAAAAGTGGGGGAGACATAAGTTAAGTAGAAACCGGTGGAGATTTTCAGCCTAGCAATCTTGAACCAATAAAACGACCAAACCTAACCGAAACGCGGTATAGTGAAAAAACAAAACCAATACGATAAACGACAATACGAGGACAATCAGGCTTAGACTTAGATATCATTTTCCTCTACGTATTGTCGATTTGATTCGATAGAATAGAACCAATCCTCCAAAGAGAGGGGAATTTCGTCAGAATGGGAGGAACTGGCAGTTCTCAGGCCATTTTACCTACACTTTAGGGAACAAATTCTACTTTTTGAAAACGTCAAAGAGGGGTGATTCCACTTTTCCCTCCCCTTCTCGTCCGCTAGTGCCGGAAACCAACTAACTTCTGATATCTGGCGGCGGATAGATGATGCCGATGATCTGTTTGCCACTTTGCGATGGTTCGTTGTTCATCGAGTCTTCTTCACGATTCGAGATCCGAACCACCGGCGGCTCCGACGGCGTCGGATTCGGGTTTTCCACGGGCGGCGCCATGATTTACGATTTGTTTTATTATTTATTGATGTTTTATCGAAAATTCCAACTCCGCGCTCTGCTGATCCTGAATTCTGGTGAATCAGATTCCTTTCGGGTCGAATATCGAAGCTGACGGTTGGTTGTACCCTGTAAAAATGCACTTATCACATCACAATCTATACTATTATTGAAACAATAATTCCATTTTATTTTAATTAATTTTAATTAAAAACAATTAACGTTGTGATTTTGCACACAGTAATTTCGGTAACCCGCAACTAGATAATGCTGTCCTCAAATATTTGAGGACAGTGTAAGACTCTTCCCTTGCATGATTATAAAGTTTTACATGCAAAAAAGTGCGCAATTTTTTTGACATAAAAAATGTGTGCCACAGTGCTGAAAACTCTGTCGCGATCCTGATGACCTTATTTTAATCGAATTGAGTTACTGTTAAATAAATTGTCTAGCTCAGACACACCGTCATTATGATAGAAAATCATCGCATGACCACGAGCTACACCATGGAAAATCAGTCTAAAATTGTACACGTGCAAGTTATTAACTGATACAGAAATACCGTAACTTTCTAAAAAAAAATTAATTTTGCGTTTTTATTACATATTCAATCATTCACTCTTTACTTAAAAGTCCACTTGCACTCACCCACTAACTAACTCACTCACTAACTAACTCACTCACTCACTCACTCACCCACTCAATCACTCAAATTACTCACTCCACCGTCTCACTCTATAACACACTAACCAACTCACTCCCTCACCAACTCAGTATTACACTAACTCTTTAACTCACTCACTCTCTCATTCATTTTTTCACTCACTCACTTAAGCATGATTAAAGACCCTACAGATTTTTTTGTTTTGGATTTTCTCGAGCTATTCCATGCAAAGTTTCACTGTTTGTGAGCCCCCCTATAACCTGTCGTAAGGCTGGCTTGTCCGGCGTAGCGAGGGCAAGCGCATGAGGCCCCACAGGGGAAATTTCAATATTTGTTCCTGTATGTGTTGTAGCATAGGCACTGTGCTGTAGAAAGCATGTGCGCATAGCGCGCCAGATATAGACGTTTAAAAGCAGCTTAGTTGCATCGGCTTAGTAGCACAAGAGTAAGAGTAAGTATGCTTGCCCGTTTTATGGAAAACTGCCTCACTTAGTCATTCACTTACTCACTCGTTCGCTCCCTCCTCACCTACTTAATCACTCACTCACTTACTCACTCACTTACTCAGTCGTCAAATCACTCCTATCTTACTAATCTCGTTTACTCCTTCACTCACTC
The DNA here is from genome assembly GCA_964036265.1 of Daptonema setosum. NCBI lineage: Eukaryota > Metazoa > Nematoda > Chromadorea > Monhysterida > Xyalidae > Daptonema > Daptonema setosum. The sequence goes on along the minus strand of CAXIWR010000028.1, from coordinate 72,505 downwards.
ACCTAACCACCCACTAATTTGTTTCTCTCTCTCACTCACTAACTTACTCTTTCATCCACTCACTCACTCACCAACTCACTCACCCCCAAACTCAGTATTACACTCACTCACTCACTATATCACTCAACTATATCACTCACTCACTCCTCGCCTACTTAATCACTCACTTTACTATTTAGTCATTCGCTCACTTTTCGCCCACTTAGTCACTCACTCTCTTACTAAGTCTTTTGCTCACTCCTCGCATACGAATGCGCTCATTTACTTATTCACTCATTTACTTGCCCACTCAGTGATTCACTCATTTATTCACTCACTAAATAACTCGCTCACTCACTTTCTAACTCACCAAATCACTCACTCATTCACTTATTCTCTAACTCACCAACTCACTCACCCACTCACCCATTCACCTGCTCGTTTACTCAGTCCATATCCACTCAGTCACTCACTACTAGTCACCCACTCACTCACTCATTAACTTCTTCACTAACTCACTCTTTCTCTTTTCACTAATGAACCAAAACATTCAAAAAAGTAATTTTACGGTATTTATTACGGTATCTCAATTTTGAGTTAAGAGAAATTCAAACCATTATCTAGTTGCGGGCGCACCAGTAATTTCTCTCCGTCTTAGCACAGTGCAGAGTTTTGTGTAAACCAGTACATTTGCATCTTGTTCCCACGGGTTGGTGTAAATCTCTAATGGTGATAGTCTAAAAACGTCTTTGATTGTGTGAGTAAAAAAATAAATAAAAAGAAAGCGATAATGTTGAAGCAAGTCAGATGAGATTGTTAGAACATATTAATGAGTTTGACCTCTCCCTGGGAGCCAATAAACCTACTGTATTCCAGCCAGTTCAAACGTGAAAAAATCTACAACAATTACACACCCCAGAATTGGTCCAAAATTACGGTATGATCGCACTGTTTTACACATGATATTGCGCACTGTGCTAAGACGGCGGGGCCTCACTTGTACGAAAACTCAGTTGTACGAAACTGTACGAATCCGTATTTTGCGCATGTGACTCAGTTGTACGAAAAACCGTGCGTGGATATGTTTTACAAGAAAACTGTCACATAATTCATGTTGCGTCGTTGAAGATTATTTCTATTCAATCTTACCGTTATTATTTTTATACATGAGTACCAATCAATTATACTTCAACTTTCGCTATTAAAACCCCATCGATTGTTTGTACGGCTTCGGCTTAGGCGTTAACACAGACTGTACGTTCACAAAGAAATAACGCCGAGCATGAGGCTAAGAGTTAGTTTTCAGTTTAGGCTTAGGCTTAGGCTCTGTATTTGGGATGGGCTTGGGCGCGCAGCGCTCAAGCCTTTGCCAAATACACAGCCTAAGCCTAAGCCTACACTGAAACCTAAGTTTTATGCCCCCGCCTTGGACCGTTAGTTTTGCCCCTAAGCTCGGCCTAAATGATATGATCAAAAAACTCTAATTTACCCAAAAATAATCCAATATCGTAATTTTCAAAAGCTCGAAAAGAGTAATCTGTTGCGCGGTCCAATGATTTTCGCGTGGTTGTAAAACATATCCATGCACGACTTTCGTACAACTGAGTCACATGCGCAAAACGAGGATTCGTACACTTTCGTACAACTGAGTTTTCGTACAAGTGAATGTCAGCCGCTAAGACGGTCTATTTGTAAAAAAACTCTAAAAACAATTTTGGATTCAGAAAACGAACACGATAGTCAAACTTGGTTTCATTCAGCTTCGCTGAGTGTGAGTAAGTGAGTGAGTGAGTGAGTGAGTGAGTGAGTGAGTGAGTGAGTTAGTGAGTGAGTGAGTGAGTGAGTGAGTGAGTGAGTGAGTGAGTGAGTGAAAGAGTGAGTGAGTGAGTGAGTGAGTGAGTGAAAGACTGAGTGAGTGAGTGAGTGAGTGAGTGAGTGAGTGACTGAGTGAGTGAGTGAGTGAGTGAGTGAGTAAGTGAGTGAGTGAGTGAGTGAACGGGTGAGAGGGTAACTTGCCGACTGACTGACCGACTGACTGACTGTTGACTGACTAACGGACTGACTGACTTACTGACTTACTGACTGACTGACGGACTGACTGACTGACTGAATGACCGACTGACTAACTGACTGACTGACTGACTGACTGACTGATTGACTGACTGACTGACTGACTGACACTGACTAGAGCGTTGCCGGCTCACAGTTCAGGTCTCATTTAAAGTATACATTTGGTTCTTCCAACTTGAAAAGTACGAGAGGCGAAACTCTGGTTGATTTGAGCGGTAACGACAGTCACTGCTGCGGCTTACAGCGTTGCTAGTTCTCTGTACGGGTTTCAACAAAGTATACAATTTGTTTAGGTAACTATGCAATTCACGGGAGATAAAACTGTAGTCGAATTGAACGGTAACGACAGCCACTGCAGCGGCTCAGCACTTTGCAATTTTACAGTTCAGATTTCTTTGAAAGTATAGATTGATCAATTGACTGACTGCTTCATGCTCCAAACTATGCAAACGTTCAAAATTTTGTCATATTGTTCCGCTGATATTATAAATGTTTTATTGATTATGACTGCATCATGCTCTAACTTACTTTTTTACTTATTTAAAAAAAAAAGCTGCGGCTTAATTTTAGAGCTTGAGTTAATTTTGTCGAAGAAAAATTTGGTTGCAAATCGCACAGATGACCTGTCCACTAAATGAACTCAAGCTTAATTTTGAAGCCGCAGCTCAATTTTAAAGCCGCAGCTTCTAGGTTTTCAGCCCCAGAATTTTAGTAGTTAAGGGTTTTAAATTTAAGCCGCAGCTTAATTTTGTAGCCGCCGGCTAAAGCTGGCCCTATAGTTTTACAATAGGACCGGCTTTAACCTGCGGCTTAACTTTGTAGACCTCGGATAGATATAGCTTGATCGTAAACACACCCGTTTTTCTTTGTAAACCTTCAACCCTTCGAGTAAATGGCGTATATCAAAATTTGTAAACCCCTTCCCCCGCGTCTGAAAAAAATTTGGGCGCGAATTCAAATTTTACGAAACGAAAAAGTATGTTATGTGAAGAATGTGGATTTTAGTTAAAAATAAGAATTCTGTCATATTAGAAAAATTCATAGATGTTTTCAGCGCTATCGAAAACCCTTTGGGCTCAAGATATAATCATTTATATGAAGGCGCCGTCCAGAACCGACCAGAGCTTCTGAATCCTGCGCCTTCAGGCGTGCCCGTTGAACGCAACCTCATTTTAACTTAGAATAAGCAATTAATCAAATTCGAAAAAATCATAGGTGCTCGAAGCGCTATTGAAAACCCTTTAGGCCAATAAAATTAACAGTTAATCCAAACCTCCGTTCAGAACCGGCAAGAACTTCCGAATCCTACGCCTTCAGGCGTACCCATCGAACGCGACTACCATTTGAGTTAAAAATAGGCAATTAATCCAGGTCGAAAAATTCATAGCTGCTCGCAGCGCTATTGAGAACCCTTGCGGCAAAAAATATTTTTAATAATATCGGGCCTCCGTTAGAAACCGACCAGATCCTACCTAATCCTACCCCTTCAAACCCATAGCCCTGAAATGTGCATGCGCACCGCCGCTGAGCCGCACAACACACGCGCACTCACACACTGCGACTGCCCACACCATTGAGGCATAATTATTAAAATTTTGAAATTTTGCTAAAAAAATTCTCGAAATTATTTTTTCAGAAAAATTTTTTCTTGTGTGGTAAAAGTGTTAGGTCGAAATATTTTGCAGGGTGCGTTTACGATCAAGCTATACGTTACCGGGGCCAATGGCAGTTTTTCTCGATAGTATTATATGTTTGATTGAGTGAATGAGTGAGTGAGTGAGTGAGTGAGTGAGTGAGTGAGTGAGTGAGTGACTGAATGAGTGAGTGAGTGAGTGAGTGAGTGAGTGAGTGAGTGAGGATTGAGTGGATGAGGAGAGAGTGAATGAGTGAGGGGAGAGTGAGGCTATAAGTGAGTGGGTGAATGAGAGAAGGAGTGAATCAGTGAGTGATTGAGTGAGTGAGTGAGTTAGTGATTGGGTGAGTGAGTGAGTGAGTTAGTGATTGGGTGAGTGAGTGAGTGAGTGATGGGTGAATGAGTGAGTGAGTGAGTGAGTGAAAGAGAGAGTGAGTTATTGAGTGAGTGAGGGAGTGAGTGAGTGAATTAGTGAGTGAGTAACTGAGTGACTGAATGAGGGGAGAGTGAGGCTGTAAGTAAATGAGTGAGTGAGGAGTGAATGAGTATCTGCAGTCAATCAATGTATCATGTATTTTTATACTGTCTGCAGTCAATCAATGTGCGTACCCGTCTGCAGTTTTACGTACCATCTGCAGTCATTCAATCTACCGTCAGTCTACGTACAGTTTGCACAATCGGTTACTTGAGCGGTTATATTGTTCGTATTCGGAATGCCGACGTAAGCTTGGCCGTTATAGTACACACAGTCAGAACGTGCCTCGTGCCTGTGGGTGAGTGAGTCATTGAGTGAGTCAGTGAGTGAGCGAGTGACTGAGTGAGTGAGTGAGTCCGTAAGTGAGTGAGTGATTAAGTGAGTAGGTCAGTGAGAGATTCAGCAAGTGACTGAGTCGTTGAGTTAGTGAGTGAGTGAATGAGTGAGTGAGTGAGTGAGTGAGTGAGTGAGTGAGTGAGTGAGTGAGTGAGTAAGTGAGGAGTGAGTGAGTGAGTGAGTGAATTAGTGTGTGAGTGAGTGAGCGAGTCAGAGAGTGAGTGAGTGAGTAAGGAAATGACTATAATAAAAACTTAGAAATTGTAAGGAAAATACCGTAATTAGATTTTTGTGTTCTTAACTTTTTTTAATTAAATTTCTAAATACCTATTTTCATCTATTTCATCGACAATTTTAATTCCTTATGGAAAAGTAAAATGTAAGATGTAGTCTATGTATCGCAAAACTCACTCAATTTTCGGTGCTTGGTGAATAGATTAATCCATAAGTCCTCTACAGTGTTCCATAAACCTTCTACAGTAATTAAAGGGTTACGGTAAGTAAAATTACCGTAATTTTTTATTAATTTTAGTTTTTCTTCGTGGTCTACAAGTATGCCCATGGCTAATCTTGATTGTCCTAAGTTAATGTTGATTAGCCTAGGTTAATCTTTGCGTTCATTTGTTCGAACGCTTGAGGTAAGAAGTTTTCTTTGAAATAAATTTGGTGTAAACGAAATGAAGTCTCACGAGTAATCGGTTGAGTCATGCTGATCGTTGGGCCTACTTACGAAAAAATTTCAGGTCCAGAAATCAATTTATTCCTGATAAATTTTGATATTAAAGTTTTCGCACAAATGAACGTAAAGATTAACCCAGGGTAATGAAGATTAAACTTGGTTAATCAAGATTAACCCAGGTTAATCTTTTTCGAAGATTAGATAGGATTTGGACGTGCATGGGGCCATTCTTCTAATCGACAGCTAAGCATAAAAAATTGCGATGTTGCAGCACCCACCTTTTTCCCCAAATTTTTCTCTTTTGGGTACGTTTATAGTCTTCCCTGGACTTTCCCAGGAAACAGTTGTCATAAGCAGCGACCAATGTGGCTGCTATAGCAAAGCGTGTTAAATTGTGTAACATCACGTTTCCCGGGAGAGTCCAGGGAAAGTCCAGGGAAAACTATAAACGTACCCTTTGGAACTGTAATTCTCATTCATTAGTTTTACAGTAAAAATTGCAACGAATACCGTTTTAAAAATAAATAAAAGGTAAAAATTTTTATTCCGTTAATTATATCGTAAACAATATCGTAATTAATACAGTTAACTGGATTACGGTAGAGGACTTATGGATTAATGCGTTATTCGCATGCCCATTTTTCTAATTTCAAATAACTGGTGCTTTCAGAGTAAAAAGGAAAGTAAAAAGGAAAGTAAAACGGAAAGTAAAATCTGTAAACCAATTGACCGGGAAGTCAATTTTGTTCCCGAAATTTTGTTTTCAGTCAATAGGTTTACAGATTTTACTTTCCGTTTTACTTTCCTTTTTACTTTCCTTTTTACTCTGAAAGCACCCTTAGTTTTTGGCACGCAGTTTGAATTCTAATGATTTCGGGGCGCGTTCCAACTTTTAGGTGCTTTCAGAGTTAAAAGGAAAGTAAAAAGGAAAGTAAAATGGAAAGTAAAAAGGAAAATCTGTAAAACAACGCACGTGTCCAAAACGGAATATTCTCAAAATTAAATATTTTAAATAATTCAAATTCAAATGCAGCAGCCAATGAGGGCTGAAGGCTGTGCTCACAGCGCTATCCTGATTGGCCAGTGCGCTACGCTGATTGGTCAGCCAAATTCAAATTCTGAATATTCGAGTATCGCGTCTATATTTTTGAGTCGGTTGTTTTACAGATTTTCCTTTTTACTTTCCATTTTACTTTCCTTTTTACTCTGAAAGCACCCTAAACCAGGTCAGCGCGCAAGCGCACAGACAGACTCACTAGCGGACGAGAAGGGGTGAGAAAGCGGAATTCCTCCTCTGGAGTTTCCGAAAAGCCGAATTTTATCTTTTTAAAGTATAAGTAAAATGACCTGCAAACTGCCAATTTCCCGCTTTTGGTAGAATTCCCCTCCCTTTAGAAGATTGGTCGTCAGCCAGTGGCCAGACTCAAGTGCGCAGGAAGTAAATAAAAATACAAAGTGACTGACATTACAAAAAGATGCGAAAATTAAAACAACCTTGACTTTCTCTCCGACTGATACCTTCTTTCTGTTGATACCTTTGGCTATTTTCTAAATTTTGCCTTTGCTTAAAACCGTCCAAGCGGACGAAAAGGGGAGGGAAAAGTGTAATTCCTCCTCTTTGGCGGTTTCAAAAAATAAAGTTTGTTTCTCAAGTTGTAGATAAAATTCCTAATTCCTGCTAATTCCCCTTTAGAAAGATGCCCTCCCTTTGGAGCTTTGTCTCGTCCGCCAGTGCGTGCGCTGTAGTAAATTTTTTGTCAGCTGTTCCTGTTAGGAACAGTAAATCATTACACTAGCGGACGAGAAGGGATGGGAAAGTGGAATTCCCCTTTTTTGCGTTTTCGAAAATAAGATTTTGTTCCCTAAGGTGGGTGTAGTTTAAATGGCCTGAAAACTGGCGATCCCCCTCTTTTACAAAATTCCCATCCCCTTGGAGAGTTAGCTCTTTCGCCAGTGGTGGACGAGAAACGGTGGCAAAAGTGGAATTTCCCCCTCTCTTGCGTTTTCGAAAAATAGAATTTGTCCACAAAGGTGTGGTTGAAATGGCCTGAAAACTGGTGATTCCCTCTCTTTGTAGAAACCCCTCCTTTTTGAGAAAAAGCTCGTCCGCCTTGGCGAACGAGAAGCGGTTAGAAAAGTGGAATTCCCCCTCTTTGGCGTTTTGAAGAAGTAAAATTTGTTCCCTAAGGTCAGGGATGGGCCGGTTTTTTTCGCGTTTCGTGGGGGGGGGTAGCCGAATATCCCATCCTACCCGCCCACATATTTACAGAAACTACAAAAAAAATTGTCGCCAGTAAAACTTTTCTCAAAACTATGGTTTCGCACAAATGAACGGAAAATTTTGTGACTAATTTTTTTTTGGAAAACGAAGCATAAATTAGAGAAAAAATAGGATTGCCTGTTATGAAGAAACTATCCCATTCTAGCACTCTTATTTGCATAAAAAAATTACCATTGTTTGTATGGCTTCGGCTTAGTAATTATCACAGACTGTTCCTTCTAAGCGAGATCGCCGAGTATGAGGCTAAGGGTTAGTTTTCAGTTTAGGCTTAGGATTAGGCTTAGGGTTTGAGAAGGGCTTGGGCGCGTAGCGCCCGAGCCCTTCTTCAAAGGCTAAGCCTAAGCCTACACTGAAACCTAAGTTTTATGCCCCCGCCTTGGACGCAATTTTTCCAGACCCCACAGATTTTTTTTGATTTTTTATCAAAATCTGGGAAACGAACCCCGGGCCACTCGCATGCTAGGCTAGCGCCCTTGCACTGTGCTACTGAGCCGATGCAACTAAACTGCATATACCCTACTATAACTGGCTCGCTACGCTCGCATGCTTTCTACAGCACGTGGCTATGCTACAACACGTGCAGGAGGAAATATTGAAATCTCCCCTGCGGGGCCTATCGCGCTTGTCCTCGCTCTGCTCGGACAAGCCAGCCTTACGTTAGGTTATCGGGGGCTCGCAGACAGTAAAACTTTACATGGAATAGTAATGTTGCTCGAGAAAAACCAAATTCGAAAAATCTGTGGGGTTTGTAATCATGCGCCTTGGACCGTTAGCACCGCGAAGCGGAGGTGTCCAGCATGGTTTTTCATGTCACCACAAGCCGAACCGTTAGCCATAACCTAAGAGGTAAAACACTCATGTTTTAATAACATGTATTTTTCATGGAAATACATTGATTATCGAAAAGTTGAAATAATTTTTTGAAATTTAGTTCTAACTTTGAACGTTATTTTAACCATTCAATAATCAACGTATTTCCATGAAAAATACATGAAAAAAAAATTAGCAAAGCAAGCTTAATTTTATCTTAAAATCGACGAAAATCCAAAAATTCAATGTTTGCTAGAAACATCGAAGTTTTTACCTTGTAAGTAAAGTCGAAGGTTTGGATTTACGTTTACTGCTTTATAGCTATTCTATAATGCTACTTTGTCTTGCTTACTATAAACAGTATTAGATAAGTAGTTTCGATTCCACAATCGTTATCTAATTGAGCCGAATCAAGCCCAACTATCAGTCTCGGTCATAATTACTTTCATAGTTATAACTTCCAGTATAAAGTAATGTCAACACCAAAGGCCAGCGGCCAAACGAGAACACAACCGCACGAGAGAAAATGACAGACTGAATGAATATGTAAATGTAAGTTGATATATAAGTGCACAAGCTGACCCAAGTGTGTGTCACTTGTGCATCAAAAGCGGTCAACTCACAAGACAACTGACTAGGTCACAACACTAGCCGTATAACGCACCCTGACTACAATGCAACATGACTATGTTTAGCACACGTGCAGTAGCGAACAGTAGCGGTCGAGCATATAAATATGGACATAACATAATGTTACATAAGAATGAAACATTGAATTGAGTATGAGACAGCTCCGACTATGGTATGGAGACCAATAGTCGTCTTCTCCCTCCGACCGATAACATGATAACGAACACAATTGAAAAGTATTTAAACGAATAAAGTGTGAACTAAAGAATATACAATTTCAATGGATAAGTCTATAAAGTAGGATAAGATTCAATACTCAAAATCATAAGGGTAAAATAACAATAACAAGTTTGATCACAAAAAATCGATAAAATGAACAATAACAAATTATCATCACCAATCACAATTAAGACACGACATCATACCTGCTCACCAGTTTACAGAGATACTCCTATTTAAGGTCAGGGTCAGGGGCTGACTCCGATGAATCAGACGACGACGACGAACTCGACCGATCAATTCGGCTTCAAACTTCTCTGGCTGACGATGATGTCCTCCAGACGCACCAGCCCGACCACTCTCCGAAACTAGTTTGACGGGCGGGCCTGACCTTTCTTGTCCCACTCCTCTTCGTCTCTGGTACCCCGGACACTGGGCGCGCAAATGCTTCGATGATCCACACTGAAAACAGTTCCCCAGCCGACGTCTTCCTCCGGCCCGGTAGTCTCGCTCCTCTCCTCGATCATGTTGAGGCCGTACAGGCGACCCACGCACAGTGACAGGCTGACGACGTGGAGACCTGATCCTGTTGACCGGAGAGCGCGCTCTGTAGCGAGATCGTGGTGCCTGCACCTCATGCCGCCGACCATACGGAAAGTGACGATCCTGGTGCATGTTGTGAGCAATGTTGAGCAAACCAAATAAAAGTTAATTATCAGCTCAAATTTTTTTCAAACCTTTATATCTTATATACTAAAACACTAGGGTATGTTTGTATGTCCGCAAGTCTGCAATAGGTATAAATATCAAAAGTGCAACGCTGAAAAACTCTTTTTGTCATTATTATGATTTTTCTGAAATCTGGGATCGTTATAAAAGTTAAGAAGAATAATAGTCATCGACACCCTCCCAGTAAATCCAAATCAATTACCCAGTCGATGTGTTGAACAGCGAGCGAACTCAACCATTATTGCCAGTGCCACGAGTACACAACCGTCAGAACAATTTTTAAACGAAAAAAATTTGTGAAGAAATGCGGATAATAATAAATGTTTTTTAATGTATTAGTATAATCTTTGAAATTATTTACCGAAAAATTTTTTGTGAAGAAAATGCGGATGATGATATTTTTATATGTATATCATATTAATCACAATTGGATAAACTTACCTTTTGTTCCGGTAAAACAAACTTACCTCCTTCCAAGTTGCCGTTAGGCATGAAAATTGATTTCAGTGGTGTGGTGTCAATGTGAATACGAAGATGGAACAATCCAATGAAGGAAATGGTGACCAATCATCACAACAAGGTTGTTTATAGTGATTTATTAGTTGACCGAAATACCGAAATATGAGAGCCATGGAATCAACAATTGATTCAACAATGCTCTCACAAAGCGGTTATTCGTTATTCTGTTAGTGTTAAATGTTGAATTAATTATTAATTATTATATTCATGGTCACTGATGTCGAAACCTGAAAAAACTCCAATTTCGCACGACGCTATTATGTATATATAAAACTATGAATTGAGAAGAACTAAATTAAGAGCAAAAAGATCGTAAAAAAGAAGAGCGAAGAAAGGCTGACGCAGATCGTAAAAAAAGGAAAAGATTGGGTATGTAAACTTTACAATATTAAACAACTTCCGATGACTGACTGACCATTGTGCATACACACATAAATAGATTAGATGCATGCATAAATATGCATGTACACATTTAGAAGAAACGACAGATGAGCGAATCGAGCGTCTGGCGTCAATGGCAAAGAGAAGAAGAGAAAAATTAGCGGGTAAGTAGTCAGTCACCATTTAGAATATAATTTAAATCTAAAGTATGTTTTTCTTAAAACATTACGTTCAGAAGAAACTACAACTGATCGAACCGACCGTCTCGCGTCAATAGCTAAAAGGAGCAAAGAAAAAATTGAGGGTTTGTTGTCACAAATTAGAAAGATTTTCTATCCAAGTTTTTCGCGAAAACCAAGCAGGTATATTTATTCGTTAGATGTTCAGTGATGTTCAGTATACTTAAATTCTCCGTTACGGTATTTACAAGTACACGTTTAGGAGAAACTACAGCTGAGAGAAACGAACGTCTTGCTTCGATGGCAAAAAACAAAAGAGAAAAACAAGCAGGTATTCGTTAGATGTTCAGTATACATAAATTCTCCGTTCGATGAAATTTTGTAAAACAGTATTTACAAGTGGAGCGAGTAACTGATACACCTAAAATTAAATTCTGAATCTATTATATACGAATAATTCACTTCACTTGCATGATGAACGTCGTAGTAAATGATATTGTCATAGTATCATTTCAGTAATTCGGCAAACAAAGCCAACATTGGCCCTGCCTCATGAAAGTCATACTTTGGGAAACATGAATGTAAAATGTTCCTATTGTGAGGTTGGCAACTCTGTGCATTAGCAAATTATTATTATAGCTTTCTACATTTCTATCTTGAAGGCTTTACATTGGCTCGAAGAGAAAACTGCTGACTCGCCGAAAAACAAACCCGAATTTTCATTGTGTTGCATGAGAGGTGAACTGCGAGAGTTACAACCCATCGAGACTCCAGAAATGCTAAAAGCACTATGTGATGGTTCTACAACACAGTCGAGGCAGTTTCGGTTGGATCGGAACAGTTGAATAAGCTATTAGAGAAAAACATAAATCTATAACTTCAGAAATCAGAGCCGCCAGTTAAATCAACTGCTCTCTTTCACATCAGCAGGAGTGAAAGTTGAAGAATCAAAAGGAGGTGGCCCGTACTTTTACAAAATAAATGTTTGTTCATACCTAACGACATATATACATGAAAAATAGAGTTGTAATTGAGGTGTAATTAATTAAGGGCGGGTGGCATCATCGAATCGGCGACTGGCTCCCGGAGACTGGCAAAAAAGCTGTGTACGCACAAATATACACTTTGGACACAAGTGTTGAGCAGTTACAATGCCGCATGAGTCATATGTCAAATATGAATTCAAGTTTATTGGCAAATCTACAGGTAATTAGGATTCAGAAATCTGAATGAAAAATAAATTTGACATCTACTTTGAAAGCAACAATTACAGGAAATGTTAATCAATACCAGTCCTTTTGTCAAACTTTTCAAATCGGCACAAGAAATGCATGGAAGAAACCCGACCAAGGATGTCAAAATACGCATCAACGCTGATCGGATGGGTTCAGGTAGAAAATACTTTCAAGAAGACTGTAAAATTGTTTATTCAAATGTAGAATAAAAATATATTGCTAATTATAAAACAGATGCACACCGATATAATGCGCCATCCGTGGGTGATATTGGCGCTATTATCGTGGACGATGAGAGTGAACATCAAAAAAGAGACATCATTTTACATGCCAAGGCAAGTGCTGATAATAAGTCATTCATGACAAATAATTTCAATAAATATCTAATCTTTTGAGAAAAAATCCATTAGTTTAGAATATGATCATACACTCATTGCAGTCGGGAGAAGTAAAGCGTATTTCTGAAATGCACCCGAGCTATGATCCATTGCATTATGTTCTACTCTTCCCTAACGGTCAGTCCGGGTGGTCAGTCAACTTGAAAAAGATTGTGCGAGCAGGAAAAAAGAGAGCAAAAATAACGATGCGTGAATATTATTCACATCGGTTGGTTTGATATCATGAAATAAGCTGTTCAGTACAACATAAAAACAATAGCATAAAAATGGGCATACAGACGAAGAACTTATTTAGAATGCACTACCGTGAATCGGGGGCACCAATGTTTGGCTGTGGCAGATTATTCTTGCAATTCGCCGTCGATATGGCAGCGAAAATTGAGTCCGACAGGCTACTGTTCATTCGAACACATCAAAAAGAATTACGGGCCGATTTATATAACGGTTGGAAATAATTTAATTTTTGCATCTGCTGTGCTGGACTCAAAGCATGTTATTTTCGCATTAATAACAAAAAACAGGTGTGGTCGATGCCGTAGAGCAGTCAGACGGTGATGTGGACGCATCTCAATACGGCCAGAGGATAATATTGCCCGGCAGTTATACTGGATCGCCACGACAAACTTACCAGCTCTATCAAGACTCAATGGCAATAGTGCGCAAACATGGCTCGCCTGATCTATTTATCACTGTAACCGCGAACCCAAAGTGGCCAGAAATAACAGGTTTCTGAACAGAAATTCACAACCTAAAAACACGAATTAGACTAACAAGAGTTATATAACAAGAATAATATATGCTATGACAGTGGTGTTTTAAGGACAACTTATGACTGGACAAACAGCAGCAGAACGTCCAGATTTGGTCGCCCGTGTATTCCACCTGAAATTGAAAGCAATCTGTAAAGAATTATTCCATACGGGAATATTCGGCCATGTTGCTGCACACATCCATGTAATCGAGTTCCAGAAACGCGGATTACCTCACTGTCATATGCTCCTAAACTTCAAAACGGTAAAAAAATTATCAGTGTGAGATGCAATTCAATATATATATATATATATATATATATATATATATATATCTATGTTTATGCAGGCAGACAGAATCAAATCACCAGAACGCGTTGATTCATTGATAAAAGCCGAGTTGCCCGATAGTGAAGCTGACCCGAAACTATATGACAAAGTGGCCTCAATGATGATGCATGGGCCCTGTGGACCTGAATTCCCATCATCACCGTGCATGATTGAAGGCGTTGGTTGATAAGAATGATATGATAACAATTACTTCAACCCAAAAATAATGCACGGTTTTCAGAAATGTCGCCATAACTACCCAAAAAGTTTCGCCTCTCAAACAAGCATAACAGATGGATCACCGATTTACCGCAGACTCAACGATGGGAAGAGCGTTGTATCAAAATCAGGGGTCCCATTGGATAACCGATGGGTGGTACCCTACAACCCATATTTACTACAAAGGTTGATCGTAAAGTGAAAATATTTTAGACTAAAAGCATACTAACTACAAGACTTTCAACAGGTTTGATTGCCACATAAACGTGGAGGCGTGCGGTTCTGTGAAGGCTATAAAATATTTGTACAAATATGTTTATAAAGGAAGTGATCGAGCTGTTGTTGGACTGGCCGTTGAGGGGACAACTGCTACTGATGAACAGCAGAAACATAAACCGATCGACGAAATAAAGGTGGTGAGATACAGTCGCACTATTGAAACGGTTTCTAACGAACTTTCGACAGCTTTAATTTCACAGGAAGTTTTGACAACTTAAATTTCAGAGTTTCCTGGATACGAGGTATTTGTCAAGTTCAGAAGCAATGTGGCGGATATTCGAGTATAGGTTGCATGAAGAATACCCGAATATAGTCCGACTTGCTATACATCTGGCTGGAGAACAATTCATATTGTTCGAAGATAATGATGGTTAAAACTAGATTAGAAGGCAGGCACTTTTTATACATGTATAGTTACTTTACGTCTAACTAATTATCAGACCTCACAACTAAAACAATGGAACCACCGGCTACTACATTGACGGCGTGGATGGCCAGCAACGTAGACGATCCAAGAGGCAGGGAACTGACTTACCTCGAGTACTGTAGCCTTTATTGGTACGACAAAGCTAATAAGAAATGGAAAAAAAGAAGTGATAATAAAGGTTTACTATTATTCATAGGGTATTTGAGATTCATGACAACAAAATTACAATGTCATTGTCATGCTATACTTTTAGGTGTATCACCTTGCGTGGGACGAATAAGGGCTGTGCCGGTAAAACAGAAGGAACTGTATTATATGCGCCTATTATTGTGTCATCAACGCGGGTGTCAGTCTTATGAGGACATTCGCACAGTTAATGGTCAAGTGTTCGATTCGTACTACAATGCCGCTATCGAGATGGGTATTGCAGACGATGACCAGGAATGGGCGAAATGTTTACAAGAGGTAGAATGTTGTTTAAGGGGTGAAAAAATGAAACATAAACAGGGCTGTTCAATTCAGGCAGCATCGTACAAGTCTGGCCATCAAATGCGCGTACTATTCGCCAGCATTGTTGAATTTTGCGTGCCCGACAAAGCATATGAGCTATGGGAACAGTTCAAAGTTTGTTTGTTAGCTGAGTTGTAACTAAAATTGCAAGCAAAACAAGATACATTTCAGCAAGATCTTCTCGAAGATCTGCTTTATAAAAAGCAAAAAGAGCAACCCACTGCAACAATCGACGATATAGAGAACGAAGGACTACTCAGCCTGGACAAAATAATGAACGGTAAAACTAAATAAACTGTAACTGCATAGGATAAATACAATGATAAGTTATATTAATACTGTTTCAAAAAGGCTTTATGAAACTTGAATCAAATAACAGGTTTCGGTAAAAGTCTGTGTGACTTTCCAAGGATGCCCATACCCAGCCCAACTGCACACGAAAACCCCAGCGAGATCATTGAAGATCAGTTAGTTTAACACAGATGATTTGACCCAACTTATATTCAACTCCACTAATCAAGTACTGTTCTGTTGAGGAATCACGTCATCGACCGAGCAGAGATCGATAATCAGATAAAGATGCTAAACGCAGGACAGCTTGATGTCTTCAATTCAGTGACCGAATCTGTTTTGGACAGAAAAACTGACCATGCATTTTTTCTTGACGCGTTTGGTGGATCGGGAAAAACATTTTTAACAAATGTCATCGTCGACTATCTACGCTTTAAAGGTGATTATATTAGTTATCTAAAAACAAATAAACAGAACGTACTCACTTAAGAAATACTAATTTAAGGTCACGTTGTCCTTGCCGTAGCCTCTTCCGGCGTCGCGTCATTGCTACTTCACGAAGGCAGAACAGCTCATTCCATGTTTAAGATTCCTATTTTCAATATAACTGACAATTCAAGATGTGGCATAAAAATTAACAGTGAAAGAGCAAGCTTGCTACAAAGAGCTTCTTTGATAGTTTGGGACGAAGCACCGATGTCAAATCGACATCAAATCAACTGCGTAGATAAAACAATGCAGGTAGACATTTATAATGAACAAAAATTGTCAACTGCACAATAAAAAATTTGCAGGACATATGTTCAACCACATCCACTTTCGGAGGAAAAACCATCATGTTTTGCGGTGATTTCCGTCAAGTCTTGCCTGTTATACCGAGGGTGAGATAACATTCAATTAAAATTTTACTGATCGTACGTCAACCAATTTTTGGTACTAAGAATTTTGCGAATTTTAGGGAAGTCGTGATGAGATCGTGGGTACATGCATCAAATTCTGGCAAAAGTGGAGTACAATAAAGCAAATGAGTCTCCGGGAAAACATGCGCGTCAGAAACACATCGGATTCCGTAGAGGAGATTGAAGATTTCCTTCTGTTAGATAATTAGAGAGAAAAATGCAGTGTTGTACAAAAAATTCTGCAGATTTCTACAACGGATTGGTGACGGTGTAACTGAAGGGGTGAAAATGAGTGATGACTGCACAAGTATTGTTATTCCCGACAAACACATTGTATCCTCGGTCGATGAGTTGATCAACTTTGTCTTTCCAAAAACAACATTTACGATGAATGATAACGCAGCGATTCTGTGTCCGCTTAATGATCAGGTATGTAACACAAGGAGAACGACTCACATAATATGCGCTACTCACTCTCTATGCAGGTTTTTGAATTCAATGAAACAATACTGGATAGGGAACCAGGTCCAGAAATTGTTTACAACAGCACAGACTCGGTGGCTGAGAGTGAACAACAACATATGTACCCAGTCGAGTATTTAAACTCTATCACAATGGGTGGTTTGCCACCTCACAGGTAAATTTCCAATTAATAGTGGCACGCTATACGAAATCTCCTACGAAATATTTTAAATCTCTTCAGGTTGAAGTTGAAAATTAATTCGCCCATAATGCTACTCCGAAACCTTAACCCAGCGAACGGGCTGGCCAACGGAACAAGACTTATCTGCCTAGCATTTCACGTTAGATACAGAATAGACAATTGTTTTTCGTCATAAAACTGTTATAGTAATGAACTTCCAGGAGCATGTGATTCACGCCCGAATACTGACCGGGCCAAAGAAAAATACTACTGCCTTCATTCCAAGAATAACTTTATCTCCCAGTGACACTAGATTCCCGTTCACCTTGCAACGACGGCAATTCCCTGTTCAATTGAGCTGGGCAATGACGATCAACAAATCGCAAGGACAGACGCTTAATCGAGCAGGTAATAAAAACACTGAAGTGACTCACAATTGTATGAATTTTTTAAGGTCTTATGTTGACGTCACCTGTCTTTTCTCATGGTCAATTATATGTCGGTTTCTCCCGTGTCCGTTCACCCTCAGATATAAAGGTTATATAACTACATATTCTACCCACCCCCGTTAGAAACACTTAAGACTTGAAATATATGAACAAACATGCAGGTACTATTGCCAAACCCGCATGACGGTGAAACTGGAACAACCCACAACATAGTATATAAGGAAATCGTGTAAAACCACGATACATAACGTGGCAATGAGAGAAAAACGGTAAGCCATTCTAATAAAATAATGTCAATCAAAGTTTTCATGAACTTATCAGCATATCATCAGCAAATATAAATTTTGTTTGTTACATAACTACGCCACTCTACATAATCATCGTCACCCCATCAGTTTGATCGGCTCATCAGTTTGACCGCAACTACGCAACGTCACCTACCTCAACATGTCATTTGCCATCAAGAATTTAAATCCTTTTCTGCCACGGTGAGTTAACTCAATCATTTTATTGTTTAATCCAAACAATAAAATTTATGTTTGTTATTTCGTGTTTCTAAGTTCTGCTAAGCAAAGCATGAGTCAAAATTTATATTTATCGTGAATACCTGACATTTGACTCTGAAGTTGTTTTACATGAGAACTTTTTATTTTATGATGAAAATAATTAAAAGCTCTTGAAGGTGGGAAGTGGTCGGACGACTGATAAAAAAGAGCAATCTGTTAACGAGCGCTAAAGGCTGTCATTACCTCACATTGGCACTGAAAGATGAGAACGGTGATGTACTTGAGGGTGTCGCGTTCAGAAACATAGCAGAAGAAAAGGATATAGAATTACAAGAAGGACAAGTTTACAGATTGAGGTATTAGTTTAACAAATACAGAAAATAGCAGAAATTGAAGGCTTTATTTTATGTTCCAGCCACGGAGAGTTAAAGACGAAGCGAGATGCCAACGGCACTAAACACACCAGCTTCATCGTCACTAATAGTACACGAGTTAATTCCTTTTTCCATATACAATAATAATTGAGTAGTGAGCAGAGCAGTTTTACATAAATTTAATTTTCTAATTTATCCACGCTTACAGTTCGAACTTACAAACGACGATGGGTCTATCGCAGAAACCAAACCTACGAAATTGGCTGATCTAATCGATAATGTAGGACTGGTCGTCGGTTAGCTTGACTTTAATAACAAACGGCTCACCGCCGGCGGGTTTCTTTTTTTGCTAGACTTGCGCGCAGTGGTCGTCAAAACAAACGAGAAAAGCACGGTGAAGAGCTACAAGAACGAGGTGATCGAGCAAAAGAAAATATCGGTTTCGGATGGTGACTATGCAAAAACAGTCACATTGACTCTATGGAAACAATATGTAGGTTTCCAATAATAATCAAAAAATATCTTTGCTAATTTTTGTAAAATTTCAAATAAAAAAATTTAGGCAGAGACAGAGCTCATCGTTGGTGATGTTATCACACTAAAAGATGTCAAAGTCGGCATGTTCAGAGAAGGTTGATATTGTTTCTACTACGACTTTACATTTACTACTCCCACAAATAAAAACACAACATAAATTTTCACAGCTGTTACGATTCAAACGGTTAGCAACACCCGCATACAAATAGAACAATCCACGTCGGAAGACCAGGAGATCAAAGCACTACGGTCGTGGTACAAAAATCTGTCTTCAACCAAGAAAGAGGATTTCACAAAAGACAAAAAGACTCACACATTCGAGGGTTTAAAATTTTAAACAAACGAATGCCTGGCAAAACATCCAATACTTTCGAAATATTTACGAATGAAGATCGTCCTCATGAATAAATAATTGATATCAAGCTTAATATTCAATTTGAAGATTCCTGCACGACATTGAACGAACTGACCCAGAAGTGTGTCGAACCAGGGAATGTGGCTTATGGACATGTGGTATCCACACTCAAAACTAGCACGTTCTACAAGCGTCATGAAATTTTTTACAAGGTTGGAAAGCACTCAAATCAATTTTTCAAGGAAAATATGCTGGAAACTTTTCATAAAATTACAGGCATGTAAAAAACAACATAAGCTGACGGAAATGGCCGACAAATTGTATTGCCATAAGTGTGAGAACTACATCGATAGTGGTGCAGTTCAAACGCAGATGCACATGCAGGTTAAAATGCACATCATTTGTGGTTAAACAATCAATTGTGCCTTTTAAACAATTACTTAAAATTAAAAGAATTCTTCAGATTGCCATGGAAGGGACCGACGATGTTTACAGCATTACGGTTTTCGGTGATGTTATGGAAATTCTGTTCGGATACAATCCAACCGAATTACTACAGATGCTGGAAAACGATGTTAGCAAAAAGCAATAGAAAATAGCAGGAAAAGTAAAAAAACGTTAGAATTAAATTTGATTTGTAAATGTTTTTATCAACTAAACATGCAGGATGACGAGTTCATAGACGCCTTCAAAAGCGCTGAAGGAAAAAAATTCCACTTACGCGTGAAAGCGGTGAACACACGGGTAAGTAGTAAAATTGAATTACATGAATGAGGAAGACGAATGAATGAATGAATGAATGAATGAATGAATGAATGAATGATAGATAATGAATAATAAACGTCAAACGAATTACAGATGTACGGAGTGTCATACACGGCAATTGCGGTCAAAGCCGCCGAGTGAAGACACTGATAAATTGGTTGAAATTCAATTGAATTTTTATTTCTTTGAAGCTTATTGTTTATCTCATGATTTTTACCATTCTATGTTATGTTATATTTAATGTTATTGTATACCATCGAATGTTTACTGCCGAAAAGTAATTTATAACTATCTTCTAACCGATCACTGACTGTTGACGTCTACGATTGGGATACTAGCGGATTGGATTTTAACGGGTGTTACACATATCATTCCTCACCTCAGCTATGTAACCGTAAGTCTATACACAAAACTTTTTTATTGTGATTGATTGTATATCATTGTTTTTTTTTGTGATTGTTATATAATGCATGTGATTCTATTGAGTTCAGGAAAAGAGACAGCAATACAAAGAAAAATATATCGCAAATATAATACAACCAAACAAGATGAACAATATTATTTTAAAACCAAGATTTAGAGTAATTATTGAGAAAAAACACAAGGTTATAATTAGTTTTTTATCTAAATCACATATTGCACTGAAAAAATACTTCTATGAAATTCAAAAGTTGTGTCGATGAAATGTTCGTAATTCAAGTTCCATGTAATATAGCAAGGTTGTTATGGTGCGGTGTAATTTAGTATAACTTTCAAACGCAACGCTAAAACCACTAAAGTTAAAGTTACTTCAGATTTATAATTTTTATTTCAGATTATCAAGTCGAGTTAAACATATTTTATGCTTTTTCAACGGGACGGGTAAAATACATGATACTTATTGAAAAGCGGCTAATTTCATAGGTATTCAACACCACGGGATATCGAACTCGACCGTTTTATCAAGGTTGACATAATATTTTTCTTCGCAAGCTAATCAATCAACGGAATCACTCTGTAACTTAACTTACAGTTGCGTAGCAACGGGTTTACCCTAGTGGTCTATAAATACAGAGTTAATGAAAAAATCGAAAAAAAATCACCATCGGAAGTTGATGCCGTGAAACTGAATCACCTTCTTTTGCGCTTTGATGCGACCCAGCTTGTTGATCAGGTATTTGCGGGTGCGTTTATTGAGCTGAAATTATGGCATTCATTTTTTATATACAATTATATCAAGGGGATTACAATTATATCAAAGGGATTATCCGGATTCATGCTCATCATCTAAATCTTTACGTATAGACCTCATAATTGATCAGATACCAGAAGAAATGCGGAAGCCACTGGCATACGAGCTTATCCACCAAAGTCAAAAGAAAGGGGAATTTAATCGAAGAGCGAGGAATTGGCAGTTTTTAGACTTTTCACCTACAACTTCACCAAATTTTTTTGAATCAGTCAAAAAGGGGGATTTCTACTTTTCCTTCCCCTTCTCCTCCGCTAATGGCGGAAACCAGTGATGTTCTGAACTAGTTAGACCACATTTTGGAAAAGTCAGAACCAGATTCTCAACCTAATGTCAATCGATTATACCAAGCATTTCGATAAATCAACTTACTTTTACCATGTTAAGGACGATGGTGTCACCGCCCGTCCGTTCGATTGCGTGCACCGCCGTAGAGTCCAACACATACTCGAAATTGTGGATCAGCTCCCTAAAACATTTGGTTGGTCTGTCGGTGAGTTTTTACAGTTTGTCATTTAGAATCAGGTATTTAGTCATTCAACCAGCCATCCATTCAATCAGTCAATTAATCACCCAGTCAGTTAATCAATCAGCCAGTCAATCAATTGATTTGTCAACTATTATTCGTCATTCTATTAGTCAACCAGATAATCTGTCATTTAGGCAGTATATTAGTTCATGTATGACTGGTTAATTGTTTGTATCTACAACATTTCCATCGGGCATTCAATTAATGGAACCAACCTGATGACCATTTTGATGCAGGCGTCGTCATCTAAGCCGTAGAGTGTTGCACTGACACCCGTCAGAGTCATGGTCATCATCTGTAAAATTTTTGGATATCAAACTATACTTCTTGAAACCGCCAAAGTGGGGAAGTTCCATTTTTCCCTCCCCTTTTCGTCCGCTAGTGAGTGAGTCAGCTAACTTTTCAGTCAGTCATTAGCTGTCATTACATGTCATATTGACAACCAATATCATCTAACCCAAGTATTCAGTAATATAATCGTTGCTTAACTCGATCCTAACAACCTAGTAAGTATAAATATGTATTGCCAACCTCAACCTGAACGCCGCTGGACGCAGATGTGCCAGCCTGATCAGGAAGTGGATGTGGTGCACTTGACTGGTTGGCCTGCTCACCGGGTCCCTGCACGATGATGTTGAGAGAATCCTGTACGACGAGTTCTTGTTCTGCACGTTCACCACCGAGTCGCTGTGGTTGTTGAGCCAACGCGATCAGCTGCTCATCATCTTCGTGTTCCACCTCGATGCCCTGCAGTCGGGGGAACGCCGCGTTCTGGTCGACCACCAGGGTCATCGCATCCTCGGCCTGGAATTCACATAATTTATAATTTGCTTCCTCGATGATCCACTGACTAGTAATAAATCATAGTAATAGTAAATTTGTTCCGTATACCGTAAATTAGACGAATTTAATAAGCATTTGTCAACCACACAGTGACTTGATGTCATTCAGACAAACCATCACATTCACTATTTTAATCATTCAATTAAATGATTCCTTCAGTTACTCATTGACGTACTCACTCAATCATTTCAGTTTACCAACCAGTGGCTCCAGCGGCTCCAGGTCCAGCGGCATCTCAGCCAGGCGCAGCGCGATTAGCGGCATACGCGACACGGCCTGAATTACGGTAAGTTAATGTAAAAAACTGTTTTCATCATCATCAGTGAATTGAATGAGTGACTTGTTTATTCGTTCACTGGTCAAATCCATCATTGACTTATCGATGAAGTCACTGAATCACTTACCATCTTACTTAAACACTCACTCACTCGAGCAATCAGTCACTGCCTCACTCACTTATTCATACACTCACTATTTAACTATCTCTTAGCCTCACTCAATCGCTCACTCACTCACTGTCCCATTCTACCTTACTTACTCACAAGTTAACTCATTCTTAAAATTACAGTTTCAACCAACGTTCTCGATCACGCGCGTGGATACCATCTGAACCGGGTAAACGATTGCCTCCGACACCAAGCCGTCATCGTTAACGAGCTCCTCAGCACCTTTCACGTGCACGTACAGCGTGGTGTACCTTATCATCTGAAGTTAGTGAAATAATTGGATGACTGACTGACGGACAAGATGAATTATTGATTACGTTATACATTGACTGATTGATTGATTGCTTGGCACTGACTGACTGTCATGATGAATGATTAATTCAGTGACTGTTTGTCTCAGTGGTTATTTGATTGAACAACACATTCATTGGTTGAATGAATGTTTTCAAGTGACTGACAGAATATCGGTTCAACGACGTGACTGATGAAGTAACTGGATGACTCACTAATCGACTGATTTATGTACTTCGTGCCTGGTTGAGTCTGATTCGTTAACTCACTAACCTCTTCACGTGACACCGGGTATCGCAGCAGTCGGTCGGCCATGTCACCCACAGCGTTGATCATATTGATGGCAATGCGTTGGAACATTGCACCTGACTAAAACATCGATGAAGAAATAATTAACTGACTGACTAACTGTATAGTTGAGTAATTGATCATATGACTGACTAACTCAACCGATGTCGTGATTGATTCCATGACTGACTGACTTATTCACTGAAATTTTTTTAATGAATGGCAGATTTGATCACTGATTAACTGGTCGACATACTTGATCAAGGACTGACATGAATAAATGGATTACGGACTGGCTGATCTACAGGACTGTTTGACCGACGTCACCTTAAATGACTGACAGACTCCTCGAATGAATGACTGACTGAAATATCTCATAGAATGACTGACTGACTGAATTATGTCTTCGAATAAGTGACTGACTGAAATTGCTCTCCGAATGACTGACTAACTGAAATATCTCATAGAATGACTGACTGACTGAAATATGTCTTCGAATAAGTGACTGACTGAACTTGCTTTCCGAATGACTGACTGACTGACTAAAATATATTTTCCATTGACAGACTAACCGCGTTCTGGGTCTGGTTGGCCGCGCAGACGGTCTTGGCGGCGCCGATCGACTGGCTGACGGCCAGCTGAAGGTCGTCATTGTCGGCCAGCGGGATGATCGGGCCGGTCGACAGGCCCGGTGCCTCTTCACACAGCCATTGCACCCACTGCGGCACCTGAATGCGGCCAGATTGTTTGGTAAGTTAGTCAGTCAGATCAGTCATTTAGTTCGTGCTTTTTTTAGACCATTAGTTAGTCAGTCAGATGAGTGAATTAGTTATGTATTAGTCAGTTAATTAATCATATTAGTGAATTGGTTAGTAAGATAAGTCAGTCATTTCAGGTCAGTGTGTTCATTCAGTTAGTCAGTCAGCCATTTCTAGTCAGTCTGGCTGAATCAGTCGTAAGAATAGTCAGTCAATAAGTGACTTAGTCAGTTCAGTCAGTCCACTAACACTGCAGATGTACAGTGTGCATGTGCCGTCGGGCACGAACCCTTTCGTTGCACCCGCAGTTGTCGGGACGCGCTGAACTGCGCCATGTCGTACTTAATGTGCACCTGGACGAACCGATACAGCGGCTGAAATGCAAAAAAAGACTGGTTGACTGATTGATTTACTGACTCAACGACTGATTGATTGACTCAACGACTGACTGACTGAATGACTGACTGACTGATTGACTGACTAACTGATTTACTGACTCAACGACTGATTGATTACCTCAACGACTGATTGATTGACTCAACGACTGATTGATTGACTCAACAACTGAATGACTGAATTACCGACTGAACGACTGATTGATTGACTCAACGACTGACTGACTGAGAGACTGGCTGACTGACTGATTGACTGACTCAACGACTGATTGATTGACTCAACGACTGATTGATTGACTCAACGACTGATTGATTGACTCAACGACTGATTGATTGACTCAACGACTGATTGACTGAATGACTGAATTACCGACTGAACGACTGATTGATTGACTCAACGACTGACTGACTGAAAGACTGACTGACTGATTGACTGACTAACTGATTTACTGACTCAACGACTGATTGACTGACTCAACGACTGATTGACTGAATTACCGACTGAACGACTGATTGATAGACTCAACGACTGACTGACTGAACAACTGACTGACTGAACGACTGAATAACTGATTTATAGACTGAATGACTGATTGATTGACTCAACGACTGATTGATTGACTCAACGACTGACTGACTGATTGAACGACTGACTGACTCAACGACTGACTGAACGACTGACTGAACGACTGGCTGACTGAACCACTGATTGACCTAACTTTATGAGTTTGAAACATGTTTAATCAATCATTCACTCATTTTGCTCCCACACTCACTGACTTACTGACTCACTCACCCACCCACTCGCTCATTGGCTCAGTCACTCACTCACAAACCTCACCGAGCCAGCGTACTCGGATTACGACCGGTCCGTGTCCACTCACCGTACCCTCCGCGGGTATCACCTCGACATTTGCATCCGGCGGGAAAACTTCGGCTCGGAAGTTGCGTGGATGTGCGCGCGGATCGAGAACCAGCTGGAGGTACGGTGAGTGAGTGAGTGAGTGAGTGAGTGAGTGAGTGAGTGAGCGAGTGAGTGAGTGAGTGAGTGAGTGAGTGAGTGAATGAGTGAATGAGTGAGTGAGTGAGTGAGTGAGTGAGTGAGTGAGGGAATGAGTGAGTGAGTGAGTGAATGGGTGAGTTAGTGAGTGAGTGAATGGGTGAATGAGGTTAGTGATTGAGTGAGTGAATAGGTGAGTTAGTGAGTAAGTGAATGGTGAGTGAGTGAGTGAGTGAGTTGTTGTTGTTGTGGTGGCCGTTGAAGCGTTGTCTCACATGCGCTCAGTCAGCTGGGCTGCGCGGGCTGGATCTGACCAGAGCAGGGTCGGGTCGATGCCATTGCAGGTTAAGGCGTGAAGGGCTGTCTCGGGTTCGTTGTTGCATTTGCGACACCTGTCGTTTGTGTTGATGCCGATGCGATATTGGTATGCTGCCAGTGTGATTCTGTAGCTTGAGCGTAGTTGAGCTAGTCGCACTCGCGCGGATCTCGTCAGACCACGCTCCAACTTATCGACATAGTCAGGCGGTTTGGGTGGGGGCCAGTTGAGGAGTTTGTTGTCCCCATAGTTGTTGATCGCCTGCTCTACATTTTTTTCTGGTGCAGGATTTTGACGATGGTTTTGGGATCTTCATCATCGTCGTTGAGGTTGAAGCGCGACATGCAGTCTTTATAGGTTGTAGATAGAGTTCTGCGGATGTTGCGTTCAGGAGGGTCGGTTATGACGTCATTGTTGTTTGGGTGACCCTCAGTTTTTGCCATGGCTGCGAACTGTGTTGTTATCAGTTGGCAATGGTTCTTGATCGGGAGACAGCGCGTCTCGTGTCGCAGGTGATTGGGGTCCGTCATCTTCACGCAGCCTGTGGCTGTTCTGAGTGCCTCATTTTGTCTTGCCTCGAGCTTTCCCCAGTTGGAGTCGCCGACGAACGGGGACCATGCAGCTGCACCGTATTCCATTGCAGGATAGTTTTATAGAGTGTGATGATTTCTTCTTTGTGAAGACCATCACCTGCAGACGTTAAGGCCCTGATGGCGCTGTTTCTGGATTTGGCCATGGTGTTTATGTTGTTAACGTGCTGGTGAAAGTGTAGGCCGTGGTCGAAGGTGACGCCAAGGATGCGTAGGGATTTCACAGTAGGTATGGTGGTGCCAGCCATGTTGATATTGAGGTCGATGTTGTATTCGGCACTGCAGGTTGATGTTAGGAAGGCAGAGCATTTGGCGGGAGAGGGTATTAGCTGTTTTGCGATGAAGTAGGTGTTGAGTGTTGCGAGATAGGGGTTGAGTAGTTGGTAAGCTGTTTTGGGGTCCCGGCCGCATGATTACAAACCCCACAGATTTTTCGAATTTGGTTTTTCTCGAGCAACATTACAATTCCATGCAAAGTTTTACTGTCTGCGAGCCCCCGATAACCTAACGTAAGGCTGGCTTGTCCGAGCGGAGCGAGGACAAGCGCGTAAGGCCCAGCAGGGGAGAATTCAATATTTGTTCCTGCACGTGTTGTAGCATAGGCACTCCGCGCCGGAGGCCAAGCAGCACATCACCCTATCCCGCGAAGCTATGTCTCACGCCCGAAACACCTGGGTTTTTCCGAAGGAGTCCATACGCCCGTAACTGGACTCCGCGCAACATCATCCGGGCACTGCTACTCCGAGCAGGCATCGAATCCAACCCGGGCCCAATGTGGCCATGCACCATCTGCAAGCGAAACTGTGACTATCGCTACGTCTCATTCCAATGCATCACCTGCAACCAATGGGTCCACGCCACCTGCGACCAAGTACCATCCAATCAACGCACCAGAAACCATCTCTCAAAGCGCACATGCGGCCCCTGCCTCGTGAACAGTCGTACCAGTAACACAGGCGCCAAATCTACCGAACAAGACCGCCCACTAACCGTCATACAACTCAACATCAATGGCATCTCCAAAAAGGGTCCCGAACTGGAGTCACTCATGCATAATCATAATGCAGATGTGGCTCTTTTCCAAGAGACCAAAGCATCAACAAACACCATCTTCTCCCCCCGTGGCTACACCATCTACCGTCAAGATCGCGACCACAGCGGTGGTGGCCTTGCCATTGCGATCCGTGACGAACTACGTCACACCATGGGCTCATCAAAAACTGCCCCAACCATTGAGTATCAGCAGGCTCTCATCCATCTAAAACATCACACCCTAAACATCATCAACATCTACTGTCCACCAAATTCCCAACCATCAGACCTGACCCCCCTCAAAAATCTCATCAGCAAACACCCAACTATCATCGGCGGTGATTTCAATGCGCACAGCCCCCTATGGGATGACACCATAGAAGAAGACAGTCGAGGCAAAAAAGTGGCAGAGTGGGCTGAAGACATGGAGCTGTCATGTTTAAACGACGGCTCCATCACCAGAGTTGCGCCACAGTCCAACACAAGAAACAGTTCACCAGACATAACCTTCACCACCCCTGACCTGGCCCTATCAACAAGCTGGCAGATCTCCCCATCCAACATCTCTGACCATCAGCCCATCATCATCAACATCGACAACCTCTCAGTCCCAGAAGGCAACGCCACCACAAGGAAGTCAATCCCGAACTTCAAACTGGCAGACTGGACTGGTTTTGCGGAGGAGGTGGACAAGAAGATCATACGCTCTGTCTGGTCCGGTAACATTCGACTAGACGAGCGTACCCTCCGCAAAATAATCGTGAAAGCTAGCAGCAAGCACATCCCTACGGGGAGGCACAGGAAGCAAACCCCTGCCCTGCCATCCTATATCCGCAAGATGATAAAAGAAAGAGATGAATCCAGCCAGACCGCAGGGACTGAAGACATCGCCACCCAAACCGAAAACATTCGCATCGAGATTGTCAAATACAAAGCCAAGAAGAAATTTGAGTTCATCAACAACAACAACAAACTCAGCACCGGCCGCATATACAAGTTCATCCGTACGATCACTGGAAAGGCCACTGTCCCTCCCAACGTCTCCATCAACTTCGGAGGCAACAACATCACAGACAGCGCAAAAATTGCCCGTGCCTTCAACCAACAGTTTGCTAACCCTTGCACACCAACACTTCACCCCAACAAACGCACCATCGACCGTAAAGTCAAGGCGTGTTCGACTGACGGTACCCCCCTAATATACGCAGAAGATGTGAAGAAAGCGATAAAACACCTAAATCGCTCCCCAGCACTCGGCCCAGACGGCATCGCAAACATCCACATCAAATACCTGGGTGAAACTGCCATCATTAAACTCACTGAACTCTTCAACATGTCCATCAATTCCGGCATCATTCCACACACATGGCAGACATCACGCATCGTCCCTGTCCCCAAACCAGGGAAACTGCCCGGTGTCGGATCCTCATACCGCCCAATCTCTCTTCTATCCCCAATCAGCAAACTACTCGAAAGAACTCTCCACCCGCACATCAAAGACTCAGTCACTCTGCCGCCTCACCAACATGGCTTCCGAAGTGGTCACTCTACCACCACTGCCCTTGTACAGATCGTTCGTCGTATGGCTGAAGGCATCAACCGCAAAAACCCAGAAAGAACTGTCACAGTCGCCATCGACCTTAAATCTGCATTTGATACGGTAGATCCCACCACACTTAGAACCCATGTTCTAAATCTGGATCTCGACGACCGTATAAAACGCTGGGTCTGCAACTTCGTCAACAAGCGCGAGCAACGTGTCTGCTTTGATGGCAGACTCTCTGGCCCACTAATCACACGCTGTGGGGTGCCACAAGGTGCAGTCCTATCCCCACTCCTCTTCGCCATATACACATCAGATCTCCCGAACCCACCCGCCGGCGTATATGTTACATCGTATGCCGACGACATCACCGTCTACACAACAGGCCGGGACGCATATTCCCAGAAACTACAAAAAAAAATTGTCATCAGTAAAACTTTTCCCTGAATGGATGAATGGTTTCGAACAAATAAACAAAAAAAATTTTCCCAAAAAAAGTTTCGAAAAAAATTAATTTCTTTGATGGAATTTTTATTGTCATAAAATTAAGCTTGCTTTGCTGATTTTTTTCATGTATTTTTCATGGAAATACGTTGATTATTGAATGGTTAAAATAACGTTAAAAGTTAGAATTAAATTTCAAAAAATTATTTCAACTTTTCGATAATCAACGTATTTCCATGAAAAATACATGTTATTAAAACATGTGTTACCTCTTAGGTTATGGCTAACGGTTCGGCTTGTGGTGACATGAAAAACCACGCTGGACACCTCCGCTTCGCGGTGCTAACGGTCCAAGGCGGGGGCATAAAACTTAGGTTTCAGTGTAGGCTTAGGCTTAGGCTTAGCCTTTGAAGAAGGGCTCGGGCGCTACGCGCCCAAGCCCTTCTCAAACCCTAAGCCTAATCCTAAGCCTAAACTGAAAACTAACTCTTAGCCTCATACTCGGCGATCTCGCTTAGAAGGAACAGTCTGTGATAATTACTAAGCCGAAGCCATTCAAACAATGGGGACTTTTTAATGCAAATAAGAGTGCTAGAATCGGATAGTTTCTTCATAACAGGCAATCCTATTTTTTCTCTGATTTATGCTTCGTTTTCCAAAAAAAAAAAGATTTTTAGTCACAAAATTTTCCGTTCACTTGTGCGAAACCATAGTTTTGAGAAAAGTTTTACTGATGACAATTTTTTTTGTAGTTTCTGGGAATATGCGGCCGGGACCCCAAAACAGCTCACCAACTACTCAACCCCTATCTCGCAACACTCAACACCTATTTCATAACAAAGCAGCTGATACCTTCACCCGCCAAGTGCTCTGCCTTCCTAACATCAACCTGCAGTGCCGAATACAACATCGACCTCAATATCAACATGGCTGGCACCACCATACCCACTGTCAAGTCCCTTCGCATCCTTGGCGTCACCTTTGACCACGGCCTTCACTTTCACCACCACGTCAACAACATCAACACTATGGCCAAATCCAGAAACAGCGCCATCAGGGCCTTAACGTCCGCAGGTGATGGTCTCCACAAAGAAGAAATCATCACACTCTATAAAACTATCCTGCGTTCATCAATGGAATACGGTGCAGCTGCATGGTCCCCGTTCGTCGCCGACTCCAACTGGGGAAAGCTCGAGGCAAGACAAAATGAAGCACTCAGAACAGCCACAGGCTGCGTGAAGATGACGGACCCCAATCACCTGCGACATGAGACCCGCTGTCTCCCGATCAAGAACCATTGCCAACTGATAACAACACAGTTCGCAGCCATGGCAAAGACTGTGGGTCACCCAAACAACAATGACGTTATAACCGACCCTCCTGAACGCAACATCCGCAGAACTCTATCTACAACCTATAAAGACTGTATGTCGCGCTTCAACCTCAACGACGACGATGAAGATCCTAAAACCGTCGTAAAAATCCTGCACCAGAAACATGTAGAGCAGGCGATCAACAACTATGGGGACAACAAACTCCTCAATCGGCCCCCACCCAAACCGCCTGACTATGTCGATAAGTTGGAGCGTGGTCTGACGAGATCCGCGCGAGTGCGACTTGCTCAACTACGCTCAAGCTACAGAAGCACACTGGCAGCATACCAATATCGCATCGGCATCAGCACAAACGACAGGTGTCGCAAATGCAACAACGAACCCGAGACAGCCCTTCACGCCTTAACCTGCAATGGCATCGACCCGACCCTGCTCTGGTCGGATCCAGCCCGCGCGGCCCAGCTGACTGAGGGCATGTGAGACAAAGCTTCAACGGCCACTACAACAACAACATAGGCACTATGCTGTAGAAAGCATGCGAGCGTAGCGAGCCACATATAGACGGGTGTATGCAGCTTAATTCCATCGGCTCAGTAGCACAGTGCAAAAGCGCTTGCCTAGCATACGAGGGCCCCGGGTTCGTTTCCCAGATTTTTGATAAAAACTGTAAACTTTCGAAAAATCTGTGGGGTCTGTAAAATTGCGTCCCGGCCTGTTGTGTAGACGGTGATGTCGTCGGCATATGATGTGACATATACGCCGACAGGTGGTTTCGGGAGATCTGATGTGTATATGGCGAAGAGGAGTGGGGATAGGACAGCACCTTGTGGTACCCCACAGCGTGTGATTAGTGGGCCAGAGAGTCTGCCATCAAAGTAGACACGCTGCTCGCGCTTGTTGACGAAGTAGACACCCAGCGCTTTATACGGTCATCGAGATCCAGATTTAGAACATGGGTTCTAAGTGTGGTGGGATCTACCGTATCAAAGGCAGACTTCAGGTCGATGGCGACTGTGACAGTTCTTTCTGGGTTTTTGCGGTTGATACCTTCAGCCAGACGACGAACATAGTGAGTGAGTGAGTGAGTGAGTGAGTGAATGAATGGGTGATTGAGGTTAGTGACGAGTGAGTGATTAGGTGAGTTAGTGAGTAAGTGAATGGGTGTGTGAGTATGTGACTGAGCAAGTGAGTGTGTGATTGAATGGTGAGTGAGTGAGTGAGTGAGTGAGTGAGTGAGTGAATGAGTGATTGAGTGAGTGAGTGAGTGAGTGAGTGAGTGAATAGGTGAGTTAGTGAGTAAGTGAATGGGTGTGTGAGTATGTGACTGAGTGAGTGAATGGGTGAGTTAGTGAGTGAGTGAGTGAGTGAGTGAGTGAGTGAGTGAGTCAGTGAGTGAGTGAATGGGTGAGATAGTGAGTGAGTGAATGGGTGAGTGAGGTTAGTGATTGAGTGAGTGATTAGGTGAGTTAGTGAGTAAGTGAATGGGTGTGTATGTGACTGAGCAAGTGAGTGGGTGATTGAATGGTGAGTGAGTGAGTGAGTGAGTGAGTGAATGCTTGAGTGAGTCAGTGAATGGGTGAGAGAGTCAGTGAATAACAACAACAACAACAGCCAACAACAACAACAACTGAAACATTAAACGTACCTCGGTCTGGCCCTCTTCGTCCTTCAGGATGATCAGGCGGCTGTTGGTGAGGCGCAAAACGTTATCACATCCGACGTCCGATGATTCGGCGAACGGTAGAGCCATCTTGAAAGTGAGCTAGTGAGTGAGTAACTCATAATTATTATGTGAGTGAGTAATGCGTAACTTAGTGAGTTAGTGAATGAATGAGGAAGTGATGTGTAACTAAGTGGGTGAATGAATGAGTGGATTAATGCGTAACATAGTGAGTTAGTGAATGAATGAGGTAGTCATTTGTGGCTGACTGACCAAGTAACTTCGTGAGTGAATGAGTGAGTAGGTGACTGTACTCTTTTGATTGTAACATACCTGAATATTTTATATGATGATGGAATTAGATAATGAAGAATTACACGAGCGAATTCACGAAAAAATGGGCGAGCAGTATTAAAATAATATTACGAGAAGAGCGAGTGAAGAAGAAGTGAGTGGTTGGTGGTAGCGGCTGAAAATACATGCAATTAGTTTGATACGTAGTTTAATAGAATCGGCGCGCATTCAAATTTAGCCGCAAAATTAATTGTAGATGCTATACCATAAAATATTGGCGCGCGTTCAAATTTTGCCACCAAATTAATTGGTGAAGCTATGCTAAATGTATTTAGGAAGATTTATTAGTTGCGGTGTTTTTATTTCGTCGGAATCAATCGATGATTGGTGATGTTTATTCATGATTTTCAATGGAGCAGCAATTACTTCGTAGGGTACATCTGTGATTGTAATCGCCTACATTCATCAATATTCGATGATTGATTATCCTATCAAAGTATTTCTCGCTTAGAAGCAGTTTAACGTATTTGTGAATTGGTTGATGTTGTAAGTGATTGAGTTGTTGAATTCATTGAATTACGGATGCTGGTGGCAAGATATACATTTATAACTACATTCGGTAATTCGTGGATTTATCATTATTGTATTGTAACTATTACGTTGTATTAATTAGTTTTATTATAATAACGAATATGTCGTATATATTATTATCCCCGTTGTATTATTATAACAAAAACGTTTTTGTTTGCAAACTGAATTTCGGTCTGCGCCGAACCTGATGTAACAGGTAAATGGATATTGGCGACAGACCTCACTTTGGCTGGAGTGGACCATAATATTTGTGAGTTGCTTTCGAATAAAATTTGTTGGTTGTCGTTGGAACTACATTTGAATGAATAGCTGATCGATCGTTTTTTTTAATATTAAATGCGTGTTTTAATATTGTATTTGTGTATTGTGTGTGGAACAGAGTATCGGTCTGCCCGTGCCTGATAAAACCAGGCAGAAGTGGGAAAGACCTCAAAACTATTGTATTATTGTGTGGTTAGTATTGATTATGGTTTCCAGTTATTATATTTGTGTTGGTGATGATATTCAATCTTTGCTGATAACAATGTCGATGACGATTTGATGATGATGACAAGTTGGTGACGGAAAAAAATAGAGGTGTTGAAATGATGATGATCAGTCCAGGGCAATACCTAGCATTGGCTGGTCCTGGCTGTCCCGCCCGTCCCGCGTCCCGCAGCGAAAAAAGCAGGGTGTCCCGCAAAATTCGAAGTTTTGCAGAACACCCTTGGTAAATAACAACAATTTCACACGAAAAAAATATAAAATCAAGCATGCATTGAAACCAAACTCGAAAATTTTCGTGCTCGGCGCCTTTGTTATTAAATCAATCACTAATTTTGGCTCCGTATCACGTACATATGTAGCGTAAAGTGCTGACTTAACGAGCGGGCAATCGCCATTACTAACCATACATGCATACAATCCTATCCAAGTAACGTCGTTTTTTTCCATTAGGGGTGTCCCGCAGAAGCTCAAGATATTATGGTAATGAAGGGATGGCATATTACCATAAGCTAAGCTTCTCCCTAAGAGAGGTGTCCCGCATATTCTGCAAAAACTCAATAGATGGTTAAGAACTATCGTCGCTTTCCCCTATGAGAGGGTGTCCCGCAGAAGCTTAAGATATGGTAACGAAGGGATGACATATTACCATAAGCTTCTCCCTAAGAGAGGTGTCCCGCATATTCTGCAAAAACTCAATAGATGGTTAAGAACTAAAGTCGCTTTCCCCTATGAGAGGATGTCCCGCTCCCGCATCTCAAGCTCTAATTTTACTCTTTGAAACCGTTCAATTCAATGAGTCAGGCAGAGCTTATTATTCATCCTTGTTGTCTGCCACTGTCGCTAATGTTAACAACAGCATGCACTGTACTTCATGTAACCAAACTCGCGCTTCAAAAAAATCGCAAACAGAATTTTAGGCCTCCGCGCTTTTGCTATAAAGTAATAAACTTAATTTCGGTCCGTAAACGGCGTAAAGTGCTACATTGTATGACTAACAAACTTGATCATACAATCCTAACACCACTTTTCCTATAAGGGGTGTCCCGCAGAAGCTCAATGGATGGCAACGAAGGAATGGAATTCTAACATTAATTTTATCTATGAGGGTGTCCCGCAGAAACTCAAGAGATGGTAACAAAAACAAACGGAAATCTTAACGTCACTTTCCCATATGAGGGATGTAACGCAGAAGCTCAAGATATAATAACGAAGGAAAAAATCCAAGCTCTAATCCCACTTTTTTAAGACCGTCTAACAGGCTGGAGAAGCTCAATGTCATTTATCCTTCTTATCCCCAGCTAGTGTTAACATCAAATTTTCTGTCAAAACTTCGAATGTTCGTGAAATCGTCAAATTGTTCAGCGCCACTCTGTGCAAACAGTTTCGGCTCGATGCGCTTTAATACAGAGCAGAGGTACTAAAAACGTCGAAATTTTGGCGCTACGCGTCCACCGTTCTCGGGATTCCATTGAGTTTAATAGGCGTAGTAGCAAGGATAAAATCATCTTTTCTGGCGCTTCGCGCTATCCATTTTTGGACTCTAAACTCCGGCTTTAAAACTGGAAGCTTTCAAGACACGCCTCCAATACGAACTGTGGTGCAGAAAACGTAAAAATATCGGCGCTACGTGCCATCCATTTTTCGTCTTCTATATCAATATCAGGTGTACGAAATCCAGCACTAGAACGTTAAATTTTCGGCGCCACCTGCAATTAAATCTCAAGCTTTCAAGACACGCTTCTAATACAAAGCAGTAGTGCTGAAAATGTCAATTTTTTGCGCGTAACGCAACTTGTTCTCGGATTTTAGACAAAGCAGCAATACTAAAAAACCTGAAAATTTTGGCGCTATGCGCCATTTGTTTTCGGCCCTTTCAAAAATATTTCTAAAACCGAGCACCAATGCTAAGAACATCAATTTTTCGATGCCAATTAAAATCGATTCACGGACTTTCGAGACACGTCTCAAATACAACACAGTATTACTAGAAACGTCAAAATTTTGGCGCTACACGCCATCTGTTTTTAGGCTTTTAAGAGGTTTCTAAAGACGAGTACCAATGCTAAAAACACCAAAATTTCTGCGCCACTTACAATCAATTCTCGGGTTTTCAAGACACGTCTCTAATACAAAGCAGTAATAGTAGAAACGTCAAAATTTTGGCGCTACACGCCATCTGTTTTTGGGCTTTTAAGAAGTTTCTAAAGACGAGCACCAATGCTAAAAACACCAAAATTTCAGCGCCACTTACAATCAATTCTCGAGTTTTCAAGACACGTCTCTAATACAAAGCCGTAAAACTAGAAACGTCAAAATTT
Organism: Daptonema setosum; assembly: GCA_964036265.1. Taxonomy (NCBI): domain Eukaryota; kingdom Metazoa; phylum Nematoda; class Chromadorea; order Monhysterida; family Xyalidae; genus Daptonema; species Daptonema setosum. The sequence continues at coordinate 36,233 of CAXIWR010000028.1, read as the reverse complement.
TGGCGCTACGCGCCATCCGTTCTTGATCTCTCAAAGTACGTCGTTAATATATACAAAGCAGCACAGCTGAATATATTTTCTGAAACCTGAAGTTTCCGTTGCCAAGCTATCACGACGTCTCATATACAAAGAAAAAAACTGACTTTTCAACATCCTATGAGCATATGAAAAAATTGTACCTCAGATCAGAAGCATGAATGGTAGGGAAGGGGTGTCCCGCAAAATTTTTGGATAGGTCCGGGACAGCCAAAATCTGATCCATTGCCCTGGTCTGATGATGATGGTGATGATCACCGATGATGAGATGTTGATAAACGATGATGATTTTGCAATGTAGATTTGATGATGATTTCCCTTGTCATCTTTCATTCAGTCCCTCAGTGCAATTCTCGTCTGTGATGGCTGAAAATCTCATCTCATTAGAAAAGAAATTAGAAAACTCAATCATCAATTAATAATCATTAATTACCAGTCGATAATTAATAACTAGCAATTCAAATATTTTCTTAACAATAGTTATTCTTCATCACTTCTTCCTGCCTCCACGCTCCTTGACCTGCAGCTGCACCAAACCGCCGTTCTCAATATTGTAGAACGCGAACGTCTGGTTGTCCTTCGGGAACATGTTCTGCAAAAGCGCGCCAACTTCAAATATTTGAATTTCAGTTATGCTACTTTGTTCTAACTACCAATTACCTATCACTGGCATACTGCGAGTAAAAATTGTTCCGTTTAGAAGACATGATAAACCACTAGTGACTATCTACAAAAAGATTCAAATTTTGGCGCGAAATTTGAAAATTCAAATAAAATCTCTCCACCAACATCAAAGACGAGCTTCTGCTTGCCGGGCGGCATGCCGAGCGCGTCTTGCAGTTTCTCCTTCAGTTGACCGAACTGAAAAATATTAATATTAACAATAATAATGATATAAAAATAATAATAACAACAATACAACAACAAAATTAGTAATACTAATAATAATAAAAAAACAATAACAACAACAACAACAATAATAATAAATATAATTATTATTATAAATAATAAAATAACAATAATAATAAACCAACATTATCCGTGTAGGCGAACTGCATAGTAATCACCTGACCGTTCAACTTCCATTCCGACTTATCCGGCGCGTTCGGCACGTCGATACGCACGCTCACTTGGCCCTGCAGAATTCAAAAAATTGAAATTGGCGCGCAAATTAGGAAATGTTTCAAAATTAAATTCGTGTCAAAATTCAGTTGGCGATAGAACAAACTTTTAGTCATTGTGGGACAAGAAACAGTGAACGACGTCAAAAACAGAAATTCAACAATTTTGGCGCGAATTTCAAAATTTGAAAGCGGACTAACACTGTGTTTTTGCAGGAACACATCTTCTGGGATCAGGTCGGCCTCGGTGCGCTGACGTTTCGCTGCTGGCGGTTCGTGCTGAAAAAAGGTCTACTTATGCAACAACAACAACAACAGCAACAACAACAACAACAACAACAACATCACCACAACCAACGTAGGCACGAGTCCCCGCCGTCGACCAGGCGTCATCGATATGGACACTCCGACACGAATAGCAACACACTTACACACAATCGAAGGCATCAATCTCACGACAATGAGCGCCGGAGTCAACGGTACAACAGCCATCGTAGTGATCGACGATACAACAACGACGACCGTGCGTCATCAAGAAGGACCACTCGATCCCGTTCCCGATCACCGGCGCCTACTTATGCCGAGAAAACTGTCAAGAACGTGTCCTTCATAAACCTATCTGAGAAACGTGTCAACAATAACACGATCATACGGGAGAAGGTTAATAGTATAACTCACCTAATTACAACCTCAGCCAAACCAATTTTTCAGCTCCACGGCCTACACTTTCACCAGCACGTTAACAACATAAACACCATGGCCAAATCCAGAAACAGCGCCATCAGGGCCTTAACGTCTGCAGGTGATGGTCTTCACAAAGAAGAAATCATCACACTCTATAAAACTATCCTGCGCTCTTCAATGGAATACGGTGCAGCTGCATGGTCCCCGTTCGTCGGCGACTCCAACTGGGGAAAGCTCGAGGCAAGACAAAATGAGGCACTCAGAACAGCCACAGGCTGCGTGAAGATGACGGACCCCAATCACCTGCGACACGAGACGCGCTGTCTCCCGATCAAGAACCATTGCCAACTGATAACAACACAGTTCGCAGCCATGGCAAAAACTGAGGGTCACCCAAACAACAATGACGTCATAACCGACCCTCCTGAACGCAACATCCGCAGAACTCTATCTACAACCTATAAAGACTGTATGTCGCGCTTTAACCTCAACGACGATGATGAAGATCCCAAAACCATCGTCAAAATCCTGCACCAGAAAAAAATGTAGAGCAGGCGATCAACAACTATGGGGACAACAAACTCCTCAACTGGCCCCCACCCAAACCGCCTGACTATGTCGATAAGTTGGAGCGTGGTCTGACGAGATACGCGCGAGTGCGACTAGCTCAACTACGCTCAAGCTACAGAATCACACTGGCAGCATACCAATATCGCATCGGCATCAACACAAACGACAGGTGTCGCAAATGCAACAACGAACCCGAGACAGCCCTTCACGCCTTAACCTGCAATGGCATCGACCCGACCGCATATTTGGAAACTGCACCCACTTTTTGTCAAAATCACAAATTCGATTTTCTTATTTTGGATTCACGAAGAGGCTAAACTAGGCTATCTCCTTCACTAACGTACAGTCTATGCTCGGAACTAAGCCTAAGCCGTACAAACAATCAAATGGTTATTAGCTGTCGTTGGGTTGCACGAATTCTGACAAAAAGTGGGTGCAGTTTACAAATATGCGACCCGACCCTGCTCTGGTCAGATCCAGCCCGCGCAGCCCAGCTGACTGAGGGCATGTGAGACAACGCTTCAACGGCCACCACAACAACAACAACTCACTCACTCACTCACCATTCACTTACTCACTAACTCACCTATTCACTCACTCAATCACTAACCTCATTCACCCATTCACTCACTCACTAACTCACCCATTCACTCACTCACTCACTCATTCCCTCACTCACTCACTCACTCATTCACTCACTCACTCACTCACTCACTCGCTCACTCACTCACTCACCGTACCTCCAGCTGGTTCTCGATCCGCGCGCACATCCACGCAACTTCCGAGCCGAAGTTTTCCCGCCGGATGCAAATGTCGAGGTGATACCCGCGGAGGGTACGGTGAGTGGACACGGACCGGTCGTAATCCGAGTACGCTGGCTCGATGAGGTTTGTGAGTGAGTGACTGAGCCAATGAGCGAGTGGGTGGGTGAGTGAGTCAGTAAGTCAGTGAGTGTGGGAGCAAAATGAGTGAATGATTGATTAAACATGTTTCAAACTCATAAAGTTAGGTCAATCAGTGGTTCAGTCAGCCAGTCGTTCAGTCAGTCGTTGAGTCAGTCAGTCGTTCAATCAGTCAGTCAGTCGTTGAGTCAATCAATCAGTCGTTGAGTCAATCAATCAGTCATTCAGTCTATAAATCAGTTATTCAGTCGTTCAGTCAGTCAGTTGTTCAGTCAGTCAGTCGTTGAGTCTATCAATCAGTCGTTCAGTCGGTAATTCAGTCAATCAGTCGTTGAGTCAGTCAATCAGTCGTTGAGTCAGTAAATCAGTTAGTCAGTCAATCAGTCAGTCAGTCTTTCAGTCAGTCAGTCGTTGAGTCAATCAATCAGTCGTTCAGTCGGTAATTCAGTCATTCAGTCAATCAGTCGTTGAGTCAATCAATCAGTCGTTGAGTCAATCAATCAGTGTCAATATAAAGTAGTCGACTGACAGGGCGATTAGCCGATTGTCATATTGTTTGGCTAACTGACAGGTTGACTGACTGATTGACAGGGTGATTTGCTGATGGACTGACTGATCGATTGACTAAAAATAAGGGCTATTGATGCGACGCATGGGCGACTGCCCGATGTAGTAGTCGACTGTAGTAGTCGACTGACTGTTTGAAAAGGCAAAGACGAGTTACTGAAAGAACGGACAGGTGATTGTCAATATAAAGTGGTCGACTGACAGGGCGATTAGCTGATTGTCATATTGTTCGGCTAACTGAAAAGTTGACTGACTGATTGACAGGGTGACTTGCTGATGGACTGACTGATCGCTTGACTAAAAATAAGAGCTATTGAGCGACGCATGGGCGATTGGCCGATGTAGTAGTCGACCGACTGTTTGACAGGATGATTGGATGACAGACTGATTGACAGTGTGATTGCCGGACGGACTGACTGAAGTTTGGCTGACTGACTAATCGATTGACTAAAACAACGAGTTACTGATAGACCGGATAAGTGATTGGCCGAAAAAAGGTCGACTGAATGATAAACAGGCTGATTGGCTGACTGATCGATGACTATAGCCTGATGTCAGAAGTTAATAAAGATTGATTGGTCTATGTCCACGTGATTGATGATGATCGATTTCTAAGTGATTGAAGATAGGGCTGATTGACCGATGTTAGGGTAATTGATGATTATTGATTGATCGATTCTAAGGGGTTGTTGATGATTGATTGATGACTGTGTTTAATGATGTCCGATTGGTGATGATTGATTGGCCGAGTTCCAAGTGATTGATAATATTGACTTATTGGCTGACTTGAGTGTGATTGAGAATTGACTTATCGTTATAATCAGATTGAAGAATCAAACACCGATAACGATAAGTTCAGGTGGAATCAAGTCACCGAACCAACTCTCACTCACTCACCTTCCACACCCAAACGTCTCCTCCTCCTCGTTTGTATCTGCTCCATCTGCCATCAAACAAGGAACGACTTTCCTTCACGAGGCATCGTCATCAATGTGGTCGATTACGTTGTTCTTCTTCGCGGCGTTTTCTTCTTTCTTGAGTTTATCACAGTGCGTGGGGCTGAGGGGTCAATCGAATGGCAAATTTATAAAGAACGGAAAATGAGAAGTGTTTCAGAAATCATCCAGCCGAGAATCGAAGATGGTTTTTGGAAAAAAGTTGGATGATGATAAAAATGGGATTCGAATTTCATTTAGAAAAATTTTGATTGAGACTTCTCATTAGGCGCCCAATTAATAACCAAACTGTTATAAAATGAAAACGTTAACACAAGAATGAACACGTGCAATAATAAAAATACATTATGAGGAGAGAAGAAAATACGACTTAGACATGACACTCTTAAAATAAAACGGATAAAATATAACGGGAATTTTTTTCGGAAAACATTCGAGGTAAAAATAAAAACATTCGTGTTAAGAATAACAATAATCGGGAAGTGATAAATAGATAAGAATAGGGTGATAAAAATAAATAGGATTAATAAGATAATAACAAATAAAAATAACAAGGAATATAATAAAGCACGGGGAAGGGGAGGAGGGCGGTCGATCGGCGGCTGAATCCTGCAAGGATGGAAGTTTAGTGTTAACCTTCTAAGTTGTCATACATGGAATTTGGCACAAAACTTTTACTGCGGCTCGCATATTATGCCAACTATAAAGTACAACTAAGTAGTATTCCTCATCTGATTTACGAGATAAAATTACTACTTCACAATTGTTGAACATGAACTCAAAGTGGAACAACAACAACATAAATCAACAGAATCAACGATAAACACTGTAACGACAACCAACCTTTTCCAATCAATCAAAGCACTGCCCGACTGTTGTACGTTGACTGACTGTAGTGAAGATTTTTTTGTTGAATAGGCATTTCAGATTTTTTAAGAAAAACTAAAGCCCATGGAATGTGAATAAAATAAATAACACAGCATAAATATACAGCACAAATTTTTATAATAGAAAAAACGCACGACAAATATAAAAACATACAACTAATATACAATTGAGATAGGGATTTGAGAGGATTTTCAAATGAATACTATATGGCACTGAAAAAAATTGAGATTGTCATGAAAAAATATTGAGATTGTGAAGATTAAGTTAGATGAAAATACTATGGCACTAATAATGTAACAGATATTGAAACGAAAAATTCAAATGTGAAAATAAACTTCAGTTGGTATCCACGAGTATGGATAAAAAATTATAAACTTAATGACAACAACAACATTAAAAATTCATGAATTAACAAACAACGACGACAAAAAAACCACCAAACTCATCAACAAAAACAATTTGTACCACACCAACAACAAAGAAATCAACGCCATCAACATTAAACAGCAACAACAACAACAACAACTATACATCAGCATCAGCAACAATAACAAATAACTCTATAAACAACAACTAACAACAACATCAGCAACAACAACAAACACCGAAAAAAATAACCAGGTCACATCAATCATGACCTAATATATTAGAGCAGTTAGATAAAAAGTAATTGTGAAATAAGGATAAAAATGCTGTCTTCATACTTTCTGATTTAGAAACAGAGACCTCAAAAAAACACGAATCAAACTTGCAGTGCAACAAAATAAATGCGAATAAAACAGTAAGAAAAAACATGAATCACAAACACAGTATAAAAAAAAAAAAAATAACTAAATAGCATTATGAATTCACATCCCACTGGGTTTTAGCAAAAAATACATAGTTTTTTATATATTATATTTCATTACATAAGAAACTACAGTCCGCCGGTCTAACGCAGCTTTGATGGTCCCATCCGGTCGAATTTCGGCAGCAGGCCCCGTGTTTCGAAATGAATCTAAAAATTCAGAAAACTACTTCTTTATCGTGCCTTCCCAGGTACTGAAGCCATGAAAGACCATTGAGCCGATATAGCATCAGTAGAATGGTTTTCGTAGTTGCTAGAGAGATGTAATAAACTGACGGGCAATGGCACCATCCAACAACAACAATCTGTGTCGCAACTCAGGTTTCAAACCAGGACCACCAGTTTTCTAGGCTGGCACCCTATGCACTAGACTACGTGTGATGAAAATGATTTGATACATTCTTTGAATTTTTCATGCATCGTGAATATGTAATAGCTAAATGCAAGTTTGACTTTTTACATCAACATTACACTGGGGCTTGGTTGACCAGCCAAACAAAACATCATCTTGAAAGTATGAATTTCCACCAAAAAATATTAACCGACTATTCTCCGCCACTTTACATGCGCCCAAAAAATTCCATTATTCCCTTCATGTCTACCATTGTCCGAAACAACACTCAAGTTTGAATTGAACAAAATAAACTAACCAAAACACGGCCACAATCCGATTGATTAGAAGCCAATGATGACGTCCAGGTGCAGCAACTGGCCGCTGAAAATCAATCCATCCAGTCGATATATGAATAAAGCATGAAATTTAATAAAAAAAAACGGAGATCAGCAATTTTACGCCACTTAACCAGCACCTCAAGTAATCAATTACACGGAAAATAACTCCCAGATCTACCACCTGTTATGATAAACACTATCGGTAAGAAAACTTCAAAATAAATGTATCTCTTCGTTTAGATCATTCCCAAAAGCCAAAACAACATTTGATGTTTGAATTAAATGATAAAACCAACCAAAATACGGCCATTTCCAATTAATTCGAAGCCAATTTAGGTGCAGAAACCGGCCGCTGAAAATCACAACGTTTAGTCGATGATGAGTTTCTGCAAAAGAAAATGTGCTTCAAACTTGGGTTCCATGACCAATGTTGTCGCACCAACAACCTGAACATGGGGTGGGTTAGTCAAGTTTTTCAAACATAAGATAAGTAAAAGAATATTGAATAAAGGTCAATAATCAAACCGAACCTCGTTGAGTTTTTCGAAGACAAGTTAACAAATATTGAATAAGGTAAATCAAACCAGACCTCGCTAAGTTTTTCGAAGATAAGTTTAAAAAATATTGAAATCAATCCAGACCTCGTTAAGTTTTTCAGAGATAAGTTAAAGAATATTGAATAAAGGTCAATCAAACCAGACCTCATGTGTGGACGTGTCCTCAACGACCATGATGTAGAACAAACTGCTGCGTTTTTCTGTTGCCGCCTTTGAGATTAAATGAGGATTAAAAAGTCGATAGCTGAGCGTTAGTGTTGATGTGGCAGTGATCTGAGAGAGTATCACTGATCACATGTCCAATCGGAGAGCAAGTCGGGGTACATTAAAAACCACCGAAAACCTTATGGCAGTCAAACAGAGGTTGTGAACTACTGGATGATGGTCGTTAAAGAATATGCCTTGAGCATCCGATGGAGTGATTTAGAACTTGATTCCATGATATGCCAGCCTATGGCAAGCACCGTTCGTGAATGGGACCTGGCGAAATCTTAATCCGAGCGAGACAACCCAACAAAAAAAACAGAACACAACTTACAACAGCTGACAAAATAGTAAGACAACAAATAATAAAGGTATGCTCCATTACGATATAGTATAGTTTTATAATTATTATCATCAATTAAATGACGACTAACCAGCGTGATAAGGTGTCTGTTTGTCATCTTTTGTGGGGACTTCACTCAGCACAGCACTGGTTGTCGTTGTGCACTTGATCGTACGACGACGACGGCGGATAATTGATTTAGCCTGAAAACAAATGTCATCCTTTTGAAAGAACGATGAAAATGAACCATATTCTAAACAAGGAAAAAATGCCCAAAAGCATGAGAGATTTAGCGTAGATAGCACAGAGATTTACCAAAAGCATAATGTGTTTCCAGAATTACCATAGCTTATTGTTGAAAAGTGAGAGACAAAAATTCAACCAGCGGCCCGCCCCTGCATTTGCCAATGCCAAAGAAGGGGGAATTCCACTTTCCCTCCCCTTCTCGTCCGCCAGTGAGTTGAATTGACAAACTGGAAATGCTCACTAACAGATCTGTGGCATTCAAGGTGGATGCTTCGGCCGTAAACTCGAACTCGGGCGGTGGTTCACTGGGCACGACTTCGGCCTGTAAAGAGTTAATGTCAATGAGTGGGTGAGTGGGTGAGTGAGTGAGTGAGTGAATGAGTGAGTGGGTGAGTGAGTGAGTGAGTGAGTGAGTGAGTGACTTACTAACTGACTGACTTGACTGTCTGACTGACTCAAGGGGTGAGTGAGTGAGTGAGTGAGTGACTTACTAACTGACTGACTTGACTGTCTGACTGACTCACCGGGTGAGTGAGTGAGTGAGTAGGTGAGTGAGTTAGTAAGTAGTAAGTAAGTAAGTGAGTGAGTGAATGACTGAGTGAGTTAATAAGTAGTGAGCGAGTGAGTGAAAATGGATAAAACAAACTGATGATCTGAAGATGTAAATGGATAGCTGAAAGAGTAAAACAGTGCAATTTACCTACTTAACGGCTTCTTGAATACGGGGCACTGTAATTTGTGGTTTGGCGATCGATGACTCCACCAATGTACCCTCTCGAAACTCTTTGATCTGAAAAAATATCGATTCAATTTCATTTAAATTGTAATAGTAAAATGATTTTTGATCCTCTCACTTTTTCACAGTATTTCTTAATTATGTTATACTGCCCATTGCCATATGGTACTGTTATACTAACTGGCAACGGCTAGTCTAGTATGACGACCGCAAAGAAAAACGATATATCAAATCGAAAATACGAAAAAAAAATACATTTACCATCGGCAAATTCTCATTAGTTGCGGCATCAACTGACTAAACGGGCACATAAGTGTAGAATAAAAATGACACGGAATAGCGTTCAGAAAAAAAATTGAAGGCGGAATATTGTTAGATAGGTTTTGAATTGAAAGTAGCCTAACGAGGAACCAATATTAACACTAACCTTATGCTGATAATAAGAATGGTACGGGTCGGCCGGGTTGAGAAAGTTGAATTTCGGGTTCTTGGCCTCGCTGATTCGAATACGATTCTCGAACTCGGCGCCATTACGGGCGACGAAACCAGCTGTTTTATCGACGATATCTGGAATAAAAGTATATTTATTATATTTAGCACCTACATTATAATTTCGCAGCTGCTCTTTTCACTCACGCACTCACCTACTCACTCACTACTCACATATTCACTTACTCGTTTAAATTTAATCATTTACTAACTTTTTTTATTCAGCGCATTTGAGTATATAAGTGTGTGTTAAATATAGATGATATTAACAGTTGTAAAAAAGTGTAGGAACGAATGGAATGTAATGTAATAAAAAAAGAAATGATTTAGTGTGGATAATCAATCAAGAAATTTTCAACTCACGCTGTTTTATGTAATTAGTTATAGATATACGGTTTTGAGAGTGTCTTCAGGAACCTTTTCATAAACGTTGATAATTCTATTAGACCAAAATTTAGCAATTGTAGATGTTTGGCATAGAGGTTTAAAAAAACTGACCATGTTCTCATTTTACAGCTCGATTGCCGACAAACCTACACCATGTTGAAAAACAGGACAGAGGTGGGCCGATTTTTTTTCAGGAAAGGGGTAGCCACAAAAATTGCTGCTTACTATCCTGCTCCAAGCCGAAAAATTGGGGAGACATAAGTTAAGTAGAAACAGGTGGAGATTTTCAGCCTAGCAATCTTGTGAACTAATCAAACGACTAAACCTAACCGAAATGCGGTGTAGTAAAAAAACAAAACCAATACGATAAACGACAATACGAGGACAATCAGGCTTAGGCTTAGGTATCATTTTCCTCTACGTATTGTCGATTTGATTCGATAGAGCCAATCCTCCAAAGAGAGGGGAATTTCGTCAGAAAGGGGGGAACTGGCAGTTTTCAGGCCATTTTACCAACACTATAGGGAATAAATTCTATTTTTTGAAAACGTCAAAGAGGGGGAATTCCACTTTTCCCTCCCCTTCTCGTCCGCTAGTGCCGGAAACCAACTAACTTCTGATATCTGGCGGCGGATAGATGATGCCGATGATCTGTTTGCCACTTTGCGATGGTTCGTTGTTCATCGAGTCTTCTTCACGATTCGAGATCCGAACCACCGGCGGCTCCGAAGGCGTCGGATTCGGGTTTTCCACGGGCGGCGCCATGATTTACGAATTGTTTTATTATTTATTGATGTTTTATCGAGAATTCCAACTCCGAGCTCTGCTGATCCTGAATTCTGGTGAATCAGATTCCTTTCGGGTCGAATATCGAAGCTGACGGTTGGTTGTACCCTGTAAAAATGCACTTATCACATCACAATCCATACTATTATTGAAACAATAATTCCATTTTATTTTAATTAATTTTAATTTTAAAACAATTCTATGATTTCGCACACAGTGGCCCCAGACACGTCCAAAGCCTGACTAATCTAGATTAGCCTAGGCTAATCTAGATTAGTCAGGCTTTGGACGTGTCTGGGGCCAAAGATCTCTATTTCAGATTTCAGATTTCATTGTATTTGGACCTACGAGGGGGTGAAGCTGGACGTACGGCATCTGGACGTACGTGCATCTGGACGTGCGGGAGGGTGAAGCTGGACGTACGGCATCTGGACGTACGTGCATCTGGACGTACGTGCATCTGGACGTACGTGCAACTGGACGTACGAGCATCTGGACGTACGTGCATCTGGACGTACGTGCATCTGGACGTACGTGCATCTGGACGTACGAGCATCTGGACGTACGTGCATCTGGACGTACGTGCATCTGGACGTACGAGCATCTGGACGTAGGTGCATCTGGACGTACGTGCATCTGGACGAACGTGCATCTGGACGTATGTGCATCTGGACGAACGTGCATCTGGACGTACGAGCATCTGGACGTACGTGCATCTGGACGTACGTGCATCTGGACGTACGAGCATCTTAACGTACGTGCATCTGGACGTACGGCATCTGGACGTACGGCATCTGGACGTACGTGCATCTGGACGTACGTGCATCTGGACGTACGAGCATCTGGACGTACGTGCATCTGGACGTACGTGCATCTGGACGTACGTGCATCTGGACGTACGTGCATCTGGACGTACGAGCATCTGGACGTACGCACTAGCGGACAAGAAGGGGTGGGAAAAGTGGAATTCCCCCCTCTTTGGCGTTTTCAAAAAGTATGATTTGTTCCCTAAGGTGTAGGTTAAAAGGCCTGAAAACTGCCGATTCCCCCCTCTTTGACAAAATTCCCCTCCCTTTGGAGGATCAGCTCGTCCGCCAGTGGACGTACGTGCATCTGGACGTACGTGCATCTGGACGTACGTGTATCTGGACGTACGTGCATCTGGACGTACGAGCATATGGACGTACGTTCATCTGGACTTACGTGCATCTGGACGTACATGCATCTGGACGTACATGCATCTGGACGTACGTGCGTCTGGACGTACGTGCATCTGGCTGGACGTACGTGCATCTGGCTGGACGTACGAGCATCTGGACGTAAGTGCATCTGGACGTACGTGCATCTGGACGTACATGCATCTGGACGTACATGCATCTGGACGTACGTGCATCTGGACGTACATGCGTCTGGACGTACATGCATCTGGACGTACTTGCATCTGGACGTACGCGCATCTGGACGTACGCGCATTTGGACGTACGAGCATCTGGACGTACGTGCATCTGGACGTACGTGCATCTGGACGTACATGCATCTGGACGTACATGCATCTGGACGTACTTGCATCTGGACGTACGTGCATCTGGACATACGTGCATCTATACGTACGAGCATATGGACGTACGTGCATCTGGACGTACGTGCATCTGGACGTACGTGCATCTGGACGTACGAGCATCTGGACGTACGTGCATCTGGACGTATGTGCATCTGGACGAACGTGCATCTGGACGTACGAGCATCTGGACGTACGTGCATCTGGACGTACGTGCATCTGGACGTACGAGCATCTTAACGTACGTGCATCTGGACGTACGGCATCTGGACGTACGGCATCTGGACGTACGTGCATCTGGACGTACGTGCATCTGGACGTACGAGCATCTGGACGTACGTGCATCTGGACGTACGGCATCTGGACGTACGTCAGAGTATGTAAAAAAAAACAATTGGTCCAATTGTTTTTTTTCCTTGTTTTATTTTTTTTTCGAACGAACTTGAAAAACATAACGAAAAAATGATGCCGAAATTTATTGTTTTTCGGCATTGGCAAAAATTCAACATTGAAAGGGTAAGAGATAATCGCTATGATCCACCAATCCGCCGGGTTCAGGTACAAATTTTTTTTCGGCTTTGTATTTTGGGATGGAAATAAAAGCAAACTGTTATTGTGGTGATTCGATTTGTCATCAACTCATCATTAAACTTGTGTATGTGATCTTTATATTATGTGTATTCATTCGTCGCATTCAGGTGTGAAACATCGAAAGATACATTTCAAATTTTGTGCGTTTGCCAGATGTATCTTTCAGTTCGAAAGATACATTTCAAATCATTTGAAATGTATCTTTCGAACTGAAAGATACATACGGCACACGCACCAAATTTACGAAATACAAATAAACAAACAACAACACCCATCAAACTTCAACAACCGATTCAAGAAAAATAATAATAAATGGAAAAATAATAATAGATGGGACGGAAATGTTGAAAATCGGCCTGCAAAAAATTTACCATGTAAAACTTTTGCCTTTTTCGCACAAACAACACACACACAAACAACCGTAGGCGCTTTTTAAGAAACCATCCTGAATTAAAGAGAAAAAAAAATAAAAAAAAAACAAAACGGTCTAATTGTTTTTTTCCTTGTTTTTTTTATTTAACATACTCTGACGTACGTGCATCTGGACGTACGAGCATCTGGACGTACGTGCATCTGAACGTAGGAGCATCTGGACGTACGTGCATCTGGACGTACGTGCATCTGGACGTACGTGCATCTCGACGTACGAGCATCTGGATGTACGAGCATCTGGACGTACGTTTATCTGGACGTACGTGCATCTGGACGTACGCGCATCTGGACGTACGTGCATCTGGACGTATGAGCATCTGGACGTACGTGCATCTGGACGTACGTGCATCTGGACGTATGAGCATCTGGACGTACGTGCATCTGGACGTACGTGCATCTGGACGTACGAGCATCTGGACGTACGTGCATCTGGACGTACGAGCATCTGGACGTACGGCATCTGGACGTACGTGCATCTGGACGTACGGCATCTTGACGTACGTGCATCTGGACGTACGAGCATCTGGACGTACGGTCATCTGGACGTACGAGCATCTGGAGGTACGGCATCTGGACGTACGTGCATCTGGACGTACGGCATCTGGACGTACGTGCATCTGGACGTACGAGCATCTGGACGTACGTGCATCTAGACGTAGGAGCATCTGGACGTACGTGCATCTGGACGTACGTGCATCTGGACGTACGTGCATCTGGACGTACGAGCATCTGGATGTACGAGCATCTGGACGTACGTTTATCTGGACGTACGTGCATCTGGACGTACGCGCATCTGGACGTACGTGCATCTGGACGTATGAGCATCTGGACACACGTGCATCTGGACGTACGTGCATCTGGACGTATGAGCATCTGGACGTACGTGCATCTGGACGTACGAGCATATGGACGTACGAGCAGAGGTGGGCCGCTGGGGGGGGGGGGGGGGGGGGGGCAGGGGGTTAACCCCCGCTCTTCAGGGTCGGCGGGTAGCCTACCCCCTCCCCCCTAGACAAAAGTTAGGTCGCCTACCCCCTCCCCCCTACTCGAAATTTTTGAGAAAATCGGCCACAAAACCTCGATTTTGTGACTTTTTTTTTAATTTTTTTGGCTGTTGGAATTTTTTTTCGAACAAACACGTTTTCTGGGTCAATTTTCTTGGTTTAAACCTGAAAAAACCGTATATGTGATGTTTATACCTTATAATAGATTTTTTTTAGCAAAAACAAGCAAAAAACAAGGGTTTTTTGCGACAAAACTTTTTTCTACCCCCCCCCCCTACCGCATGATTACAGACCCCACAGATTTTTCGAATTCGGATTTTCTCGAGCAACATTACTATTCCATGTAAAGTTTTACTGTTTGCGAGCCCCCGATAACCTAACGTAAGGCTGGCTTGTCCGAGCGGAGCGAGGACAAGCCTGTTAGGCCCCGCAGGGGAGATTTAAATATTTGTTCCTGCACGTGTTGTAGCATAGGCCCTATGTTGTAGAGAGCATGCGAGCGTAGCGAGCCAGTTATAGTCGGGTTTATGCAGCTTAGTTGCATCGGCTCAGTAGCACAGTGCAAGAGCGCTTGCCTAGCATGCGAGCGGCCCGGGTTCGTTTCCCAGATTTTTGATAAAAACTGTAAACTTTCGAAAAATCTGTGGGGTCTGTAAAATTGCCCCCCTACCCGACTTTATTCCCCACTTTTCGGGGTGAGAGGGGTAATCTGAGATTTCAAAATCCTAACCCTCCCCCCCCCCCCCCCCCCCCCCAGATGCACGTACGTGCCGATGCACGTACGTCCAGCGACACCCCATCGTACATCCAGATGCACGTACGTCCAGATGCACGTTTGTCCAGATACCGCACGTCCAGATGCTCGCACGTCCAGCTTCTACCCCCCCATAAAGCTGAACGTATACGCACGGCTGGCGCAAGTGTGCTCATGAATCAAGCTCGGGTTATCACAACAACCAGGAGATTGAAGTTCTCCATTCCTGCATTGCTACACCTTACAAAACAATCTCATGCTAGTGCGAATTTTTATGGAATTTAACTATGTGATCTGTTTATATTGAAATATATAACAATTTTCTGAAAGCTGTGATACGAGTAAGAGTTTTGAAAAAAACACTTGATTCATGCGCAGCTTCGGGTTGGAGTACCTAGAGCCCGCGACTTAACGTGACAGCCACGCCAACTCGAAACTACGTCTCATGAATCAAGCTCGGGTTATCACAACAACCAGGAGATTGAAGTTCTCCATTCTTGCATTGTTACACCTTACAAACCAATCTCATGCTAGTGCGAATTTTTATGGAATTTAACTATGTGATTTGTTTATATTGGAATAGATAACAATTTTCTGAAAGCTGTGATAAAGCTCATTTCCAGAATCTGCAAAAACAAAATGCCAAAAAAGATTCTGATAATGAAACATTAGTAAGTAAGACTATCGAATCAAAATGCGACAATTTTTTTTTATAAACTTGTCCCATCTCAACTTCAAGTCAGCTTATCATGCGCACACTGAAAATGGTTCAACTCGCGTTCTGGTTTATACTTGTTTTAATAATTTAATGTTACGTATAAACCGTTTTCATTGCAGTATTTGAAATAATCATAAACTTATTTATATATTTACTTTGGAAAATGTTATCTATTATCAAGCTAAGATTTTTCAAAAATAATATAATCACTGGGCCGCCAGTTACACTATTCTGCATCAGCATCAAGCACACCAGTGAGCACGGAAACGCGTGTGCTTGCGAGGGAAAAAAAGAGAATTAAATTAATAACGGACGAAACTTTAAGGAGCACCTTACATTTTTCATTTTATAGTCTGTAGGATAACCTAACGGTCACGCTGATATAAAAAAGGTGGCAAACTTCCCTGTAAAAGTCATTAAATTCATCATACAAGCCCATTTACCAAGCCATAGTCGATGGAATGTTCGTCAAACAGCAATCGCGCTGCGCATTGAATTGTCTTACGTACTAATGTTTCATTATCAGAATATTTTTCGGCATTTTATTTTTGCAGATTCTGGAAATGAGCTTTACGAGTAAGAGTTTTGAAAAAAACACTTGATTCATGCGCAGCTTCGGGTTGGAGTACCTAGAGCCCGCGACTTAACGTGACAGCCACGCCAACTCGAAACTACGTCTCATGAATCAAGCTCGGGTTATCACAACAACCAGGAGATTGAAGTTCTCCATTCCTGCATTGTTACACCTTACAAACCAATCTCATGCTAGTGCGAATTTTTATGGAATTTAACTATGTGATTTGTTTATATTGGAATAGATAAAAATTTTCTGAAAGCTGTGATACGAGTAAGAGTTTTGAAAAAAACACTTGATTCATGCGCAGCTTCGGGTTGGAGTACCTAGAGCCCGCGACTTAACGTGACAGCCACGCCAACTCGAAACTACGTCTCATGAATCAAGCTCGGGTTATCACAACAACCAGGAGATTGAAGTTCTCCATTCCTGCATTGTTACACCTTACAAACCAATCTCATGCTAGTGCGAATTTTTATGGAATTTAACTATGTGATTTGTTTATATTGGAATAGATAACAATTTTCTGAAAGCTGTGATAAAGCTCATTTCCAGAATCTGCAAAAACAAAATGCCAAAAAAGATTCTGATAATGAAACATTAGTAAGTAAGACTATCGAATCAAAATGCGACAATTTTTTTTTATAAACTTGTCCCATCTCAACTTCAAGTCAGCTTATCATGCGCACACTGAAAATGGTTCAACTCGCGTTCTGGTTTATACTTGTTTTAATAATTTAATGTTACGTATAAACCGTTTTCATTGCAGTATTTGAAATAATCATAAACTTATTTATATATTTACTTTGGAAAATGTTATCTATTATCAAGCTAAGATTTTTCAAAAATAATATAATCACTGGGCCGCCAGTTACACTATTCTGCATCAGCATCAAGCACACCAGTGAGCACGGAAACGCGTGTGCTTGCGAGGGAAAAAAAGAGAATTAAATTAATAACGGACGAAACTTTAAGGAGCACCTTACATTTTTCATTTTATAGTCTGTAGGATAACCTAACGGTCACGCTGATATAAAAAAGGTGGCAAACTTCCCTGTAAAAGTCATTAAATTCATCATACAAGCCCATTTACCAAGCCATAGTCGATGGAATGTTCGTCAAACAGCAATCGCGCTGCGCATTGAATTGTCTTACGTACTAATGTTTCATTATCAGAATATTTTTCGGCATTTTATTTTTGCAGATTCTGGAAATGAGCTTTACGAGTAAGAGTTTTGAAAAAAACACTTGATTCATGCGCAGCTTCGGGTTGGAGTACCTAGAGCCCGCGACTTAACGTGACAGCCACGCCAACTCGAAACTACGTCTCATGAATCAAGCTCGGGTTATCACAACAACCAGGAGATTGAAGTTCTCCATTCCTGCATTGTTACACCTTACAAACCAATCTCATGCTAGTGCGAATTTTTATGGAATTTAACTATGTGATTTGTTTATATTGGAATAGATAAAAAATTTCTGAAAGCTGTGATACGAGTAAGAGTTTTGAAAAAAACACTTGATTCATGCGCAGCTTCGGGTTGGAGTACCTAGAGCCCGCGACTTAACGTGACAGCCACGCCAACTCGAAACTACGTCTCATGAATCAAGCTCGGGTTATCACAACAACCAGGAGATTGAAGTTCTCCATTCCTGCATTGTTACACCTTACAAACCAATCTCATGCTAGTGCGAATTTTTATGGAATTTAACTATGTGATTTGTTTATATTGGAATAGATAACAATTTTCTGAAAGCTGTGATACGAGTAAGAGTTTTGAAAAAAAACACTTGATTCATGCGCAGCTTCGGGTTGGAGTACCTAGAGCCCGCGACTTAACGTGACAGCCACGCCAACTCGAAACTACGTCTCATGAATCAAGCTCGGGTTATCACAACAACCAGGAGATTGAAGTTCTCCATTCCTGCATTGTTACACCTTACAAACCAATCTCATGCTAATGCGAATTTTTATGGAATTTAACTATGTGATTTGTTTATATTGAAATATATAACAATTTTCTGAAAGCTGTGATACGAGTAAGAGTTTTGAAAAAACACTTGATTCATGCGCAGCTTCGGATTGGAGTACCTAGAGACCCCGAATTAACGTGAAAGCCACGCCAACTCGAAACTACGTCTTATGAATCAAGCCCGGGTTATCACAGCAACCAGGAGATTAAAGTTCTCCATTCCTGCATTGTTACACCTTACAAACCAATCTCATGCTAGTGCGAATTTTTATGGAATTTAACTATGTGATTTGTTTATATTGGAATAGATAACAATATTCTGAAAGCTGTGATATGAGTAAGTTTTGAAAAAAACACTTGATTCATGCGCAGCTTCGGGTTGGAGTACCTAGAGCCCGCGACTTAACGTGACAGCCACGCCAACTCGAAACTACGTCTCATGAATCAAGCTCGGGTTATCACAACAACCAGGAGATTGAAGTTCTCCATTCCTGCATTGTTACACCTTACAAACCAATCTCATGCTAGTGCGAATTTTTATGGAATTTAACTATGTGATTTGTTTATATTGGAATAGATAACAATTTTCTGAAAGCTGTGATACGAGTAAGAGTTTTGAAAAAAACACTTGATTCATGCGCAGCTTCGGGTTGGAGTACCTAGAGCCCGCGACTTAACGTGACAGCCACGCCAACTCGAAACTACGTCTCATGAATCAAGCTCGGGTTATCACAACAACCAGGAGATTGAAGTTCTCCATTCCTGCATTGTTACACCTTACAAACCAATCTCATGCTAGTGCGAATTTTTATGGAATTTAACTATGTGATTTGTTTATATTGGAATAGATAACAATTTTCTGAAAGCTGTGATACGAGTAAGAGTTTTGAAAAAAACACTTGATTCATGCGCAGCTTCGGGTTGGAGTACCTAGAGCCCGCGACTTAACGTGACAGCCACGCCAACTCGAAACTACGTCTCATGAATCAAGCTCGGGTTATCACAACAACCAGGAGATTGAAGTTCTCCATTCCTGCATTGTTACACCTTACAAACCAATCTCATGCTAGTGCGAATTTTTATGGAATTTAACTATGTGATCTGTTTATATTGAAATATATAACGATTTTCTGAAAGCTGTGATACGAGTAAGAGTTTTGAAAAAAACACTTGATTCATGCGCAGCTTCGGGTTGGAGTACCTAGAGCCCGCGACTTAACGTGACAGCCACGCCAACTCGAAACTACGTCTCATGAATCAAGCTCGGGTTATCACAACAACCAGGAGATTGAAGTTCTCCATTCCTGCATTGTTACACCTTACAAACCAATCTCATGCTAGTGCGAATTTTTAAGGAATTTAACTATGTGATTTGTTTATATTGGAATAGATAACAATTTTCTGAAAGCTGTGATACGAGTAAGAGTTTTGAAAAAAACACTTGATTCATGCGCAGCTTCGGGTTGGAGTACCTAGAGCCCGCGACTTAACGTGACAGCCACGCCAACTCGAAACTACGTCTCATGAATCAAGCTCGGGTTATCACAACAACCAGGAGATTGAAGTTCTCCATTCCTGCATTGTTACACCTTACAAACCAATCTCATGCTAGTGCGAATTTTTATGGAATTTAACTATGTGATTTGTTTATATTGGAATAGATAACAATATTCTGAAAGCTGTGATACGAGTAAGTTTTGAAAAAAACACTTGATTCATGCGCAGCTTCGGGTTGGAGTACCTAGAGCCCGCGACTTAACGTGACAGCCACGCCAACTCGAAACTACGTCTCATGAATCAAGCTCGGGTTATCACAACAACCAGGAGATTGAAGTTCTCCATTCCTGCATTGTTACACCTTACAAACCAATCTCATGCTAGTGCGAATTTTTATGGAATTTAACTATGTGATTTGTTTATATTGGAATAGATAACATTATTCTGAAAGCTGTGATACGAGTAAGTTTTGAAAAAAAACACTTGATTCATGCGCAGCTTCGGGTTGGAGTACCTAGAGCCCGCGACTTAACGTGACAGCCACGCCAACTCGAAACTACGTCTCATGAATCAAGCTCGGGTTATCACAACAACCAGGAGATTGAAGTTCTCCATTCCTGCATTGTTACACCTTACAAACCAATCTCATGCTAGTGCGAATTTTTATGGAATTTAACTATGTGATTTGTTTATATTGGAATAGATAACAATATTCTGAAAGCTGTGATACGAGTAAGTTTTGAAAAAAACACTTGATTCATGCGCAGCTTCGGGTTGGAGTACCTAGAGCCCGCGACTTAACGTGACAGCCACGCCAACTCGAAACTACGTCTCATGAATCAAGCTCGGGTTATCACAACAACCAGGAGATTGAAGTTCTCCATTCCTGCATTGTTACACCTTACAAACCAATCTCATGCTAGTGCGAATTTTTATGGAATTTAACTATGTGATCTGTTTATATTGAAATATATAACAATTTTCTGAAAGCTGTGATACGAGTAAGAGTTTTGAAAAAAACACTTGATTCATGCGCAGCTTCGGGTTGGAGTACCTAGAGCCCGCGACTTAACGTGACAGCCACGCCAACTCGAAACTACGTCTCATGAATCAAGCTCGGGTTATCACAACAACCAGGAGATTGAAGTTCTCCATTCCTGCATTGTTACACCTTACAAACCAATCTCATGCTAGTGCGAATTTTTATGGAATTTAACTATGTGATTTGTTTATATTGGAATAGATAACAATATTCTGAAAGCTGTGATACGAGTAAGTTTTGAAAAAAACACTTGATTCATGCGCAGCTTCGGGTTGGAGTAGCTAGAGCCCGGGACTTAACGTGACAGCCACGCCAACTCGAAACTACGTCTTATGAATCAAGCTCGGGTTATCACAACAACCAGGAGATTGAAGTTCTCCATTCCTGCATTGTTACATTTTGAAAACCAATCTTACGCTAGTGCGAATTATTGTGGAATTTAATTTTCATGTGATTTGTTTATATTGAAATAGATAACAATTTTCTGAAAGCTGTGATACGAGTAACAGTTTAAAAAAAACACTTGATTCATGCGCAGCAACCATGGATTGCCAAAAAAAATTCGCACATTTTTTTTTCTTTTTTTCCATTTTTTTTACAAATTTTTGGTATCTACCCAGGACCGACCATACATGTCCCAAATCATCAGTAGGGTACTCATTTGGATTTATTTAATGATTCTGATGACTTAGATAAAGTCGATATATGCATATCTTATGTCAAGTATTGCCCGTTATTCTACTATCTATTAACATATATAACGCACGGGCCATTTATGTAATTGCTCATTCATATATTATCCCGAACTTCACGAGTAAAACGTCAACTGGCGACCACGACCAAATAAACACAACAGTCATCGTGTACCACTCGGTCATCACAAGTAGCTAACTTCCGCATTATGGAAAACGCTCACCTCAACTCAACCACTTTTATGCGTGGCAGTGAGGGTATTACTATGAATCAAATGTTCGACATGCTTATGTGCATGCAGCGACCAGCGAGAATGGCGAGAGGAGCGCAAAATGCTGCAAGAAGAGCGTTTGCAATGGCAAAGAGAACGCACCGGCTTCATGAAGCACCTGGAGAAAATGTCGGAGCGCAGTGAAGGTATGAAGCTGAAGCTTATCGAAGCTCTGAAGGGGATGCAGAAAAGGAGCAGTCGAATGGAGAAGAAGTATTGCCCGCTTCATGGCCTCGGATCTCACGGAGAGGCCGATTGTCATCATTTGCGGAGGAGGAATGAACCAACAGTGGAAGAACCCAAGAAAGGTCAGTGTTCGGACGAAAATCGTAAAAAATCAGATAGAGTTCTCTCGGTAATCAAAGATGAACCAGAAAAAAGTCAGCAGAAAGAGGAACCAGATCAGAAGCAGTCAGTGAAGAATAAGAAAGAGAAGAGACGTGAGGATAGACTCCGTCAAACAAAGCAGGATTCAGTCAGAAAGAAGTCCGTGCCATCAGCGATTGAGCCTTGTACCAGTAAGCAAGATCTTTCAAAATCTCCCATTGAGGTACATCGTCTCGAGAAGATCGTGCAGTCACTTTCGGAAAAAAACTTCGCCCTGGAGGAGGAACTGGCCGTAGCAAACAACAGTCTGGCTGAAAAGAATGCCCTGATCGACAAGCATCTTGGCGAGTTATCGGATCAAGAACACGTTATCAACTACAGCATCCGCATCGACCGTGCTAGCTGCAACGTCATCACGCAACTCATGGACAAGTTGGAAATGTGCCGGTGCCAACAGCCAGATGAACTGAATGACCTATTGTGCATGAGTTATGAGCACACTCAAGATATGATGAACAATATCCCACCTGGCATTGAATAGTCTTTGATATGATACAGAATCTTATTCTCAGTCTATACTTTCCTCGTAAATAACCTCTTTTCTTTCTAAAAAAGAGGAAGAGTCGATATATGCATATCTTATGTCAAGTATTGCCCGTTATTCTACTATCTATTAACATATATAACGCACGGGCCATTTATGTAATTGCTCATTCATATATTATCCCGAACTTCACGAGTAAAACGTCAACTATAACAGTTTTGAGTCCAAACTCGTAAGGAATAATTGATTAAAGTAAGGTAAAGAACTGCCTGGAATTCAAGTGAAAAGTTATAGTGTTAATTACTCCAACTTGTGAATCGTTACATAGCTGCATCAAATGTAAGAGAAGGTGATGCACAGTAGTCGACTGTTCGACTCAACCCAGCTGTATGCTATAACATGCAATCATCATGTTCAGTGGGTGTTACCCGGGTTGGACAAGTTAACGTGTCATTTTTTCACTTGAATCTCAAGAAGCTCTTTAGCTCGGGCTGGCGATTGAGCAGATCACCGTAGGCTTGCACCATCATGTCTGACACGTGTAGGTGTGACCCATGTGAGCGCTGGCCATGACTGAATATAAAAATTAATTCATTTGGCGGCTTAGCATATTGACTGGAGGAGACGGCATTTTGTCCCCATTTATGAAATGGGGACAAAATGTGTTCCTTGTTTAGTGGGCAAAATGTGTTTTTAGAACTTTTCTCACACTTCTGACATTTTATATTACACTTTAGAGGTGTTATTAACGTATTACAGAGACATTTTCAGAACTTTGTAAAAACAAATGACCAAAAATTATCTTTATTCATTTTTTTGTTTTTTTATTATTTTTTTGCAATTTATGTGCACAGTTTCGGGTTGGAGTACCTAGAGCCCGCGATTTAACGTGACATCCACGCCAACTCGAAACTACGTCTCATGAATCAAGCTCGGGTTATCACAACAACCAGGAGATTGAAGTTTTTCATTCCTGCATTGACACCTTAAAAACCAATCTTACGCTAGTGCGAATTATTGTGGAATTTAATTTTCATGTGACTTGTTTATATTAAAATAGATAACAATATTCTGAAAGCTGTGATACGAGTAAGAGTTTTGAAAAAAAAACACTTGATTCATGCGCAGCTTCGGGTTGGAGTACCTAGAGCCCGCGACTTAACGTGACAGCCACGCCAACTCGAAACTACGTCTCATGAATCAAGCTCGGGTTATCACAACAACCAGGAGATTGAAGTTCTCCATTCCTGCATTGTTACACCTTACAAACCAATCTCATGCTAATGCGAATTTTTATGGAATTTAACTATGTGATTTGTTTATATTGAAATATATAACAATTTTCTGAAAGCTGTGATACGAGTAAGAGTTTTGAAAAAACACTTGATTCATGCGCAGCTTCGGATTGGAGTACCTAGAGACCCCGAATTAACGTGAAAGCCACGCCAACTCGAAACTACGTCTTATGAATCAAGCCCGGGTTATCACAGCAACCAGGAGATTAAAGTTCTCCATTCGCCCTAAGCCTAAGCCTACACTGAAACCTAAGTTTTATGCCCCCGCCTTATACCGTTAGCACCGCGTGGCCGAGGTATGATTCCTTCCTTTGTGGTGAACAAAATTATGAAAAATGTGGTGATGGTGACTATATATGTAGGTTGTCACCACATTTTTATTTCAATGTGAGCAGTACTTTTTGTACTGACAATGGTCGTTGTCAGTACTTTTTGTGGTGACAACAAATATGAAAAATGTGGTGACTATATAGGTTGTCACCACATTTTTTTCTATTGTCAGTACTTTTTGTACTGACAATGGTCGTTGTCAGTACTTTTTGTACTGACAACAAATATGAAAAATGTGGTGACTGTATAGGTTGTCACCACATTTTTTTTCTATTGTCAGTACTTTTTGTACTGACAATGGTCGTTGTCAGTACTTTTTGTGGTGACAACAAATATGAAAAATGTGGTGACTATACAGGTTGTCACCACATTTTTTTTCTAATGTCAGTATTTTTTGTACTGACAATGGTCGTTGTCAGTACTTTTTGTACTGACAATGGTCGTTGTCAGTACTTTTTGTACTGACAACGGCCGCTGTCAGTACTTTTTGTGGTGACAAAACCGCCGAAAATATGTGGTGACTAAAATAAATAAAAGGTGACTAAGTAGTCACAATATTTTTTGTCACCATTTTTTTCGAAAGGACCGCTAAAGTGGAATTGTACTAATTTCGTCAAATAGGAGGGGAATTGGCGGTTTTCAAGTCACTTTACCTACACTTTAGGGAATAAATTCTACTTTTTGAAAACGTCAAAGAGGGGGAATTCCACTTTTCCCTCCCCTTCTCGTCCGCTAGTGCCGGAAACCAACTAACTTCTGATATCTGGCGGCGGATAGATGATGCCGATGATCTGTTTGCCACTTTGCGATGGTTCGTTGTTCATCGAGTCTTCTTCACGATTCGAGATCCGAACCACCGGCGGCTCCGAAGGCGTCGGATTCGGGTTTTCCACGGGCGGCGCCATGATTTACGAATTGTTTTATTATTTATTGATGTTTTATCGAGAATTCCAACTCCGAGCTCTGCTGATCCTGAATTCTGGTGAATCAGATTCCTTTCGGGTCGAATATCGAAGCTGACGGTTGGTTGTACCCTGTAAAAATGCACTTATCACATCACAATCCATACTATTATTGAAACAATAATTCCATTTTATTTTAATTAATTTTAATTTTAAAACAATTTTATGATTTCGCACATAGTGATCTCTATTTCAGATTTCAGATTTCAGATTTCATTGTATTTGGACCTACGAGGGGGTGAAGCTGGACGTACGGCATCTGGACGTACGTGCATCTGGACGTGCGGGAGGGTGAAGCTGGACGTACGGCATCTGGACGTACGTGCATCTGGACGTACGTGCATCTGGACGTACGAGCATCTGGACGTACGTGCATCTGGACGTACGTGCATCTGGACGTACGAGCATCTGGACGTAGGTGCATCTGGACGTACGTGCATCTGGACGAACGTGCATCTGGACGTATGTGCATCTGGACGAACGTGCATCTGGACGTACGAGCATCTGGACGTACGTGCATCTGGACGTACGTGCATCTGGACGTACGAGCATCTTAACGTACGTGCATCTGGACGTACGGCATCTGGACGTACGGCATCTGGACGTACGTGCATCTGGACGTACGTGCATCTGGACGTACGAGCATCTGGACGTACGTGCATCTGGACGTACGTGCATCTGGACGTACGCACTAGCGGACAAGAAGGGGTGGGAAAAGTGGAATTCCCCCCTCTTTGGCGTTTTCAAAAAGTATGATTTGTTCCCTAAGGTGTAGGTTAAAAGGCCTGAAAACTGCCGATTCCCCCCTCTTTGACAAAATTCCCCTCCCTTTGGAGGATCAGCTCGTCCGCCAGTGGACGTACGTGCATCTGGACGTACGAGCATCTGGACGTACGTGCATCTGGACGTACGTGCATCTGGACGTACGAGCATCTGGACGTAGGTGCATCTGGACGTACGTGCATCTGGACGTACGTGCATCTGGACGTATGTGCATCTGGACGAACGTGCATCTGGACGTACGAGCAGAGGTGGGCCGCAGGGGGGGGGGGGGGGGTAGGGGGGGTTTACCCCCCTCCACTTTTCAGGGTCGGCGGGTAGCCTACCCCTCCCCCCTAGACAAAAATTTAGGTCGCCTACCCCCTCCCCCCCCCTACTCGAAATTTTTGAGAAAATCGGCCTCAAAACCTCGATTTTGAGGCTCATTTTTCAAAAATTTTCTGGGTGTAAGAATTTTTTTTCGAAGAAACACGTTTTCTGGGTTAATTTTCTTGGTTAAAACCTGAAAAAACCGGTATATGTGATGTTTATACCATATAATAGAAGATTTTTTAGCAAAAACAAGCAAAAAACAAGCGTTTTATGCGAAAAATTTTTTTTTCTACCCCCTCCTACCCGACCTTACCCCCCCCACTTTTCGGACAGGTCGGGTAAAATGGGATTTTCTGTCGGCTACCCCCCCCCCCCCCCACCCCCTGCAAAGTGCCAAAAAACCCGGCCCACCCCTGCGTACGAGCATCTGGACGTACGTGCATCTGGACGTACGTGCATCTGGACGTACGAGCATCTTAACGTACGTGCATCTGGACGTACGGCATCTGGACGTACGGCATCTGGACGTACGTGCATCTGGACGTACGTGCATCTGGACGTACGAGCATCTGGACGTACGTGCATCTGGACGTACGTGCATCTGGACGTACGTGCATCTGGACGTACGTGCATCTGGACGTACGAGCATCTGGACGTACGCACTAGCGCACAAGAAGGGGTGGGAAAAGTGGAATTCCCCCCTCTTTGGCGTTTTCAAAAAGTATGATTTGTTCCCTAAGGTGTAGGTTAAAAGGCCTGAAAACTGCCGATTCCCCCTCTTTGACAAAATTCCCCTCCCTTTGGAGGATCAGCTCGTCCGCCTGATGTTGCGCACCCCTCTATAATCAGTCGACTGATGCTGCGCACCCCTCTATAAGTAGACTGATGCTGCGCACCCCTCTATAGTCAGTAGACTGATGCTGCGCACCCCTCTATAATCAGTCGACTGATACTGCGGCGCACCCCTCTATAAACAGTCGACGGATGCTGCGCACCCCTCTATAATCAGTCGACTGATGCTGCGCACCCCTCTATAGTCAGTCGACTGATGCTGCGCACCCCTTTATAATCAGTCGACTGAGGCTGCGCACCCCTCTATAAAAGTCGACTGATGCTGCGCATCTCTATATAGTCAGTCGACTGATGCTGCGCACCCCTCTATAATCAGTTGACTGATGCTGCGCACCCCATTTTAATCAGTCGACTGATGCTGCGCACCCATCTATAATCAGTCAACTGATGCTGCGCACCCCTCTATAATCAGTCAACTGATGCTGCGCACCCCTCTATAATCAGTCAACTGATGCTGCGCACCCCTCTATAATCAGTTGACTGATGCTGCGCACCCCATTATAATCAGTCGACTGATGCTGCGCACCCCTTTATAATCGGTCGACTGATGTTACGCACCCCTCTATAAAAAAACATCGTTTGATACTGCGATGTCCAATATAATGATTAATGAATACTATAATCAATCGAGTGACCAATTGATTCATACGAATGAAAAATTACAACTGTTGTTTATTGCATTTTTGAACGTTTCACGACTATGAACTTTTTCAAAATTTTGCGCACCCCGCGGCTACCCGCGGCTACCCCACGCCCATGTATGGCCTGTGTTGTTACACCTTATAAACCAATCTTATGCTAGTGCGAAATATTGTGGATTATAATATTCATGTGATTTGTTTATATTGGAATAGGTAACAAAACAATTTTCTGAAAGCTTTGAACAACCGATGGAACAGACTAGAAGTCGATACGAAGAGGTTAGTTCGAGATATTCGCAAAATAGCTTTCTCTATCGAACCATATTAAGGCCTAGCGGCCTACCCTTGATTTTATTCGAGGATCTTATCTGATGGATAAATGAGCATTAGCAAAATTGAATGGTTTGACCAGAATATGTATATTAGCGATGATAAACCTGGGATAACCTCCTGCTATACAGAATAAACAATAAAATTAGTTAAGTTAAAGTTAGAGGAACTAACATTATGTGTCATTAACCCATATGAAAAAATATCCAAAGATAATCTGAAAAACCGCAAATTAATCAGTAAATTCATTGAACAGCAGGATATCAATATGCTCTAAGGTTATTCGTCTTTTTGTGACTAATCTATCTTCTATCTTCTATATATAAATTAGACGATGTATGTCTGTCTGTCTGTCTGTCTGTCACGCTTTAGTATAAATATCGCGAAAGAACACTAAAAACCTTTCATTACTTCATAAAAACAACGAAATAAATCATCGCCTTCCCTTCAACCTGACCAGAATGTATGTACCTCAACCGAGGCTAAGGTCATGATAACTAGGCAAGGTCATGATGATGGCGATCAATTATTTTTTTATATTCACTGATTATTTTTTTCTTCAACAAAGGTTGCAATCATCAGCACCCTCCTCCAATGGCTGAACTTACGGACCACAAAACTTTTGATTAAAATTTATGAAAAACGTTTTAAGTTCATGCTCTTTGTGTATTCGAAGATTCGAAGGTTCAATGAAGATCACATCACCACCTCCCAATCGATTACCAACATTTCCTGAACTAAACATAACATGGTGCCTCCACTTCGATGTACATGTACCTCAGTTATCAGTGAGGTGAAGATCAAAATCTAATTAAACATTCATGAAAGATTTTTTTTCGAAATTTTTTATTCTCATAGTTTATCACATTCATAAATGATGTAGTCGATCATCAGCACCTACTCTCATTAAAGTTCAGGTGAAATGGTCATCGACGTCCTCGCAGAATATTCCCCAATTTACCAAACTGGAGTTATGTATATATCATTGATCTTAACAAAGTTTGACACTAATTATTATGCCCAGGGGTCGGATGTCCTATGAACGATTTCTTCGAAATGTTCATTATTTATCACATTCAGAAATGTCGAAGTCTATCATATGCACCAAAATTTTATGTATTGAAATTTCAGTTAAGTTATAAATTACCGTACATTTATTTTTGTACGTACATATACAGTCAAACGACGGGTTATGTTGTGAAAAAGGGTTTGTAAAAATTCCACTTCATTAAGCAAAAATAGAAAGTAATGGATGAAATAAACTAATTTCAACGGGTGGGTAATTCTAACTGATTAAAGATAATATATTGATACTCAATACAACAGGGATTAATTATCGCACCTTCGTGCATATGATAATTTCCTGTAAATGGGCTAAAGATAAGCTAATGAATGAGTCGATGGGTTTTGTGTGAGTTTGCTTACAATAGTTGAGTTTAGTACAATTAAAAAACAGTTGCGTAGCAACGGGTTTACCCTAGTACTTGTAATTTGTTACTTTTCCGATCAAACTGTTACTTTTCCCGATTACCTTCCACTTATGTAAAAAAATGTATTCATAATCCAATGATTGAGACAAATAAAATTGAATTGAAATAGAACTAACTGCATACGAACAGAATCGATGAACCACCAGGCCAGGGTGAGGTAGTGAGGCCGAACAGGATATTAATTGGTTGCACTAGATAAAGTTCAGTTAAGTATTATCAGTTTGAGCCTAACCCTGACCAGTGATCGCTATCGAAACGAAGTATTCCGGAATCTTCGGAACGAATCTTCCTTTCGGAATTCCGGATTTCGTTCCGAATATTTCGGAACGAAATTCGGAATTCCGAAATCATTTCGGAATATTCCGAAATCGATTCCGATTCGAAATCTCTTATCGGAATTCCGAAATCGTTTCGAAACCAACGACAGCCACCCCCGCCCACAGAAAGGGGAATCTTTCCAAAGAGAGGGGAATTGACAAAAATTAGGCCATTTAGGATACTGAAACTGTTTGAAGACACAAATTTTACTTTTGGAAACCGTCAATGAGGAACAATCCCACTTTTTCCTTTCTTTATCTTCTGATAGTGACCCCGCCGATAGGATTAGTCGCTAAGAAATAGTTCACGTTTCATGAACTTATCACAACATTTATATACAGTTTTACACTTGTGATGCATGTGCTAAGCACACACCACGCGGTGAATTGGGCCTAGAGTTCACTAACGAAACTGACCTAAACGAAACTGTCGAAACGAAACTTCCTACCGAAATACGCTGTTTCGTTTCGGAGTATTCGAAACGAATTTTTTAATATTCGTTTCGTTAGCTATCGAATCGAAAAGTTTCGGTTAGGTTTTCGTTTTGGTTCGCACTAACGAAATTTGAACGTTTCGTTAAGCGTTTCGTTGAGGTCTCCAATGATTTAATTTAATAATATCGACAAATAAAATTTCAAAACAAATTCAGGTATGAGTAAACTTGTTAGAAAAAATCTCACTCACTAACTCACCTACTTGCTCAATCATTGAATCACTAACTCACTCACTCATTGAAATGTTTACTCACTCACTCCATCAGTCACTCACCAACTCCTTCACTTATTCAGATAATCACAAACTCACAGCTCCCGATAAATGAAAAATAAGTGAGATTTTTTCCTACCAGGTTTACTCATACCCTCCTTTATTTGAATTTTGAGTTTGAATTTATTTTGAAATTTTCTTCGTCGATATTATTAAATTAAATCATTCGAGGCCTTAACGAAACCCTTAACGAAACTTTTTTCGTTTCGGTAGCTAACGAAACGAAACACGGAATTTTCGTTTCGGTTCAATCGAAACGAAACTCAAAAGTGGTGCGTTGTGTTAACGATATCGAAACGAACAGTTTCGATATTTCGTTTCGATCGATGCCTTTTTGCACATGAGAAAAAGGTTTTACAGGAAGAAAGTGTCCCGGGTTCAGCAGTTATTCAAAAAGTTATTCACAGTTGGTTGTGTTAGTGAGTGAGTGAGTGAGTGAGTGAGTGAGTGAGTGAGTGAGTGAGTGAGTGAGTGAGTGAGTGAGTGAGTGAGTGATCGAGTGATTGAGTGAATGAGTGATTGAGTAAGTGAGTGAGTGAGTATTGAGTTAGTGAGAAAGTGAATGAGTGAATGAGTGAGTGAATAAGTGAGTGAGTGAGTGAGTTAGTGAATTGTTAAGTGAGGAAGTGAGTGAAGGGGTAAGTTAGTGAATGAGTATTGAGTTAAGGAGTGAATGAGTAACTGAGTGAGAAAGTGATTGAGCATTAATTGAGTGAGTGCTCGAGTGAAAAAGTGAGTGAGTGAGTGATTGAGTAAATGAGTGAATAAGTGAGAGAATGGGTAAGGGAGTGAGTATTGAAATAGTGAGTGAGTGAGTGAGTGTGAGTGAGTGAGTGAAGGAGTTAGTGATTGAGTGAGCGAATGAGTGAGGGAGTGAGTGAGTGAGTGAGTGAGTAAGTGAGTGAGTGAGTGAGTGAGTGAGTGAGGTGAGTGAGTGAGTGAGTGAGTGAGTGAGTGAGTGAGTGAGTGAGTGAGTGAGTGAGTGAGTGGACGAGTGAAAGAGTGAGTGAGTGATTAAATGAGTGAGTGAGTGAGTGATTGAAGGAGTGAATGAACGGTTATTGGAGTGAGTATTGAGTTAGGGAGTGAGTAAATGAGTGAGTGAGTGAGTGAGTGAGTGAGTGAGTGAGTGAGTGAGTAAGTGAGTGAGTGAGGGGGTTAGTGATTGAGTGAGCGAATGAGTGAGGGAGTGAGTGAGTGAGTGAGTGAGTGAGTGAGTTAGTGAGTGAGTGAGTAAGTGAGTGAGTGAGTGAGTGAGTGAGTGAGTGAGTGAGTGGGAGTGAGAGTGAGTGAGTGAGTGAGTGAGTGAGTGAGTGAGTGAGTGAGTGAACGGGTATTGGAGTGAGTATTGAGTTAGAGAGTGAGTAAATGAGTGAGTGAGTAAGTGACTGAGTGAGTGAGTGAGGGGGTTAGTGATTGAGTGACTGAATGAGTGAAGGAATGAGGGAGTGAGTGAGGAAATGTGTGAGTGAGTGAGTAATTGACTGAGTGAGTAAGTGAGGGGATTAGTGATATAGTGACTGAATGAGTGAGGGAATGAGATATTGAGTGAGTGAATGCGTGAGTGAGTAGGTAAATGAGTGGATGAGTGAGTGAGTGAGAGAATGATTGAGTGAGTGAGTGAGTGAGTGAATAAGTGAGCGAGTGAGTTAACTATAATAATAGTTTGTCATGATTGATGAAAAGACAACCCACAGTTGTAATAAACAATTCACCCAGTTTTGTTAAAACAATTTTACTTCAAATAAAAAAATACGACAATTTCAAAAAAACGTTTTTTGTAACCTTATTCTCGGTGCAAAAAGGCACCGACCAAAAACGGTTCCATGTTTTTAGCTAGACAAAACATAAATAAACCCGATTATTTTTCTCAAATATGATTAACTCGTGTAGCAGCTTCCTAGAACACATGATTAAATTATTTTTATTAGCTATAGCTATCGTCACTCATCAAAACGACAAACCCAAAATTTTTGGTCGGTGCCTTTTTGCACGTGCAAATTGGTCGATGCCTTTTTGCACATATCGTTAACACAAAACGCCTCAAAAGTTTCGTTTCGTTTCGTTTCGTTCGTTAGTGATCACTAATTGGGCCTAACGACTTCGGAATAATTTCGGAATGATTTCGGAATTATTCCGAAATTGTCCGAAACGGAATGGAGAAATTCCGTTCCGAAATCATTCGGAACGGAATGAAGAAATTTCGTTCCGAAACCATTCCGGAATGCATTTGAAAATTTCGTTTCGTTCCGTTTCGTCCGATAGCGATTACTGGTTTTACGACAGTGGACTATTCATTATAATGATTAGTCCACTTCGTAGTGAGTCGATTGGTCCTCTATTTTTCTGGTTACAGAAAAATTTGGCGTTTAGAAAAAAAATTAGGAAATATTTTAGGGATCGGGGAAAAGACGCCGCGGAAAAGACGCAGTGTGGCGTCTTTTCCCCAAAATGCGTGTAGAAAAGACGCCATTGCAGATGTGTAACATATGTTAGTGGCGTCTTTTTCGCTGGATTGGGGAAAGGACGCCACTGAGTAAATTTTTAACGGCGTCAAATCCACTGCGTCTTTTCTTCTTAAATGGGGAATTGACGCCACTCGAGTACGCCACACTGCGTCAAATTCGAGGGTAAAGTACGCCACTGCGTCCTTTTCACGGCGTCTTTTCTCCTCTATTAGACGCCATGCGGCGTCAAATGCTGAGTGGCGTCCTTTTTGACGATTTGGGGAAAAGACGCCACTGGAACAAAACCCGATTTCTCGAAAAAGACGCCGTTTTTTTTTAAATTTCAAAATCGTCCAGAAATGATCGGGATTGAACTTAGAGGTCGTTATATCGGTCGCCAGTGGGTTGGGTGGTGGCAACGGCGTCTTTTCCCCGATTTTCCGAAAAAGACGCCGTTTTTTCAAAAATTTCAAAATCGTCCAAAAATGATCGGGATTGAACTTAGAGGTCTTTATATCGGTCGCCAGTGGGTTGGGTGGTGGCAACGGCGTCTTTTCCCCGATTTTCCGAAAAAGACGCCGTTTTTTCAAAAATTTCAAAATCGTCCAAAAATGATTGGGATTGAACTTAGAGGTTGTTATATCGGTCGCCAGTGGGTTGGGTGGTGGCAACGGCGTCTTTTCCCCGATTTTCCGAAAAAGACGCCGTTTTTTCAAAAATTTCAAAATCGTCCAAAAATGATCGGGATTGAACTTAGAGGTCTTTATAACGATAACCAATGGGTTGGGTGGTGGCAACGGCGTCTTTTCCCCGATTTCTCGAAAAAGACGCCGTTTTTTTCAAAAATTTCAAAATCGTTCAAAAACGATCGGGATTGAACTTAGAGGTCGTTATATCGGTAGCCAATGGGTTGGGTGGTGGCAACGGCGTCTTTTCCCCGATTTCTCGAAAAAGACGCCGTTTTTTCAAAAATTTCAAAATCATCCAAAAATGATCGGGATTGAACTTAAGAGGTCTTTATAACGATAACCAATGGGTTGGGTGGTGGCAACGGCGTCTTTTCCCCGATTTTCCGAAAAAGACGCCGTTTTTTCAAAAATTTCAAAATCGTCCAAAAATGATCGGGATTAAACTTAGAGGTCGTTATATCGGTCGCCAGTGGGTTGGGTGGTGGCAACGGCGTCTTTTCCCCGATTTTCCGAAAAAGACGCCGTTTTTTCAAAAATTTCAAAATCGTCCAAAAATGATCGGGATTGAACTTAGAGGTCTTTATAACGATAACCAATGGGTTGGGTGGTGGCAACGGCGTCTTTTCCCCGATTTTCCGAAAAAGACGCCGTTTTTTCGAAAATTACAAAATCGTTCAAAAATGGTCGGGATTGAACTTAGAGGTTGTTATATCGGTCGCCAGTGGGTTGGGTGGTGGCAACGGCGTCTTTTCCCCGATTTTACGAAAAAGACGCCGTTTTTTCAAAAATTTCAAAATCGTCCAAAAATGATCGGGATTGAACTTGGAGGTGTTTATAACGATAACCAATGGGTTGGGTGGTGGCAACGGCGTCTTTTCCCCGATTTTCCGAAAAAGACGCCGTTTTTCAAAAATTTCAAAATCATCCAAAAATGATCGGGATTGAACTTAAAGGTATTTATAATGATAACCAATGGGTTGGGTGGTGGCAACGGCGTCTTTTCCCCGATTTTCCGAAAAAGACGCCGTTTTTTCAAAAATTTCAAAATCGTTCAAAAATGATTGGGATTGAAGTTAGAGGTGTTTATAACGATAACCAATGGGTTGGGTGGTGGCAACGGCGTCTTTTCCCCAATTTGTCGAAAAAGACGCCGTTTTTTCGAAAATTACAAAATCGTTCAAAAATGGTCAGGATTGAACTTAGAGGTGTTATAACGATAACCAATGGGTTGGGAGGTGGCAACGGCGTCTTTTTTCTGGTATTTTCTTCAACACATTACCAGTAATTCAATACAAATTCGTTGTAAAGACATTTGGCTACCGTAAGAGAGTCATATTTACTCCCAGTATACTTTATTTGGGTTCAGGTTTTTTCCTCCTAAGCAGAATTTTTTAACTTTTCTTTGTATAGGCATTTGGCCACCGTAAGAGAATCATATTAACTCCCAGTATACTTTATTTTCGGTTTAGGTTTTTCCACTTGAGCAGAAGTTTTATAACTTTTCTTTGTATAGGCATTTGGCTACCGTAAGGTAGCCAAATGCGTATACAACGGAATTCTGTCAAATTACTAAACCTTTGTTTATTTACAAAAAGCGAAAAAACTAAATATTTTATACTGGTAGTTAATATGACTCTCTAAAGGTAGCCAAGCGCCCATACAACGGAATTCTGTCAATTTACTGGGAATGTGTCAAAGTACAAGCCGAAATCTAAATTAATTATACTGGATGTAAATATGACTCTCTTAAGTAAGGTAGCCAAATGCCTATACTACGGAATTCTGTCAAATTACTGTGACTGTGTCAAAGAACAAGTAACCTAAGTCTAAATAAAATTATACTGGGAGTTAATATGACTCTCTTAAGGTAGCCAAATGCGTATACAACGAAATTATGTCAAATTAATGAAGATGTGAAGTCCAAGTTTAAATAAATTATACTGGGAGTTAATATGACTCTCATAAGGTAGCCAAATGCCCATACAACGAAATTCTGTCAAATTACTGGGAATGTGTCAGAATACAATAAATTATACTGGGAGTAAATATGACT
>CAXIWR010000027.1:110567-118067 GCA_964036265.1 Daptonema setosum | reverse complement strand
GGAAGATGGCCAAGCGGCGTTAATTGACTGATGGTACTGAAATGAGTGACTGAATGACTAACTGACTGACTGAAAGACGGACAAACTGACTGACTGACTGAGGAACTGACTGACATAATGTGTAAAATCACAGACTGTTTTTCGTTCACGTTTCACGACAAACACAACTGATCCTATGCGTTATCCATAGTAATACAAGTTCTGCATTCTTTATTCTCCTAAAAGTTTAGCTAGTGGTAAAAAACAATTAAACAAATATAATATAATAAATAATACTTGATCATATATATAATAATAATAAATAATTATATAATAATTAAATAATTAAATTAAAAAATATTTAAATAAATAATAACCACCTGTGTTCGGTCATTGTCAGGTGTATCGTATTAGCATCCCAGAGTGATAACTTTTGTTTTTGTAGCACCGGTCTCAATCGATTGTTGTTGTTTTGTACTTTGATGTTGTTGTTGTTGTTGTTACTGTTGTTGTTGTATGATTTATTGTTGTTGTCGTTGCTGTTGTGGTTGATATGAGTGCTTGTACTGTTGTGTCCGGTTTTGTGATGGGAGTGTTGTTGCTGTTGTTGTGGGTGTTGTTGTTGTGAGTGTGGTTGTTGCGATAGGGCCTGCTGGTCTTCTATAGTCGAGTGTTGCTGAAAATTTACTTAATTATTTGCATGTTTCCCTCTACGTTCTATATGAGAGTTTTAACAACAAAATATGTCAGAAGTAGCAAATAATAAATATAGAAAAGTTAATGAAAAGTTGCACTCGCGGCTTTATGAGAAGGCGTTTTGTCTAGTCTCATATAAAGTATAGCGTTCACAAATTACTAGGAAACTAAATTTGAATTCGCGCCAATGCTCCCAACTATTTTTCTGTTACAGTTTTTCCAGAGTGTCTTGTTAATCAGGAAGTTTTGGCGCGCAGTTTGAATTCAAATTTGCTCAGCTTTACACTGAGATCACTTTTTTCATAATGGTGGGGATTATTTAAAATCTGTCTCTTTTCCAATTAGGCTCAATTCAAAACAAGACCTAATCATAGACAACCAAGGGAAATAATGGGAGAGTTAGCAGCTGACAAGAATATTGTGACTGAATTTTAGAGTCGTTTCATGGTTTCTTGTTAGAATCAAAAAATTGTGTAATAATATGTTTTCCAGCGCGAAAGTAAAAAATTTAACAAGATTTTTAGCGCACAGTTTGAATTCAAATCCGCTGTGGCGCGCTTTCAAATATTCGAGAAGATTATCCCATTTTCACACCGATTTTCGGACAACATGCTCTCGACCATTCGTTGAATATGGGGAACGAACCCATAGAAAGTAACAAAGTAAGATAATCTTAAATACCTTAACCAAGCTATAACAAATGGGCAGTGCTAATCCATCATATGTATGTGTTATAACGAGTTGAAAAAAAAAACACAATTTTGTAACAAAATACTGTTATAAAGCTATTTTACTTTTTTATTTTGTAAAGAACTAATTTAGCTCACTGCTGTTCAAATATTGAAGCCTGCGGAGCCAACGATAAGAATGCCGTTTTCTAGTTTCTATATTCTCTAAAAAAGCAGCCATATTTATCGCTCAGGCAGGGCGCAGTTTATGAAGCCCTACAGGAGATATTGAAAGGTCCTGGGTTTGAATCCTACCAGGATTTTCGAAGTTTTTCAGTTTCTTGGTAGGACTAGAAGTCGTTTTCTAATTCAATCAAAATAATCTGTCAAGTTCGGGAAGCAAAATAACTTGAAATAAGAAGGACAATACGCCTGACTAAATGCTAATGATTAACAGTACAAAACAGTACATAACATCTCAAAGAAGCTATTCAACACTCACTTATACAAGACGTTCATGTTTCTGAAATGCGAAAGTTCTCTTGATTTTTTTGAGTTCACGAATAATGTTTTTACAAATTTTTTCTTGGCAGGCACAGAGAAATTTTTCTTACGGCAATTACGTTAACAAAAACACAAAAGGAAGTTCTTATCGTACCAGCTGATACTACATAAAAGAATTCTGGAGAATTATAAATTTTCTATAGGATATATGAAGTTACCATAACAACATATTTATAAATCCCATCTCTGCGCTATAAACTTGATTATAACTGAGTCATACAATGATTGGTGATTTATTGGAACCCGTGATTCTGTGCTGAGAAGCTTATAATCAACTTTTCACTGTAATCAATTGGCTGAGCCTGTTGTGATTACATCCTTTTAACCATGATTATACATACATACAACTTTTTACTCTTCTAATGTGTTGTAATATATTTTTATGTTAATTTTTTTATACATAGCTTGTTCGACCTTTCTTATTACTCAGAAAACGCTTTGACGCGCAATTTGAATGTTCAAAACTGATTTAGTTTTTGGAAACATTTTATACACATAACTTTTAGATAACATATAGACGTTGCACCTAGTTCGTCGCATACGTGGCAAGGGTCAAAACTTAATCAGTCAGTAGCAAAAACAGTTGCAGAAATTTTGCAATTTTTTCGGATTTTTTCATGACGTTCCGAAAATTTTCGTTTCAAAAATTTCCTCTGTTTCTGTGTTTTGAAACATTTCGGAACGTTACGAAAAGTTTCGAACAAAAATTGTTAACTTTCCGTAACTGTTTTTGCAACCGACTATGAGGGAGTTTGATTTCCGTAACAGGATACCCTGACAATATAGGGTTACTATACTTTTATCTGACTCAATCTCAATTCTCAACTTGTGAAAATATTGCGCAGGATAGCAATAATTGAATCAAAATTTTGACATAAACTACATAGGGATGTCTTGTTTCGTGAAACGAACTCGCACACCACACTTCTCAAAATTAGAAAAAATTACATTGATAAGTTCCTGATTTCGGGATTACGCTTTCGTCAGATGTCATGGGGCTTTTCTGACCACAGTAAATAAATAAATACCATGTGACCGCTGAATAAATAAATACCAAATGCATTAGGGTGCGGGTGTACTATTAGGATAGATACCGACAGATTCTTCGGGTAATCCGTATCTGAAAAAATCAATGAGCTCGACACTTTGACTGAAACAAATCTACGATATTGTTTTTCATGTGCTGTTGAAATTCAAAAATGTTTGAGAAAAATTAATTTTACATTTTGTACTTCAATTTCCACCACAATTATATTAGAGTGCTCTTCTGACCACTGCAAATAAATGCCAAATAATGTACCACAGTGTGCCACTGGGTAATTCAATTATCTTAGACGATTCTTTACCGCGATTTTGGTGCGCGTTAAAATTATCGTTACTAAAATAAAATTACTATTTTTCACATTACAAAGGTTTCTGACTTCAAATAAATGTCACTTGTACCACGGTGCCGAAGCAAGTAAACATATTCCCATCAATAAAATTTCTAATGTTCTAATCAGTATTTACATTTTCTAATGTTCTAACGTTCTAAACTTGACATAAAAATGGCATTTTCCGATTTCGTATCACAATTCTTATATGATGTGAGAGTGCTCTTCTGACCCCAGCAAGTAAATACCACATGTACCATTGGACTGGTGTGCCACTGGGTAATCCGATTTCCGTAGACGGACCAGATTTTCACAAACGAATTTTTGGCCCGCGATAAATTTGAGTTAATTTTGGCACGCGTTCAAAATATCGAGAAATAGTTTTCTTAAACTTTGTTTTTCATTGTTCATTACAACTTAAAAAACTGGTGATTTTGTGATCTTTTAGTGCTCTGCTGATCGACCACAGCAAATAAATGCGACGCTGGTGTGCCATTGGGTAATCCGATTTTCGTACACCGAACATGACGTCATAGTGCCACTAAAACAACCGATATCTAGAAAGGTCCAGGCAATGATAGTAGGATCGAGATTTTTCGAGAAACGATTTTTCAAAACCAATTTTTGTCACTTATAAAAGTTTTAATTCCAAACTAAATTTCAGATTATCGAGAAAAAAATCGTATTTTCATTTGGTTCCCCCAATTTTCACCACAGCAAATATATGCCATTGGGTAATCCGATTTTCGTAGACCGAACACGACGTCATAGTGCCACTAATACCACCGATTTCTAAAAGGTCTCATGCTATCCCACTGCTTTCTTGAAAGGTCGTTGTTATTATAGTAGCTTCGAGAAATTTTGAGAAGCGATGCGATTTCGTGAAATCAATCGCTTGGTCTGGCTTCTGTTTCCCCCAAAAAGTTTTAGTTATGAACTGGGTTCAGCGTACTCTCAATTTAAAGCCCGTATGTAGTTTCTACGAGCAAAAATATTGCCCAAAACGTCTGTTAATGAAACATTACTAGCCTCAACTCAACTCGGTGGACACCATATAGTTTAACACAGTATAACATGGGGTGATGATGTTTGATGTGCGTGTTTAACACTGGTTGTCTGATGTTTCATTGTCAGATGTTTTTGGCAATTTTTTGCTTGCAAAAACAACATACGGGCTTTATCTAGAATTTTTCGCATCTTATTTGGACAATATGCATGTTCCACCAACTTGTGAATTGTGAATGTCTTAGTAACCATAACAATTTTTGATAACACAACACCTTGACCTATGGTATAGTTGGTTCGAAAGGGTTCCCGAGTCGAAAACTGTAAACATAATATCATATAACATCAACTAAATGCTACTTAAATGCAGAAACGGAAACGTAAACAGCGAAACTGTTTGACAAAGAAGAAGTATTCACAGAGGGCAAATGCCGTTATAGGGAATTGTCAAGTCGGGGTTCGATCCCGGGTACCTTCTACTTACAATGGGCACTCTTAACCACTGGACCATAAACAACATGACCCCACCAAGGCGCAAAGGGAAAAACGAGAAAGTACTGACTGATGGTCTAGAAAAAACAGCCATTGCTTCGACATATTATAGCGGACGAACAAGTAAGATACATAAATGTTAAATAAACAAGTCAACATGTATGTAACATAAATTAAAAAAACAACAGATTTATAGAAAACTTTCCAGCTTGATAAGATCAAGTTATTTGTTGAAAAGTTCTGAAAGCATGCGTTTGGTGTCCAAACCGCAAAATTACAAAACCCAGTAATTTTTCTAGAATTTTTACTAAACGCCAAATAAGTATTTCTTCAAAAATATATTCCATATGAAGTTTTACTGTCCGTTAACCCCCGATTACCTATCGTTAGGCTGGCTTGTCCGAGCGGGAGCGAAGACAAGCGCGTTAGGCCCGCGCAGCGGTGGTATTTCAGTGGTCACCCACCTCATAAACTTTCGTGTTTGGGAAAAATTCTATGAAAATTACTGGGTTTTGGAAATATGCGTCCAAACCATCCGACGTAATGCCTAGGGTGTGTCAGGAGATGCTTTACTATGTAAAGCCCATATGATGTTTCTGCAAGCAAAAATACTGCCTAAAATGTCTGATAATGAAACATCACTAGCCTCAACTTAAATCGGTTCACGCCATAGTTTAGCACAGTACAGCATGGGGTGACGATGATTGATGAGCGTGTTAACACTGATTGTCTGATGTTTCATTATCAGACGTTTTGGGCAATATTTTTGCTGGCAGAAACAACATACGGCCTTTATTTAACCCACCCAATTCTCTAGAAAGTTCCCACAGATGGTCTAGAAAAAACTAAGAAATGGAGTCTTTCTCTCTGACGTCATCAACTGGCTGATGGTTAATCGTATTTACGTACTGAACTGAACCGTAATAACCTCCGCTTTGGTGGCGAGTCTGTACCACGGAAGTCACATATGCCACGATTGGGGCACCATATGATTTGAAGCACTAGCGGACGAGAAGGGGTGGGAAAAGTGGAATTCCCCTCTCTTTGGCGTTTTCAAGAAGTTAAGTTTGTTCCCTAAGCTGTAGGTAAAATGGCCTGAAAACTGCCGATTCCCCCCTATTTGACGAAATTCCCCTCCCTTTGGAAGAGTAGCTCGTTCGCCAGTAATTTGAAGGGTTTGTTAGGGCATGTATCAGAGGTTTATAGGTATGGTTGGACAACTGGTTATAAGAATGACCAATAAAGGTAATCAGTGTTTCCCCTATAAAACTGAATCTTGGATTTTGTGGTCTATTTCGGATTCTGACAAAATGTGACGTTTTTTGAAGAGAACAAAAAATTCTGTAAAATCAAAGATCCAAATTTAAACCTGAAATTTAATTTTTCTCTTTTTTTCTTGTTCTCTTCGAAAACGTTGCATTCCGCCAGAATCCAAAATAGACCACAAAATCCAAGATTCAGTTTTATAGAGAAAACACTGACGACCTTCTTCGGTCATTCTAATAAGGCTGCTTTCAGAGTAAAAAGGAAAGTAAAAAGGAAAGTAAAACGGAAAGTAAAATCTGTAAACCAATTGAGCAGAAAATTAATTTTGTTCCCGAAATTTTGTTTTGAGTCAATAGGTTTACAGATTTTACTTTCCGTTTAACTTTCCTTTTTACTTTCCTTTTTACTCTGAAAGCACCCTAAGCAAATGTTCAGTCTATATTTGTATTTTAGCGGAAAAGCCTCAGACTAGCCGTAGCACTGGCGGACGAGAAGGGATGGGAAAAGTGAATTCCCCCCTCTTTGGTACTTTCAAATAGTATAATTTGTTCCCTAAGATGTAGGTAAAATGGCCTATTTTCTGCTAATTCCCCCTCTTTGGAGAAATTCCCCTCCCGTTGGAGAATTTGCTCGTCCGCCAGTGAGCCGTACAATACAGTAAACCAAAAGAAGTGAAATTCATAGGGTGCTTTCCGAGTAAAAAGGAAAGTAAAAAGGAAAGTAAAACGGAAAGTAAAATCTGTAAACCAATTGACCAGAAAATTAATTTTGTTCCCGAAATTTTGTTTTGAGTCAATAGGTTTACAGATTTTACTTTCCGTTTTACTTTCCTTTTTACTTTCCTTTTTACTCTGAAAGCACCCTAAGCAAATGTTCAGTCTATATTTGTATTTTAGCGGAAAAGCCTCAGACTAGCCGTAGCACTGGCGGACGAGAAGGGATGGGAAAAGTGAATTCCCCCCTCTTTGGTACTTTCAAATAGTATAATTTGTTTCCTAAGATGTAGGTAAAATGACCTATTTTCTGCTAATTCCCCCTCTTTGGAGAAATTCCCCTCCCGTTGGAGAATTTGCTCGTCCGCCAGTGAGCCGTAGAAAACAGAAAACCAAAAGAAGTGAAATTCATAGAGAAACAAATACTGTAGTTTTTTTCTCAAAGGGAGGGGAATTTGGTCAAAAAGTGGGGAATTGGCAGTTTTAGACCATTTTACCTACACCTTAGGGAACAAATTTAACTTTTTGAAAATGCCAAAATTCCACTTTTTTCACCCCGTCTCGTCCGCTAGTGCCTACGGTCGAGGCGCGAAATCATTGCAAACGGAATCAATTGGCGATGAAAATTCATTTCATTAACAGGATACCCTGACCAAGCTATATACTTTAGCTAACTGAACTGACAAATCCACGGGCAAGCAACCCACATCTGCCATTGATGCTTTCTACATTGAGCCCAATGGG
>CAXIWR010000027.1:95567-105567 GCA_964036265.1 Daptonema setosum | reverse complement strand
TTTTGATAAACCCATTGTACTTTCTGTAAAACCCGAAAAACAGATAATAGAAAATTTCGACCTTGTTGACGATTTTTGCCTATTTGAAACTCAGATTATTGTGAAGTTTAAAATATTGAAGTTCTTCGTATTGATAGGAAGTTTGGAAAGATTGAAGTTCTATTCAATACAGAAAACATGATCTGCTCAGCTATCTTCAAAAAAAAATTACGGGCCGCTAAAAACGGTAAAAATTAAAGTTCACTCATTCACGATTTTGCTGCCACATTGATTCCAAATTATTTTTTTATACAGAGTCATGACACACTTCGTTTTATCAGAATGTTTAGAGGGAATAAATTTCAAATAATTTATATATTTAAAACTTAATCAGGATCTTCAAATAAATTTTTATACTCTGTCAAAAACAGCAAAAATAAAAAAAAACTGACAGAAAATTTTTTACGAAGAATTTTTTTTGTTATTTATAGACATGTACCATTATTATTAAAACACGTCAAAACAGTATTTTAATTAGTCTTAAAGTGAAGAAATTTTTTCAAGGGTCACGTTGTACATTATATCCATATTTGGTACAACTAACTAAATAATAGTTACTTTCACACTAGATGTAATGATACATTTTGATTGGAAATAATAATGTTTG
Source organism: Daptonema setosum (assembly GCA_964036265.1). NCBI lineage: Eukaryota > Metazoa > Nematoda > Chromadorea > Monhysterida > Xyalidae > Daptonema > Daptonema setosum. Next base: position 104,921 of record CAXIWR010000027.1, on the reverse strand, counting down.
ATGATGGGAGTGGATCTGCATGTTAAACGGGTGGTTCTGAGTTCAATACCCCTAAAATCAATAACAACGAAAATGTTAAATTGTTTCATTTTTGATATTATATACTGCTCTAGAACCTCAACGGTCTATTTTAGATAACGTAAGGCAGCTTTTAATTCACATTATCACTAATTCAGGTTTTTACATCATTCTGTCAATTATGTAATGACTTCTTCTATAAGAAAAAATTTAAGAGGCTCGCGAACAATCCCTGTTCACACGATTTTTTCTGTAATTCAATGTTTGAAAATCCACATTTATCGAAAATCTGAAACATTTTCACAAAGTGTATATGTGATTTGTTCACACATAAAAAAGTAAAAGACAAGCAACTAAAAATGCCCTGAAGGCATGGGGAGTAACGAATATGGTTCGATCCTGGCAAGTCCAATCGTGAAAAAGTATGAGACAAGAAAGTTTTATTCTTATATTTTAGATAGTCTGATCGTGAAAAAGCAGGAAACAAGATTTGCGATGAATCACGAAAAAGCTTGTACTTCATTAAATCAAGAATCAAACCAAATTACACGAAACATATTTGGGACTTTTGGGTGAAAACGAAATCATCTGTATTTCTTCTACGACCATTTTTTATCTAAATTTTATATAGAAAAGCATGGGATTTTTTGTAAGATTTGTTTTAACTGAATTCCAGCATTTTTATATTAAAACAAATATTATTTCTAATGATTAACACGCCACTCGTGAAAAGTCTCAGATATGTTTCGTGTACTTTGGTTTGATTCTTGATTTAATGAAGTACAAGCTTTTTCGTGATTCATCGCAAATCTTGTTTCCTGCTTTTTCACGATCAGACTATCTAAAATATAAGAATAAAACTTTCTTGTCTCATACTTTTTCACGATTGGACTTGCCAGGATCGAACCATATTCGTTACTCCCCATGCCTTCAGGGCATTTTTAGTTGCTTGTTATGTAATGTTTATAACTGAAAAATTATGTGACGTTTATAACTGAAAAATTATGTGAAGTTTATAACTGAAACATTATGTGAGGTTTATAACTGAAACATTATGTGACGTTTAAAACGTAAACAATATGTGACGTTTATAACTGCAACATTATGTGACATTTAACACATTTGAATAAGAAAAAAACACGTTCTTGCGGAGGGCAGAGTACTCTTGGTTTCAAGTTCACTCACTCACTCACTCACTCACTCACTCACTCACTCACTCACTCACTCACTCACTCACTCACTCACTCACTCACTCACTCACTCACTCACTCACTCACTCACTCACTCACTCACTCACTCACTCACTCACTCACTCACTCACTCACTCACTCACTCACTCACTCACTCACTCACTCACTCACTCACTCACTCACTCACTCACTCACTCACTCACTCACTCACTCACTCACTCACTCACTCACTCACTCACTCACTCACTCACTCACTCACTCACTCACTCACTCACTCACTCACTCACTCACTCAATCACTCACTCACTCACTCACTCACTCACTCAATCACTCACTCACTCACTCACTCACTCACTCACTCACTCACTCACTCACTCACTCTCTCACTCACTCACTCACTCACTTGTAAAGATCGTGGTTTATGATAATCTTTATTTGTAAATAAACCAAGTCCGCTACGTCCGTATGTATGTAGATACTTTATTCAGTCTCGATGTAGTGTAGATATGGTAGATATATATTTTAATATTCTATTTGTACAAGTGCCAGCTGAGCGCTGACCCACCAACGGACGAGAAGGGGAGGGAACAGTGAAATTCCCCCCTCTTTGGCTTTTTCAAAAAAAAAACTTCAATTTCTAAGGTGTAGGTAAAAAGGCATGAAAACTGAAAAACCCCCCTCTATGGGAGAATCCCCCTTCCTTTGGGGAGTAAGCTCGTCCGCCAGTGCAGCTGACCACACTTTGTGAATGACGCCCCCCCCCCCCCCCGTTCCCCAACGCGGGGCTGGGGGAGGGGGGTACGATGATTTAAACTTATCGCTGCTGAATGAGAGGCGTATATTATATACATAGTAGTATGAAATGGACTTATAAAGTACTCTCAATTAACTACGAGACTAAATTTCAACTTTTCCAATAAGATTTTTTGTTTTTTCCAGGACATACTTTTTGTAAAACCTTATCAGGAACGATCTCAGAAAAAGCCCGAATGTTATTTCTGCCAGCAAACGGACTGCCCAAATATCTGATGATGAAACATCAGTAGCCGCAACTCAACTCGGGTGACACCATAGTTCAACAGAGCATGGGGTGATGATGATTGATGTGCGTGTTAACACTGATTGTCTGATGTTTCATTATCAGAAGTTTTGGGCACGGTTTTTTGTTCGCAGAAACAACATACGGGCTTTACCAGCGTGTAATCCAGTCCGAATAACTCTGCGTATTTCTATGCACTGGCGGACGAGCTAAATACTCAAAGGGAGGGGAATTTCGTGAAAGAGGGGGGAATCGGCAGTTTTCAGACCATTTTACCTACACCTTAGGGAACAAACTCTACGTTTTGAAACAGCCAAAGAGGGGGGAATTCCACTTTTCCCTCCACTTCTCGTCCGCTAGTGTTTCTATGCACAGAAAACTTAAAAAAGCGCGCATTCAAATTTAGTCTCTTAGCCAATTGAGACAGGTATATAGCTAATTCGGGGTATCATGTTACGCGAATTATAGCCTATTCAGGGTTTCTTGTTACTCAAAAAACTTTTTGGCGCGCAGTTTGAATTCAAATCTGTTTTTGGCGCGCTTTAGAAAATTCGAGAAAGTAAAATTACTTTTCACATAGCATATGGAAAACATAAAAAATTGGGATAAACTCAAGGCATACATATGTAATCGGCTCGCAAAATAAACGATTGATAACAAGAAACCCGGACCAAGCAATAGTTAGGGAATGTCGTTACGACACTAAACTAAATCATTTCCTAACCACCGTTACTAAACTAAATCATTTCCTAACCCCCGTTACTAAACGAATCATGTAGGTACGCTGTTCCTATGTTATCATATCCAAAAGTAGGAAATTTTTCCACATTTGATCGCGCACCGAAACACATTTCGAATTTTTTTACCAACTCCTAATGGGCTATACGTAAAGTGAATGAAGTTCCAAACTTTGCAAAAGTTTGAGTTATTTCTATTTTTGCTGATGCTGCATGCACATTTACAAACCCCAAAACATTTCGCCAAAGCTTCCGTAGTAGACTATGATAAAATTTTCTACTACTCCAGAGATTGTGAAAACTATTATTGGGGAAATGTCAATAAACCAGGGAAAATGAAAAAATGCACAAAAAAGAGATCATGGTGAAACCAGTCATGCGTGGCAAACAACTAACTGAAGTATATACTAATAACGGTTATACCGACAGCATTCATGATGAGCCAACTCAATCACTCACTCACTAACTCACTCACTCACTCACTCACTCACTCACTAACTCACTCACTCACTCACTCACTCACTCACTCACTCACTCACTCACTCACTCACTCACTCACTCACTCACTCACTCACTCACTCACTCACTCACTCACTCACTCACTCACTCACTCACTCACTCACTCACTCACTCACTCACTCACTCACTCACTCACTCACTCACTCACTCACTCACTCACTCACTCACAAAATGTCGAACAGACTGTAATTTCAGTTACTAATCGGTCCGATCGTATCTATTTGAAAAGGCTTTTATATAAATTAGTCGGAATAAGCCGCTTTGAAAAAAATTGCATTCTTTAAACTTTTCGCTTTAGAAATTAATTTAGAAAATCGTAGAAAGGCCCAGATACCGAATATAAAGGAATTGGGTTTTGAAAACAAAGACCATTTTGAGATTCTATTGGATAACAGACATTCCAGCTCCAGATTTCTCAGCTCTGTTATCGAGCATTACCTTCTCATGAACGCAATAGCGGACGAGAAGGGTGGGAAAGTGGAATTCCCCCTCTTTCGCGTTAACGAAAACTAGATCCCCCCTAGGTAAAATGGCCGAATTTCTAAGATTTCCACTCTCTTAGGAAAGATTCCCCTCCCTTTGGAGATTTAGCTCGTCTGCCAGTGGTTATAAGCAAACAGCTAATAAATGTAATAAGTTGACTTGAGTTTAGGCCAGTCATCACCTTTCTATTATCCTATCTATATATAAATTAGACGATGTATGTCTGTCTGTCACGCTTAGTATAAATATCGCGAAATAACACTAAAACAACTTTTATTACTTGAACGCAAGAATGAAACGAATCATCGCCTACCCTTCAGTGAGACCACCATGTATGTATTATACCTCAACCGACGGTAAGGTCATGATAATTCGTTAAGGGCATGATTATTGCAAGCCATAAACACTTTTTATTAACTGAAAATGTTCTTCACAACAAAGGGTGCAATCATCATCACCCTCCTCGAATGGCTGAACTTACCGACCAGTGACCACAAAACTTGAAAAGTGAACTATGAAAAACATTTTTAAATTACTGATCTTTGGATTCGACCTGTCCAATTAACCGATGTTATAGCAGACAAGACATGTGGTGTTGGAACAGGTTTTTTAAATCGTTCAGCTAATAAAAAACCTTCAGGAAATCATTTAATTTTCACGGACTCACAAACCGACTATAAAACAATTACAATAAATGATTTGAACTTCCATAATAAATTGGGTCAGACTGTTTGATTATCATTTTATTCACTTGAGTTTTCGTAGTAACAGTTTCAACAATAAAATAGGGTTACTATTATCGTTGAGTTTTCAGGTGAGCGACATTGAAGCTAATAAACGATCCGATGAGGATAGTTGAGCCTTGAAAACAAGACACTCATTTGCGTAGTAACGGGTTTATCCTATACAGTACAAATAAAAGTTTAATCGGTCTTGGTTGGGCTTTGAGAAAGAGCTTTGCTTAAATTGAAAAACATTTTTTTTCGGATTTTGAAAAACAAATTTTAACAATTATTTGATCTCTTTTATTTGAAACTAAGTTACCTTATGAAAAGTGTATCTAAACGGGTGGCTAAATTAATTTTGGAACAGTGATATGTCGAATGGATCAAATTAAATGTAATGAAATTTTCAGAAAAGTTATAAATTACCCATGTTATGCTCTACATTATGTATGACAGAGTAAAAACACGGGTTGTGTTGTTGAACATGGTGTATAAAATTTTACAACGTTCAGCTAAAGTAGATTAGTTGATGAAATGAACTAATTTCAACGGGTCAGGTAAATTACATTGACTAAAAAAATATGTAGATGTTCAATTAAACAGGACACATAAATTATCACATCCTCATGCATCTCAATGATTTCCTGTGCTAAGAAGCTAAGGAAAGAATCGATAGGTTTGTCTGAGTTTCAATACGATAGTTGAGCTTTGTAAACTTAATCCACAGTTGCGTAGCAACGGGTTTACCCTAGTAAATAAAAAGAATAGAGTTTGTCGGTTTGTATGTTTGTCGACACGATGAATCGATATAAAAATCAGAAATGAAACTCTGAAAAACTCTTTTCGTCATTATTTTTCAGAAGTCAAATTTTTATGGTCATCACCTTCTCATATTAAAGTTGAGGAGAAAGCTGTCATCCACACCCTCCCAATGGAGTGTTTAGATTCACTGAACTTTGTAAATATCGAAAGAACTCAACTAAAATTGCAACTAATTATTTTTTGCCACGAGTGAAAACGGCATTCATGTAAACGTTGGAATAAGAGAGCCGTACAATTACTTTGTTAAACATGGGAATGGACAATGCCTTCTTATCAAAAAACAACCATTAAACTTTTAATAAGCATTAAAATAAAATTGCATTCAACTGAAATTTCTAAGTATCAATCATACTTTACTATATTTCAGAATTTCTCATAGTTTTTGAATGAAAATTAAGCGGTGATTAAAAGTACAAACTCAACGGGTTGTTTTTTAGGTCTTTTCTTATTATAATCGTAAAAATGAATCGTGTAAATTTTAGTAAAAACTGTTCAAGAAAATGATAAATTTATCTTTAAAAAATAATATCTTATGAAGAAAAATAAGCTCTTCACGGGTGGCTCTAACTTTTTGCAACGGGCTTAATTTACTGTTATTCTGCAACTGAACTTATCAAGTAATTTCAGCTTATCTTCACTTCAAATTATCATGTCGAGTCGTGTGCTGTAATTATTTTAGGCGTTTTCAAAGCAAGAATCTTTATGAAGAAAATTTCACAGGTGTTCAAACATTTCCACGGGATATCAATTCGACCGTTTTCATACAAATTGTTTCGAAGTGTTATTTGTCAACTATAATGTTGACATAAATTTTTGCTTCGCAAGCTAATTAATCAACGGGTTCACTCTGTAACTTAACTTTCAGTTGCGTAGCAACGGGTTTACACCATTAACTTTAACTGGAATTGTAGTTTTATTGTGCCGCTAATTTTTGCGCCCACGGGTGCTTATGTTTTTAGGTTCAAATAAAATTGACTTAACTTTGATTTTCCATGGGACGGGTGAAAATATATATTTGAACGAATGAATGTAACGGATTTATGAACGAAAAATGAGTGATAATAAGCATTTAACTTCACGGGTGGCCCTAAATTTTTACACGGGTATTCTCACTGAAGTCATCAAGACAACAGAGTGAAGTTACAGTCAAATGGGTCGATTAAATTTAATGGAAGGAAAAAAACGGGTCGTCATATTGAACGGGATGTATAAATATTTACACCTTTCAGCTAAAATAGATTAGAGTGGTGGATTAAATGAACTAATTTCAACGGATCAGGTATGTAAATTACACTTGGTAAAAAAATTATGTAGATATTCAATTAAACGGGGATACATAAATTATCGCATCATCATGCATCTCAAATTCAGACAATCTATGGAACGAATCGATAGATTTGTCTGAATTTGAACATTGTAGTTAAGTTTTGTAAACTTAATGTACAGTTGCGTAGCAACGGGTTAACCCTAGTCCTATAAATAAAAAGAATAGAGTTTGTGGGTTTGTGGGTTTGTTTGTATGTCCACGCGACGAATCGATATAAATATCAGAAATAAAACTCTGAAAAACTCCTTTCGTCATTAATATTCAGAAATCAAATTTTTATGGTCATCACCTTCTCATATCAAAGTTGAGGAGAAAGTTGTCATCCACACCCTCCCAGGATAATGTTCAGATTCCCTGAACTTCTAAAATATCGAGAGAACTCAACTATAATTGCAACTAATATTTTTGCCACGAATGAAAATGGCATTTAAGTAAATGTTGGAATAAGAGAGTCGTACATTTACTTTGTTAAACATGGGAATGATCAACGTCTTTTTATCGAAAAACAACCATCGAACTTAATGGCATTTAACCGAAAAATTTATTTGAAAATTAGAAGAGTTTTGAATGAAAATTGAGCGGTGATGTATTTAATCGTGTAAATTTTGTCTAAAACAACTATTCAAGAACATGATAAATTTAGCTTTAAAAATTCATGTCCTTACATCGGGACGGTAAAACATGATATCTTATGGAGAAAAATGAGCTATTCACGGTTGACTCTAACTTTTTTTGCAACGGGCTCATACTGTATTACTGCTTTTCTGCAACTGAACTTATGAAGTTATTTCAGCTTATCTTATTCAAATAATCATGTCCAGTCGTGCGCTGTAATTATTTTAGGCGTTTTCAAAATGACGGGTAAAAACAGATATTTTATGAAGAGAAAAACGCTGCAAATTTCATAGGCGCTAATAAGTTGTACAAAAAGACGAAAATCAATTGGTAATAAAACTCAAACTTTACGGGTGGCTATCAAAATTTCCCCTGGGTTTTATCACTCTTAATATCTAATTTGAACGAACATCAAAACGAAAAAGTTAACAATTAACTCTGATTTGAATAAATCAAATAAGTTAAACATTTAAACAACGGGTTACGATAATTATTATTAAATAGTTAACTTTGTAAATTTAACAAACAGTTGCTTAGCAACGGGTTAACGATTATCAAAACGAAAAAGTTAACAATTAACTCAGATTTTAATAAATCAAGTAAGTTAAACATTTAAACAACGGGTTACGGTAATTATTGTAAAATAGTTAGCTTTGTAAACTTAACAAACAGTTGCGTAGCAACGGGTTTACCCTAGTCTTATATACTAAAACACTAGGGTATGTTTGTTTGTATGTCCGCAAGTCAATAGGTATAAATATCAAAAGTGAAACGCTGAAAAACTCTTTTATTAATTTCTTCCCACTTCCCATATCTTCTTTTATTAATATGCTGATCTGGAAATACCAAACTCAACTGAACTGACCTCAACTGAAGGTGCCGTAAAATTTGTGCCACGGGTGCCAATCTTTCCAATTTTTGGTTCATCTACATCGGGAATCATTAACCACCATGGAAAAAAATATACTGAACGGGATCATATTTTTCAACTGAAAATCTGTGTTCAAATCAATTCATTAGTAACGGGTCGGGTCAAGTTATTTAAGCTACATGTACTACTACTCTTCACTACTGATAAGAGGTCGGGTAATGAGGTCGGGTCAAGTTATTTTACCTATTACTACTTTTTACTACTGCTTAGATGTCGAGTAATGAGATAAAAATATGCTACATATGGTTTTCACTGAGCGGGTGAAAAGATTATAGTTTATTGATGAAAAGTAGGCGCCAGAAAGTTGTTAAAAACGTTTATGGGTGGCTCTGACTTTTTCCGAGGGTCTATTACTGTATTTTTGAATTTGAACTTATCTTACGACAAGTCAGATTAAACAAGCTTATCTTCACAACAGATTTTCATATTATTTAATGATAAAAGTCATTAATTCATTTTTAACGGGTCGGGTCATGTTATCCAAGCTACCACTACTCTTCACTACTGATTAGAGGTCGGGTAATGAGATTAAAATGGACTATGGTTATTAACGGGACAAGTGAAAAGATTATAGTTTACTGACGAAAAATAGGCGCTAAAAGTTGTTACTTTCATGGTTGGCTGTAAGTTTTTTCCACGGGTTTTTATTACTGTAATTATGTATTTGAATTTATTTTAGGACAATTCAAATTATTCAAGCTTATCTTCATTACAGGTTATCATGTCAGGTCATTAATTAAAATTTTGTTAGGTGTTACCAACGAGACTGTTAAAAACGGTATTCCATGAACGAAAAACAAGTGGTGGCATGTTTGAAATTACAGGTGGCTTAAAAATATTCCACGGGTTTTCTCACTGTAATTCTCTAATTTGAACTAACTTCAAAATGAAAACGTAAACAATTAGGTAAGATTTTAATGGATCGGGTGAGTTTAACGTATTTAAACA
>CAXIWR010000027.1:65567-90567 GCA_964036265.1 Daptonema setosum | reverse complement strand
AATTACAAACGTTCATTTTCAATAGAGACACCCTGTAAAAGCTATAGCCATTTCAAAAGCACAATCCTGATATAGTATTGGCGTGGATTCAGTAGAAGAAGTTGCTGTAAAAAATCTCAACTTCGATTAGTCGGTATCTCAAAGAATCTTGGGTGTTCAACGGAAAAAAAACAAAAATATGCACCATGATTTTCCGCTTTCCAGTCTAAAAACTGAAAAAAAATGTTGCGGCTTGCTTTATGATTTCTGTAGTATAATACAGTGTAAAAAACATTTCTGTGCTGTACTAGAAATTCCTTCCTGTAGCCGCTGAAGATTTCTCTTTACCTATTTATATTCCATTCACCTGACCAATGATCATTCTGCAGTGAAATTATACGCTCACTCACTCACTCACTCACTCACTCACTCACTCACTCACTCACTCACTCACTCACTCACTCACTCACTCACTCACTCACTCACTCACTCACTCACTCACTCATTCACTCACTACCTCACTCACTCACTCACTCACTCAGTTGTATTGCGTATTCGCGCAGTCTGTGTAAGCGCGTGCAGCAGAAAAATGTCGCTCATGAAACATTACTTTGCACACGAGCCAACCCACCGAAGGGAGAGAAATTGTTTTCATAGAAACAGAGTCCGCAGTCTTTAGATCATTTTACACACGCCTGAGGAAATAAATAAACTTTTTTTCTTTTTAAAGAGAAGGAAAATCAACTTGTTCTTTTCCTTTTCATCCGCTAACGGTGATAACTAATGTTTCATGAACGACATTTTACTGCTGCACACGCTTACACAGACGGCGCGGATATGCTATACTTTAATTAAGACAAAGATTTTGTTGAAAATCCGAATTTATGAAGGTACCGTAAAATGAGATCAGTCTTCATGATTTGGTCATTGTTCCTTTTGTTTGCTGGAGTTGCAGCAATTGTAATTGACTGACTTACTGACTGACTGACTGACTGACTGACTGACTGACTGACTGACTGACTGACTGACTGACTGACTGACTGACTGACTGACTGACTGACTGACTGACTGACTGACTGACTGACCGACTGACTGACTGACTGACTGACTGACTGACTGACTGACTGACTGACTGACTGACAGACTGACTGACTGACTGACTGACTGACTGACTGACTGACTGACTGACTGACTGACTGACTGACTGACTGACTGACTGACTGACTGACTGACTGACTGACTGACTGACTGACTGACTGACTGACTGACTGACTGACTGACTGACTGACTGACTGACTGACTGACTGACTGACTGACTGACTAACTGACTGACTGACTGACTGAGATATGTTTTAACTGGCTGACTGACTGACTGACCAACTGACTGACTGACTGACTAACTGACTGACTGACTAACTAAGTAACTAAATGCTCTCGGATGGACTAATTGACTGTTCATTTTAGTTCCCGGGTGTTCAATGGGGTCCTTACAGTGTAGAAGCTATATGTACTGTTAGTTGCATTCTTTCACTGACTCACTGACTCACTCACTCACTCACTCACTCACTCACTCACTCACTCACTCACTCACTCACTTACTTACTCACTCACTCACTCACTCACTCACTTACTTACTCACTCACTCATTGAGTAGTTCAATGGATCGAACGGGGAGTACAAAATTCCGGTCGGGGCTTGCGTTGAAGGCTACTGCATGTCAACCAGATGTATTTGGTTGCCTAGACCCAGACCTAAACCTTGATCCTGTTCCGAGCAACTATCAACATGTATGATCAACTATAAACCTATGTGATTAACTATGAATGAATTTTGTCATTTGACATTTGATTAAAACTACATACTTCGGTTCACTATGTGGTCAACTGAAAACATCTGTGATGAATGTTGTTCAACTGTAAACAACTTCGAACAACTGTGATTAACATAATGGACTTACGTTGAAGTCTACATACTGCATTTGTACTATTTGTTTTTGGTTGTCAAAGCCCAGACCTATATAAATCTTGATCTGTTGCGAGCAACTATGAATATTCGTGATAAATCTCGTATTTAAGAACAACTTTCACTATTTCACTCACTCACTCACTCACTCACTCACTCACTCACTCACTCACTCACTCACTCACTCACTCACTCACTCACTCACTCACTCACTCACTCACTCACTCACTCACTCACTCACTCACTAACTCACTCACTCACTCACTCACTCACTCACTCACTCACTCAATCACTCACTCTATCACTCACTCACTCACTCACTCACTCACTCACTCACTCACTCACTCACTCACTCACTCACTCACTCACTGTATGCAATGAGCTAGGCGCAATTTTTGTTTGTTATCTTTTTTTGAATGATGTGTGAGAAAAAACTATTTCTGGAAAATTTGAAAGCCGGAACAAGCTGTACACAGTAAGGTCATATGTAGGTGTTTATCATCAAGGGTCTTTGAACCGATTCAGTTTTGAACTTTGCACTTGATTGGTTTTACTGATAACGGAAACAAAAACGACTATTTCCTACTGGTGCAAATCAACGAAGTGTGAAACGTAAACAGTTAATTTTCTACATGTATCTCTGTTATGGCTTTATTGTTACCGCGTGTGGCCTTGCATTGTCCCTGCGTGCATGTGAAACATTATTGAAAACTTAGACAGCAGTGGTACAACAACTTTGCTGCTGATACAACTTTTCTAGTTCAAAAATTTTAAGATACATTGTTGAAACGTAATCTGAAAACTAATTAAGTTTTGAAATTGATGAGTGAAAAAAACAACTATAACAATGCAAGGCCACACACGGTGACAATAAATCAGCTACGCTAGATCTATGGTAAAGTATTTGCAATAAATTAGAATAGAACATATAAGGCGCCATTCTTTACGATAACGTGTCAGATTTTTTGGGACATAGGACCGTTCAAATAAACGGCAAAAAGCGAAACGAGTCGTTAAATACGTATATGCCTGTCACGTGCTTCTTTTTAATTCCCGGCAACACTTTTCCGTTTATGTTTTTTATCAGTATTTTTTGCAAAGAAAAATACTGGTTATTGAGTGAAACACGTGTATAGGCTGACGCAATTTCACGTGCTTACTACTGCCGATAAACAAGATATAACTTGAGTCTTGACGAAGCTATAAAGCTATAAAGACTCACTCACTCTCACTCACTCACTCACTCACTCACACACTCACTCACTCACTCACTCACTCACTCACTCACTCACTCACTCACTCACTCACTCACTCACTCACTCACTCACTCACTCTATCACTCACTCACTCACTCACTCACTCACTCACTCACTCACTCACTCACTCACTCACTCACTCACTCACTCACTCACTCACTCACTCACTCACTCACTCACTCACTCACTCACTCACTCACTCACTTACCCACTCACTCACTCACTCACTCACTCACTTACTCACCCACCCACTCACTCACTCACTGACAGTGAGCGCAACTCATGACACGTCAGCTCGCTCATCATACGCATGACGCTCCACCAATTGTTATTATTTGTCGACATTTTTTTACTGCAAACACCACTCACTCACTCACTCACTCACTCACTCACTCACTCACTCACTCACTCACTCACTCACTCACTCACTCACTCACTCACTCACTCACTCACTCACTCACTCACTCACTCACTCACTCACTCACTCACTCACTCACTCACTCACTCACTCACTCACTCACTCACTCACTCACTCACTCACTCACTCACTCACTCACTCACTCACTCACTCACTCACTCACTCACTCACTCACTCACTCACTCACTCACTCACTCACTCACTCACTCACTCACTCACTCACTCACTCACTCACTCACTCACTCACTCACTCACTCACTCACTCACTCACTCACTCACTCACTCACTCACTCACTCACTCACTCACTCACTCACTCACTCACTCACTCACTCACTCACTCACTCACTCACCCACTCACTCACAATGAGCGCAACTGCATGACACGTCAGCTTGCTTGACGCTCATACGCATGACGCTTCACCATGTGTTGTTATTTGTTGACGTTTTTTACTGCAAATACCAAAACTCGCTATGAACGTTCCGTTAAGTTCGTCAATATGGTTTTTTCTCATAGCGGATGATACCAGCGGTCGAGAAGGGGTGGAAATCCCCCTTCTTTGGCGGTTTCCGAAAAATCATAGTTTGTTGTTTGAAGTGTAGGTGAAATGGCTTGATTTCTGCTAATTCCCCCTCTTTGGTGAAATTCCCCTCCTCTTGGAGAGTTAGCTCGTTCGTCAATGGCGGATGGTATAGCATTCCCAGTTGATCAGGAGATTAGGTTTGAATACAGGGTGGCTCAGAAAGGAATAGTGTATGTTTCTTTTGAGCTCTCGTTGTGAAAGCTATAGACCGGTTGAGAAACTACGGTAGAGCACAATAAATCTTGCGTACAAAAGTAAAATTAATTGCCTGTAGGTAAAGTTCGATTAGGATGTTTTTGAAGTATGTAATTGTACAATACAGCTATGTAATTTAGCCACAAACTGCACTCAAAAAGGAGTTTTGGCGCCAGTTTTTAACTCATTATATACTTTATTCATTTAATTTTCTTTCTTTTCTTCATTTTTCATTTTATTTTGTTAATTCCTAAAATTGTGACCGCAACAGGCCATTGATCAAGCAAAAAAACCTAAATACACGATCACTCGAGTCCACTAGCGGACGAGAAGGGGTGAGAAAAATGGAATTCCCTCCTCTTTGGCATTTTCAAAAAGTTGAATTTGTTCTTTAAGATGTAGGTAAAATACCCTCAAAACTGCTAATTCCCCCTCTTCGGGGGAATTCCCCTCCTTTTGGAGGTTTTACTTGTCCGCCGTTGACTCGAGTTCAAGATTTTTTACGATATTAACCGGTAAGACGGTCGTTTCAAGCGAGACAGTATAAATAGAGAACCGTTCTCTAGTTGGGCGTTCATTTTACCTTTTGCACGGAGTTTTTTCATTCTCTAGAAAGTTCTAGAAAGTTGTCTGTCTGGACCTATAGCTTGGTCAGGGTTTCTTGTTATCAAAAATTAAGTTTGTGAGCCGGTTTCGCAGATATGCAACGAATTGGCGCAATTTTTCGCATTTTGTCCAAATGTTATGTGAAAAAGTTTTTATTTCACGAAAAGTTGAAAGCGCGCCAAAAAACGGATTCGAATTCAAACTGCGCGCCAAAAAGTTTTTGCTAACAAGAAACCCGGGATAGGCTAGATTTCTGGAATGTTTCATTTCGTATCACACTACTTCTTGTAAGTTTTCGGCGCGTAATTCAAATAAACAATCGTTTTTGGCACGCATTCAACTTCCTTGAAAAGTTCAATCCTGATCGTTCGAAAATTCAAAACTGATTTCGGCGCACGTCTTTCAATTTTTGTGAAACATTATCTTTTGCACTCGATTGGAGCAGCCTGCGAACATTGCGCTTATAGCCTAGCCAGGTACTTTTGTATAATTTCCATAATGTGGGAAAGTGGAATCCTCAAAACAAACTTTACCACCCACTTCAGACCTTTTACACTATCTTGAACACATTGAAAGCAACGGCACTTTATCAAGTTCACTCTTTTTATCTGAAGAATGCCAGCTATTATATACGTAGATGGTTTCATATCGTTGAGTTGAGTCATATGACTTTAGTTTCTACTGATAACGGTGGCATACAGTTTCTGATTGGTCTGGATGAGTTTGTCAGCTGAAAAACTTTTGTTGATAAGCAGTTTTTGGTTTACAAGATAACACCATCGCGATGCGACTATATAAACGTCTGCCTTCTCACCAGCTTGAGCAGAGTAGGAATTATGTGCCGTGTTATTTATATAGCCTATCCAGGGTTTCTTGTTAATCAAACACTTTTTGGCGCACAGTTTGAATTCAAATCTGTTTTCTCGCGCTCTCAAATTTTCGAAAATAATATACTTTTCACAAAAAATTTGAACAATATAAGAAAGTTGAGCTTTATTTCATTGCACACGTGCGTAACTGGTCCATAAAATTATTTTTTGATAACAAGAAACCCTAACCAAACTATAACATTCTCAATTGATTAGGTGGCCGAAATTGAATACCCCCTCCACACCTGTCCCAGCTGTGGGTTTTTAGCCACAGTCCGGGGGGGGGGGGTAGACTGTGGCTAAAAAACGGACTGTGCTTAAATGATACAGTGGTTAAACGGTAATGTGGCTGAAGAGAAATCGGACTGTGACTAAAAGCGCTCACGTCCACAGTCTACCCCCCCCCCCCCCCGGACTGTGGCGAAAAACCCACAGCTGGGACATGTATGCCCCCTCTCGTAATCATTTGAGGGTGCTATAACTGCTAACGGATCCGTAAATCAGACTCTTGATAACAAGAAACCCCGACTTAGCTATTTATGTATAAACGGATTCGTTCGGCGTTATAAGTATATAGTACAAACGCGTATTACTTTCTCCTGAAATATCCGCAGACTTGTTTTTGTCGAAAGATCTTCCTTTGAGGATTAACCGACGCTGTCTGCGCGTCTGCTATATAAATACTTCTTCATATAGCTGGGTCGGTGTTTCTTGTTATCCAAAGTTATTTTGGATTACTTGGAATTGGAATCAAGGAATTGATTGGAATTGGAATCAAGGAATTAATTGGCACAAGAAACCATGACCGACCTATAAAAGATCAGAAAAAGTGCCGAGAAAAATGGAACTTATTCAAATTCGAAGAATACTATAGTTTTGTCAGGGTTTCTGGTTATCAAAAATTAATTTTGCGAGTCTGTTACGCACGAATGGAATGAATTAAGCGCAACTTTCGTATGTTGTTTTAACGTCATATGATAAAAAAGTTGATTTCATAAAATTTGAAAGCGCGCCAAATACAGATTTGAATTCAAACTGCGCGCCAAAAAGTTTTTGAGTAAAAGGAAACCCTGGATAGGCTTTATGTTATTTCATGCTATTCAATCATAGTACTCCGTACTGGCAGACGAACTAACCCTAGAAATTTGTTGATTATTACTAATACATATTACCTAGCGGCCGTCCCTTGATTTTTTTGCAGAAACAACGTGAAGATGGCTATATACGATTACATTTTTATAACAAAAAATACCCTGAGCAAGCAAGGTATAGTAAGCCAAACGTATAGCGTAAGATCTAGCCGGTGTCTAGACTACTGGACGAAAAGATTATAGCTTGGCCAAATTTTCTTGTTATTATAAGAATCATTTTTATTCACCCGTTACTACAAATAAATGAAACTAAGCTCAACGTTCGCATTTTATCTAAATGTATTATGAGAATATAACTTTTATAAAAAAAATTAAAAAATTAAAATTTTTCTGAGAATTTTAACCCGCGCCAAAACCAGTTTTGAATTCAAACTTCGCGCCAAAGTTTTTTTCGAGTAACAAGAAACTCCGGATAGGCTATAAATAGCTTGATTAAGATAAATTGTTATCATCAAAAAAAATCTATGAAACTGTTACGTACATGGATTTTTGAAGCGGCCTGTTCGTATGTTGACCCAGTTTCATGTGAAAAACCACAATTTTTGATCGAAAATTTGAACGCGCGCCAAAATTTAACTTTCAGGCAATTTCCGTAATTTTTTGTCAGACTATGAGAATTTTTTTAATTTTTTATGCAGACTATGAGATTTTTTTTTTAATTTTTTATGCAGACTATGAGAATTTATTAGGTTATTTCATGGCTTTGTAAAAAGTTTTTACGTTCCAAAATTATTCACTTTTACATTTTTATCTTTTTACACTTTTACACTTTTACACTTTAAACTTTTTCACTTTTACATTTTACACTTTTAAAATTTGCATTTCACCCGATTAATATGAACGCAACTTGAAAACTCGTGTTGACTAGTACGAAACTAGTATGTTTGATGCACTCTCCATGTAAGATTGCTAAATATAAATAGTACGATTTTTCTCCCGTGTTCATTTATTCCAACCTTACTACGGGTATTTTGGCTAAAATCACAAATATCGCTTCTCTTATATGTAAGTGTTTATAAAAGTTTATTACCGTTATTGCTCTTTACCATTTTCCATTTACTATAAAAGCCCTTATTACTATAAGTTACTATAAATATAGTATAGTAATTAAAGAGAATAACTGGCATTTACGTAGTTCGCAATAAAATAGCGAAAACCGATTTATATATTTTCGGCTATCCGAATTCGATATAGCTTAACCAAGTTAACTTTTTATCAAAACAAATTCCCATTAACCCGTTACCCACAGACACTGGCGAACAAGAAGGGGTGGGAAAAGTGGAATTCCCCCCTCTTTGGCGTTAAAAAATATAATTTGTTCCTTAAAAGGTGTGGGTAAAATGGTGTGAAAACTGCCAACACCCCCTCTTTGAAGAAATCCCCTCCCTTTGGAGGATTAGCCCACAAATGCATTGAATTAAGCGCAAGTGTTCATATATTGTATAAAAATTAAATGAAAAAATTTATCGCGTGCCAAAAAAAAATGAAAATTTTAAAATTTTAAAGTTGCGTGCTAAAAACCTTTCGGCTGACAAGAAACCCTGGATACGCTATAACCGTCGATCATAAATGAATAATAACTGATAAGCGTAAAACTGTTGTTTCGTATAAAAGGGTGTGAAGTCAGTTTGGATGACGCAGTTTGGCCAGCATGCTTAAAAATTTAGAATCATTTTCAACGTGTCTTTAAAAAAATTTAAATCCTTTTTCACATTTGGAATCGTATGAAGTTGCGTTTATTTCAATGAGTGTATATATATTATAAGGTAACAAGTCAATAAAAATACTTTTTCACGACAAAATATCCTGATCAAGCTATACATAAATATTTCAATCCTTTGGTTTTCCATTAAAATACAATAGATCAATGGGGAACATGAATTTTACGTTAAGCAAAGCCCATCTAGTAATTTATGCTTATCGACTTTTCCAGTGTATTATAATTTTTAACTTCCCGTACACATTGGTGAATTTGGCACGTTTCATTTTTCGCTTCACCCATGTGTTTTTTGCGAAAATTTTTGCTGATTAATTGTCCTTAAATTTCATAAAAATGTAAGTTTTTCAAAAATGTTTCATGTTTTTCAAACACCAAAAAATTTAAAAATATGAAAACGCGCCGAAGCAACTGAAAGCGCGCAAAAAATTGTATCAAGATATCCTGGATTACAAGTCTATCAATTCATTTTGTTACGTTACATCTTTTGATTAAATTAAATGCTTTATACATGTTTAAATTTTTTTGCATATAACACGTAAAATCATAAAAACACATTCAAAGAGAGCTTAACTCAATGATATTAATAATATAAATGTTACTCGACAATGTTATGTTATGTTATGGTATGTTATGTTGCACTCGCACATAAACGTTTATATTTATTTGTTTTCATGAAAAACTAGTTTTACGACATGTTGTAACATGCAAAATTTTTTAGAGAAGCAATTTTGTGCAATTCAAACTAAAATCAGCAGTTCAGAAAAAAAATCTAATTTTATTCAAGTCGATCCATCATGACATTTTGTTTTTAATCACCGATCATCATTTATGGTTTGTTGTCTATAGTTTAGTTTTTAGTTTATAACTTATAGTCTACAAAAGTTTATTTGTGTATGCTTAGAGCGATTCTAAAAAAGTATTCAACTTTAGTTCCATAAGTCAATGTAAATTGTTTATCGCGTATCCAGTAATTATCTTAATTATCAATATTAAAATTAAAGTGTTCAAAAGTATTTGGCGCGTGATTTGAATTCAAATTTAATTTTGGTGCCCATTTAAATAATCTAGAAAACAATTTTTGTCCTATCGGACATTTGGACAACGCTCATGGGAAAAATACTTTTATAACAATAATACCTTGACTAAGTTATGAATATCTAGAATTCGTTTATGACGTCGCCAAAAGTACAGCCGCTCTTTTTTAAAAGCGTCTAACGTTTTTTCTTCGTTCGTGACGCTACAACTTGACGTTGAGTGGAAGTTTACTTAGCATGTTCCTAGTTTCCTGTCACTCAGATGGTTTATTGTCAAATGTTTCATTTTCACATGACATAATGTGTATAGCTTGGTCGGAATTTCTAGTTACAAAAATTAATTTTGCGGGTCGGTTACGCACGAATGCAATGAATTAATTGCAATTTTCGTATGTTGTCCGATTGTTATATTAAAAACAATCTTAATCGAATTTTTGAAAGCGCACCAAAAAAATAGATTTGAATTCAAATTGTGCACCAAAAACTTCTTTTGGCTAACAAGATAGGTTATAATAGTTAGAAGGAGCACGAGTCCCGATGTCATCGATGAAAAAGATTTTTGTCTCGGAATTTTGAAAGCGCGCCAAAAGCATATTTGAATTCAAACTGCGCGCCAAAAACGTTTTGGCTTACAAGAAACCCTGTATCAGCTATACAATTTTTATCTGAAAGAATGCAAAAAATACCGGCTATTGATTAAGATTTGAATTAAGTCTCTTAATCAAATATGAATGCTAGAACATCAAAAAGATCACATTATCTCTTCAGCCAGACAACAAAGGGATATCGTCGTAGTGAAAAAATGCAAATGCTCCACGCCAGAACGAAAACCAATTTATTATATAGTTCGACCAAGATATCTTGTTGAAGTCCTTATGTTGCTTCTCCAAAAAAATAATATCCGAACCGTATGATAATGAAACATCAGACAATCAGCGTTGACAAGCACATCAATCATCATCCCCTCATGTTAAACGAAGGGATCAACCGAGTTGAGTTGAGGCCAGTGATGTTTCATTATCAGAAGTTTTGGGAAAGATTTTTCGAAATGAGTTGAGACTAGTGATGTTTCATTATCCGATGTTTTGGGCAAGATTTTTGCTGGCAGTAACAACACTCGGGCTTTATTAATGAAATTTTAATGATCGCCTGCACACCCATGAGTATATGCAATGAATTAACATAATTAATTAATATGTTGTCATCATTATGTTAATAATTAATTATTTAATATATGTAATGTTCGTTTGTTGTTGCTCGAAAATCATGTGGAAGGAATTTTTCGATTAGGTTTGAAATCGACATCTGCACCATACCTGTGTGCAACCTGGATTAAATCCTGGATCAGCCGATAAGCCGGAACGAAAACCAGCTGCTTTTGTTCGGACAGTCAGTCTGTAGGGTCATTAAAACACAGGTATGTAGCGTTCGTGATTGCACTAGCAGACGAGAAAGGGTGGGAAAAGTGGAATTCCCCCCTCTTTGGCTATTTCAAAAAGTGGAATTTTTTTCCCTAAGGTGAAGGTAAAATGGCCCAAAAACTGCCAATTCCCCCTCTTTGGCGAAATTCCCCTCGCTTTGGAGATTTGGCTCGTTAGCCAGTACGTGATTTTGTGGCAGTTTGACCTTTTTTACGCGCGCCATTTTCAAAGTTTTTTTCTGAATAAAATACCTTTTTATCAATTGATTATTTAAACCTATCATTCATCAGAAAATTCTTCAAATTCTTCGAATTTTCTCTAGAGGTTAAAATACTGCGTATTACAAGCGTCAGAATGCGTTCCAATAAGATGAACATATAAAACTATTGCAACAAATTGGTACATTAAAACTACTGTTATCTTGCTAACTTAATTAGAGAATTAATATCGAAAACAAAAAAATCAAAAAACTTTTCCTTCCAATGTCACTGCTAGTCTATCCACTATATCACAGAAACTTTCGGTGCCCAATGCAAACCTGGCACCTGGTCTAGAAGCGAAAACGGAATGCGATATAAAATTAGTATTTTCTATCCATTTTAACGTTTATACTCTGAGTTTTCCATGTTTTGAATGTTGGTTTTCCTTATCCATCTGACCAAATCATTGTTTTACAAAAAAAACTGAAAGGCGCCAATTCAAATATGGTTTCTTCAGAGCACAGGCGGACGAGCTAATTTCCCAAAGGGAGGGGAATTTAGCCAAAGAGGGGGGAATCGCCAGTTTTCAGGTCATTTTACCTACACCTTAAGGAACAAATTCTACCTTTTGAAAACGCCAAAGAGGGGGGAATTCCCCTTTTCCCTCCCCTTCTCGTCCGCTAGTGCTCCAGAGATTGTGATTGTTATTGCATCAGTGCCTACCGGAAAATTATTGTCATTCGAATGGTCAATGCATCTGCTTTCTAAGCTTTATAAAAATCGAAAACCCGGCTAGTTCCTAGCCATTCCATGTTTCTTTATGATTTTGTCTCATCCAGGAACTGAGAAAATCTGTTGCAATTTGAAGTAATAAATCTACTACATAGCCCATCTGTTGTTTCATGTTAGTCAGAAAGATTTGGGCATGCAGTTTCAATTTTTAAATTTGAAAAAAAAATTTAATAACAAATTAAAATTTTAAATTGAAAAAAATTTCTATTCCCACATGACAGCCAAGAATAGTGCGTACTTAATTCAAAACCTATAATTAAAGTTTACAGTACGTGCGAAATGATGTATGGGAATAACTTTTACAACAAGATAAGACGCTATAAAATCATAGATTACAACTTCAGTTATTATTATGAGCTTACATTTGAATGATTTGCATAACTTTTTACTAATTAACTCTCCCTCATGGACTTATCCTGTATTTAATAATACTTTTTGTTGCTGGAAAACTCATATTTGATAATGTATAAAGTTTTCCGCTCATTCTCTCACGTACTCATTCATTCACTCACGTTCTCAATCACTCACTAGTTACTACCTCACTCACTCACTCACTCACTCACTCACTCACTCACTCACGCACTCACTCACTCACTCACTCACTCACTCACTCACTCACTCACTCACTCACTCACTCACTCACTCACTCACTCACTCACTCACTCACTCACTCACTCACTCACTCACTCACTCACTCACTCACTCACTCACTCACTCACTCACTCCCTCACTCACTCACTCACTCACTCACTCACTCACTCACTCACTCACTCACTCACTCACTCACTCACTCACTCACTCACTCACTCACTCACTCACTCACTCACTCACTCACTCACTCACTCACTCACTCACTCACTCACTCACTCACTCACTCACTCACTCACGTTACAGAAATGACATGCATAATAATGAACGATGAAATAATCGATATTGATATTGATGAGTTCTTTTCGGATCCTGCTCCTTTACCGATTGAAAAATGCCAGAGTGTTGTTTCTACGTCAACCGACAGCAAAACGACCGTTGACATTGGTTAGACTGACTGACTGACTGACTGACTGACTGACTGACTGACTGCTGACTGACTGACTGACTGACTGACTGACTGACTGACTGACTGACTGACTGACTGACTGACTGACTGACTGACTGACTGACTGACTGACTGACTGACTGACTGACTGACTGACTGACTGACTGACTGACTGACTGACTGACTGACTGACTGGATGACTGACTGACTGACTGACTGACTGACTGACTGACTGACTGATTGAGTGACTTATTGACTGACTGCCTGAAGGACTGCGAACTGACTGACTGACTGACTGACTGACTGACTGACTGACTGACTGACTGACTGACTGACTGACTGACTGACTGACTGACTGACTGACTGACTGACTGACTGACTGACTGACTGACTGACTGACTGACTGACTGACTGACTGACTGACTAACTGACAGACAGACTGACTGACTGACTGACTGACTGACTGACTGACTGACTGACTGACTGACTGACTGACTGACTGACTGACTGACTGACTGACTGACTGACTGATTGAGTGACTTATTGACTGACTGCCTGAAGGACTGCGAACTGACTGACTGACTGACTGACTGACTGACTGACTGACTGACTGACTGACTGACTGACTGACTGACTGACTGACTGACTGACTGACTGTCTGACTGACTGACTGACTGACTAACTGACAGACTGACTGACTGACTGACTGACTGACTGACTGACTGACTGACTGACTGACTGACTGACTGACTGACTGACTGACTGACTGACTGACTGACTGACTGACTGACTGACTGACTGACTGACTGACTGACTGACTGACTGACTGACTGACTGACTGACTGACTGACTGACTGACTGACTGACTGACTGACTGACTGACTGACTGACTGACTGACTGACTGACTGACTGACTGACTGACTGACTGGATGACTGACTGACTGACTGACTGACTGACTGACTGACTGACTGATTGAGTGACTTATTGACTGACTGCCTGAAGGACTGCGAACTGACTGACTGACTGACTGACTGACTGACTGACTGACTGACTGACTGACTGACTGACTGACTGACTGACTGACTGACTGACTGACTGACTGACTGACTGACTGACTGACTGACTGACTGACTGACTGACTGACTGACTGACTGACTGACTGACTGACTGACTGACTGACTGACTGACTGGATGACTGACTGACTGACTGACTGACTGACTGACTGACTGATTGAGTGACTTATTGACTGACTGCCTGAAGGACTGCGAACTGACTGACTGACTGACTGACTGACTGACTGACTGACTGACTGACTGACTGACTGACTGACTGACTGACTGACTGACTGACTGACTGACTGACTGACTGACTGACTGACTGACTGACTGACTGACTGACTGACTGACTGTCTGACTGACTGACTGACTGACTAACTGACAGACTGACTGACTGACTGACTGACTGACTGAACTCACTCACTCACTCACTCACTCACTCCCTCACTCACTCACTCACTCACTCACTCACTCACTCACTCACTCACTCACTCACTCACTCACTCACTCACTCACTCACTCACTCACTCACTCACTCACTCACTCACTCACTCACTCACTCACTCACTCACTCACTCACTCACTCACTCACTCACTCACTCACTCACGTTACAGAAATGACATGCATAATAATGAACGATGAAATAATCGATATTGATATTGATGAGTTCTTTTCGGATCCTGCTCCTTTACCGATTGAAAAATGCCAGAGTGTTGTTTCTACGTCAACCGACAGCAAAACGACCGTTGACATTGGTTAGACTGACTGACTGACTGACTGACTGACTGACTGACTGACTGACTGACTGACTGACTGACTGACTGACTGACTGACTGACTGACTGACTGACTGACTGACTGACTGACTGACTGACTGACTGACTGACTGACTGACTGACTGACTGACTGACTGACTGACTGACTGACTGACTGACTGATTGACTGACTGACTGTACTACAGCAAAGCTTCGTCGCGAACGACTGTTCGTCCTTCATCGATGGATCGTTCGATTATTTAAACGATACTACAAGCGAAAAGAAGCCACGATTCCTTGCAGCGTTTGTAATGATCAAATACAGTGTCAGGTGAATGAGATCACAGACCACATTAACAAACACTACAGGTCAGTCAGTCAGTCAGTCAGTCAGTCAGTCAAACAGTCACGCAGTTAGTCAGTCAGTTAGTTTGTCTGTCTGTCAGTCAGTCAGTCAGTCATTTTCAGCGATGACTGTTTCTCATGCGCGCACTGCAATTTCTCATCAAGCAGTCGAACTACGGTTTTGCGTCATATCACTCTGGTTCATTGTAAATCCTCATCCGAAGCACTTTGTTATACGCCTCTGAGAAAACCACGGGTGATTTAATGACTCACTCACTCACTCACTCACTCACTCACTCACTCACTCACTCACTCACTCACTCACTCACTCACTCACTCACTCACTCACCCACTCACTCACTCACTCACTCACTCACTCACTCACTCACTCACTCACTCACTCACTCACTCACTCACTCACTCACTCACTCACTCACTCACTCATTCACTCACTTACTCACTCACTCACTCACTCGCTCACTCACTCACTCACTCACTCCCTCATTCACTCACTCACTCACTCACTCACTCCCTCACTCACTAACTCACTCACTGCACTGCACTCACTCACTCACTCACTATGTAACTCACTCACTCACTCACTCACTCACTCACTCACTCACTCACTCACTCACTCACTCACTCACTCACTCACTCACTCCAGTCATCCACGTCCGCCTGCCTCCACCAGTCAGTCATCCAACACACGAGCATCATTCAACGGAGCACCAGTTCAGATCAACCTGATGTTTCATCGGTCATCAGCTGTACCCAGCACCCAACAACCAATACGACCAGCCTGCACACCGACTGTATACTCGATAATCGTAACCTATCGAAACTCTTCGATCTGGCCCGACATTGCTTTCCGGATCGGGGGAGAAGCATGTTGGATGGAGCCGAGGGTTCCGACAGAATCGCGTACTTTGACTGCCAAGGCATCGAACCATCATCATCAACAACACTGAGTCAGACGCGCAAGCGGAAGAGTGATGAGTGATGATGATGATGATGATGATGATGATGATGATGATGATGATGATGATGATGATGATGATGATGATGATGATGATGATGATGATGATGATGATGATGATGATGATGATGATGATGATGATGATGATGATGATGAAGTTTATAATTTATTTTTCTTTTTTGTAGAAAACATATGTTAAACATATGTAGCATAGATTGTTATCTTAGATTTTTTATGAATTTATTGCGGTCATAATATTTATTTATTCCTAAAAATCTATTTTTCCATCTGTTTATAAAAATTCTGGTCTGTATTATTCATTATTATCCATTTTTCTATTCTGACTCAGTTCACACTGAGTTGGTTCGGCTTGAGCCTATGTACAGGGTGGCTCAAAAAAAACGTGTCGCGTTTGAGCAGTTATTGTGAGAGTTATAGATGAGGTATGAGATTGCGGTAAAAAGCATTCGATTATGCATGTTTTGGCCTACAAAAAGATGAGCTACTGAAGTTCAATCTCACGGCTCCTAATTGTTACACGCGATTAGAAAAAAAACTGGATTTCACATCAAAAAGTCCCTAAGTTGTGTTTTTCTTCGTTTTCTTAGTTGTCGGTTTCTATGCTTTGTTTAATGTTATATTCCATTTAAATACTTTCGTTTGTAAAAGGTGATTTATTTTAATCTGTTTTGAGAAAAAAATCGGTTTTACAGTTTGCCATTAGGGAGTTCATTCCACGCGTTCTGTTATTGCTTCTGATGGAGACCGAACCGACCAAACTTTTTTGCGTGATTAGTTATATTTCTCTGAGCATTTTCTCTGAACTTTTTGTTTGTATTCTCTCGTATGTTTATGTGGACAAAACTTCTTGCAATAGTTCCGATTATTTATTCAGTTTTACAACAAAATAGAAACTTTTATGAATTTTGATGTGAAAATCGGTCTATTTATATAATCGCGTGTAAAAATTAGGAACTGAAAAAATAAACTTCAGTAGCACATCATTTTGTAGACCAAAACATGCCTAATCGAATGCTTTTTACCGCAATCTCACATCTCATGTATAACTTTCACAGCAACTGCTCAAACGCGACACGTTTTTTCTGAGCCACCCTGTATGTATAAGCATGTATGTATGTATGTCATAATATCTCTTGAATCAATGAAAGTACTATGAAGGTGATATAATACATAAAACATGAAGACACCACTGCACTGGCGCACGAGCCAAATCTCCAAAGGGAGATGAATTTCGTCAAAAGGGGGTGTTTGTCAGTTTTGAAGGAAATTCCACTTTATCCTCCCCTTGTCGTCCGCTTGTGGCTCGAGGCTAGCTTCCAAAGGGAGGGGAACTTCCTCAATGAGAGGGGGAATTGGCAGTTTTCATACTTTTTTAGCTACACCTTAGTCAACAAATTTTACTTTCTGAAAACGCCAAAAAGGGTGTTAACCTGTTAACTCCACTTTTCCCACCCCTTCTCGTCCTTTAGTGGCTCAAGGTCGTTAAACCTATTTGTTAGTTGCGGCTCATTGTGGGTCTCGCTATACCAATAGCGGTCGAAATGGCACTGGCGGACGAGCCAATCCTCCAAAGAGAGGGGAATTTCCTCAAAGAGGGGGAATCGGCAGTTTATATGCCATTTTTTATCTACACCTTATCGAATCAAAGTTCCCTTTCTGAAACCACTAAAGAAAGGGACACGGAATTGCCAGTTTTTCTCTCCTTCTCGTCCGCCACTCTTAAGCTAACCCAGTATGGCACCCCTAGGAGGGACAATGGGACCTCTGGCACATACGACACACTGGAGCGGAGCGGAGCCACCAGAACATCATCATCATCGCTTTATTGGTCAACTGTCAGACTGGATACATATGAGCACAAAATTAATGGCGATAGATACATGCACCCGAAAAACATTTTTTACGTACATACATACATGAATCAATGACGAGTTCTAGTGATACCTTTCGAATGCTAACGTTTTTCGTTTTTACTGTTTCATCAAAGTGTTAGCAAAAAGCTATCTGTCTACTGGGGAAATTTCCCTCGGTTTGGTCAAATTGTTTATTCATCCGTGATTTGTTGCTCTTTCTCTCTTTGTTGCTGGCGGAATCATCTAAGACGTACCGTAACATATTTGATCGCGCCTACGGAGCGGAACTGTTAAAAGCGCATCGTTCATTTGCGGAACTATATTAGCGGAACTGTTCGCATCGGAACCGTTAAGTGGGGATCCATACCCAGCGGAATTGTTATAAGCGGATCCGTAAAAATCGGATTTTTATAGACCGGATCGTTTTTTAGCGGAACTGTACTCAGCGGATTTTTTCATTTCCGGATATTTCAAATTATAAAATCGGAAGTATAAAAATCGGGAGTGTTAAAATCGGAAACGTCAAAAGCGGAACTTTAAAAAGCGGAACGGTCAAAAGCGGAACTGTTATAAAAGCGCCCTTCATGAGTGAAAAACCACGCTGGACACCTCTGCTTCGCGGTGCTAACGGCCCAAGCCCTTCCCAAACCCTAAGCCTAATCCTAAGCCTAAACTGAAAACTAACTCTTAGCCTCATACTCGGCGATCTCGCTTAGAACGAACAGTCTGTGCTAATGACTAAGCCGAAGCCTAATAAACAATGAAATAGGCCTTCCAAATGTTAATAGCAAAAAATATTAACTTCACCGAGTTCCGCAAAACCAATTTCCGGAATTTAAGGTTCCACTGTCGTAAGTTCCGCTGAAAACACATCCGCAAAGAACGGTTCCGGAAACAAAATATCCGCAAATAAACTTCCGCTGGCAAGACTTCCGCTTTTAATAAATCCGATTTTAACAGTTCCGATGAAAAAAAATCCGATCCATACAGTTCCGTTAACAAACAGTTCGCACATAACAGTTCCGGAGAAAAGACTTCCGCTAATAAACTTCCGCAAACGAACGATCTCTATTATACAGTCCCGTAGATATGTGTACACCACATATTTCATCATTACACGCAACATAACATCGTAACATTACAGTATTGGTGTAACACACTGGCGAACGAGCCAGTCCTTCAAAGGGAGGGGAGTTTCGTCAAAGAGGGGGGAATTGGAAGTTTTCAGACCATCTTACCTACACCTTAATGAACAAATTCCACTTTTTGAAAACGCAAAGGAGGGGGAATTCCACTTTTCCCACCCCTTCTCGTCCGCTAGTGGTTGCCCCCCCCCCTTTCCTCTCATCCTTGACTTGAGGACGTGCTGGCGGAATCATCTAAGACCGTAACATACTTCATCATAACATGTAACATAACATTGTAACATTACTATATTATATTGTTACATGTTACATAATGGTGTTATGGTGTCGGTGGGGTATGGTAGGCCCTTTGAAAAGCGGGAAAGTACACGAAATGCAAAGTAATTGACAGTCTTGAGGTCCTTTTATCACGGTAGGTAATAGATCGAATTTCAGCGCGCTTTCAAAACTTCGAGAAACATATACTTTTTTTCACATATTGTTTGGACAACATACGAAAGTTGCGCTTAGTTCATTGCATACGTGCGGAACCGACCAGAAATTTAATTTTCGATAACAAGAAACCCTGCCCAAACTATAACTCCCCTTCGGAACAGTCAAAAAGGGGAGAAACCCTACTTTTCCGTTATTAACTTTCTTACCTGTGTGTACTGTGGCGGCACTAGCGGACGAGAAGGGGTGGGAAAAGTGGAATTCCCCCCTTTTTGGCGGTTTCAAAGAGTATAGTTTGTTCCTTACCGTGTAGTTAAAATAGACTGCAAACTGTCAATTCCCCCCCCTCTTAGGAGAATTTCCCCACCCTTTGGAGGTTTAGCTCGTGTGTCGTATCGTATGTTCACAAAGTCCATCACTTACTGGCGCACGAGCTACTCCGCCAAAGGGAGGGGAGTTTTGTCAAAGAGGGGGAAACGGCAGTTTTGAGGTGATTTTATCTACACATTAGGGGCAAACTATACTCTTTGAAAACGCGGAAGAGAGGGGAACTCCATTTTTCCCTTCCCTTCTCGTCCGCTACTGCTTTGTCGCATTGTAAATCAAAAGCCCAGAAACAATGAGATCCAGCTCTGTTACTCTTTTTATTATACTCAATCACTAGCGGATGATAAGGGGTGGGAAAAGTAGAATTCCCCCCTCTTTGGCGCTTTCAAAAAGTCGAGTTCGTTCCTTAAGGTGTAGGTAAAAAGACTCAATTTATGCTAATTCCCCTCTTTGGAGAGATTCCCCTCCCTTTGGAGGTTTGGCTCGTCCGCCAGTGTATTCAATTGCCTGCCTGTGTGTCGGTATGATTACAGAGCCTAACATTTTCCCGCGTTGTAAATCAAAAGATAAAACAACAATGAGACCCGACTCTGTTACCCTTTTTAATATATTAAGTGTACTATTGTATAGAACTAGCGGACGGGGTGGGAAAAGTGGAAATCACCCCTCTTTGGCGGTTTCAAAAAGTAACAATTGTTCCTTAAGGTGTAGTTAAAATGACCTGAAACCTGTTAATTTGCCCCTCTTTGACGAAATTCCCCTCCCTTTGAAGGATTAGCGAGTCAGCCAGTGCTGTGTGTCGGTATGTTTACACTAGACTAGGGCCCAAAATTATCCCGCGTTGTAAATCAAAAGATACAAAAAAAACCATGAGACCCGGCTCTGTTACCCTCTTCAATAAATTATACTATTGTATGGTAATTATTAAGGTGATTATGGTGAATCCAAGGGCCGCTAGGAGATGAACTAATCCTCCGAAGGGAGGGGAATTCCGTTCAAGAGGGGGAATTAGCAGTTTTCAAGTCATTTTTACCTACACCTTAGGGAACAATTTATACTTTTGAAATCGCCAAAGAAGGGGGAATCCCACTTTTCCCACCCCTTTTCGTCTGCTAGTGTGTCCGCTAAGGTGATTCAGTAGGTTCAAGCACTGGCGGACGAGCTGAACCTCCAAAGGGAGGGGAATTTTGCTAAAGAGGGGGGAATTGGCAGAAATTTCGTCATTTTACCTACACCTCAGGGAACAAATTATACTTTTTGAAATTGCCAAAGAGGGGGGAATTCCACTTTTCCCTCCCCTTCTCGTCCGCTAGTGGGTTCAAGAGCGGATGAACGAATCATCCAACGAAAAGAGAAAAATCACTCCAAAGTAAAAGTATTTGGCATTTTAAACTAGTTTACCCACACCTCAAGGAACATTTTCTACTTTTTAACACCGCTAAAGAGAGAGAATTCCATCGTTCACCAGCGGACGAGAAGGGGTGGGAAAAGTGGAATTCCCCCCTCTTTGGCAATTTCAAAAAGTAGAGTTTGTTCCCTAAGGTGTAGGTAAAATGGCCTGAAAACTGGCTATTCCCCCCTCTTTGACGAAATTCCCCTCCCTTTGGGAAATTAGCTCATCCGCCAGTGCCATCGTTCCTTTTCACGGGCGGACGAGCTTATTGTCTAAAGGGAGGGAATTTCGTTAGAGAGGGGGGATTGAGCAAGAATAATGCCATTTTACCTACACCTTAGGGAACAAATTCTACTTCTTGAAACCGCCAAAGAGAGGGGGGGAATTCCACTTTTCCCACCCTTCTCGTCCGCTAGTGTTCCTTTTTATTCTCTGTTCTAGTACTCAGAGGTCAGCAGAGGCCATTTAAGGGGCTTAAGTGCGTTCCTTTGAAAAAAATGGAGAGGACAGTGCCTCAGAAATAAGTGATGGTAAATCATTGTTATCCATATCTGGTACAGCTCGGTGAAGGTTTCCTGTATCAAAATTTGATATCTATGAATTCGTTACGTAGCTATTCAGTAAATAATATATATAAACTCACTTATAAAAACGTTGTAAAATTGAACTTCCTCTGATTAAAAAATGATTTGACGTGATTTTATTTGAGTTTACGTTTTGTTTGACATTTACAATACAAATTTTATGTCAAAAAATATATTTCATTTGAAGTTATACTGTCCGTTAACCCCCCCCCCCCTTACCTCTCTTCAGGCATTAGGCCCGCGCAGCGGTGGTATTTCAGTGGTTCATAAATGCACGTTCATATGTATCCACTTTAGTACATATGCAGGCAAAAATTTCGTGTTCGGGAGAAGGAATACTAGGAAAAGTTTTGGGGTTTAGAAACTTGCGGTTAGTCACCACTGTTTTTGGTTAGCAAAAAAATACAAAACAGCTTTCGTTGCATATGATTCGGAGTTCTATTTACATAATATTCAAACTCGCGCCAACAATATCCTGCATGAGTGACGTCATAGCTGGAGGAATGCTTCGTGCGGGCATACGAATGACGGTGAGGTGATTTTACGGTAATTTTCGGTGAGTTGACCATTGACCATTCGGTCGGGTCAGTTAACCATTCGGTGAGCTGATTTTCGGTGGGTTAACATTCGGTGACTTAAAAATTCGGTGAGTTGAAATTCGGTGACATGATTTCCGGTGGGTTTAAGCGACCCCACAAATGACGTGTATTTATAGCTTGGTCAGGATTTCATGTTCTCAAAAATCTTCTTTGTGTACTAAAATATTATTATAAGAATTATTTCATGTGAAAAAAAGTTTCTCTAAAACGCAACGCGCGCGAAAAGCATAATTTTATTTTTGCGCTAAAAGCCTTTCAAGTAACAAAAAACCTGAATAAGCTATAGTTTAAAAAATAGCTTAGTTATAGACATATTATTTAAACGCGCGCCAATAGTACCCTGCATGAGTGACTCATAGCTAAGGAATGCTTCGTAGGTTACTGATAACGTGTTATTTTAACATAAAGATGACGTGTATTTATAATTTAGCCAGGATTTCTTGGTATAAAAAAATTTTTTTTGAACATACGATGACTTCGATGCAACTTTATTAATTTATTAATTTTTCCGAAAATCGTGTGCAAAGAAATGTTTCTCAAAAATGTTAACACTCCAAATCTGTCTTGAATTCAAATCGCGCGCCAAAAACACTGTGAGTAACAAAAACCCTGAATAAGCTAAACAAAATCTTCAAACGCGCGCCAATAGAGTACCCTGCATGAGTGACTCATAGCTAAGAAATGCTTCGTAGGCTACTGATAACGTGTTATTTTAGCATAAAGATGACGTGTACTTATAGCTTGGTCGAGATTTCTTGTTATCCAAAATAATATTTTTGCACCTGTAACCAAAACATATGATGATGACTTCAGCGCAACTTTCGTTATTTGTCCGAAAATGTAGTGAAAAAAAAGTTTCTCAAAAATGTTGACGATCACCAAATTCTGTATTGAATTCAAATTGCGCGCCAAATCCACTGTGAGTAACAAGAAACCCTGAATAAGCTAGACGTAATATTCAAACTGGCGCCAACAGTACCCTGCATGAGTGACTCATAGCTATGGAATGCGTCATAGGTTTCCTAATTACATGCTAGCATATGAATGACGTGTATTCATAGCTTCTTCAAGATTTTTAGTTATTAAAACAATTATGCGCTGCAGAAATATACAATGACTTCGGTGCAAATTTATTAATTTGTCCGAAAATCGTGTGAAACGAAAAGATTCTCAAAAATGTCCATGCACGCCAAGTTCTGTATTTAATTAAGATGCGTGCCAAAACCACTGTGAGTCACAAGAAATCCTGAATAATCTTCAGTCGATTTTTTTGATTTCGACTTTTTTTAGGAACTTTTTGTGTAAAACCTTTCCCTCGACCCCAACTTGCTGCTTCCGACAGCCAGTTGAGGTACAATTCGAGGTTGAGGGAAAGATTTTATACACAAAAAAGTTCCTAAAAAGTCGTAACCAAAAAATCGACTATAGACGTAATATTCAAACGCGCGCCAATAGTACCCTGCATGAGTGACTCATGACTAATGAATGTCTCGGAGGGTTCGATAACGCGCTGGCATATGAATGACCAGTATGTATGCAAGTGATCATCAGCGGACAAGAAGGGGTGGGAAAAGTGGAATTCCCCTCTCTTTGGCGGTTTCCGTATGTAAAATTTGTTTTTTTTTCAGGGGTATGAAAAATGCCCCATTTTCGCTGATACCCCCTTCTTTGGGAATATTCCCTCGTCCGCCAGTGCGTGTATGTATGCAAGTGGACAAGACTGCGTGTTACGGCATATGTTTCGTGGCAGTAGTGCAGTGGGTTAGCACGTCAGTGTATATCACATGAGATGCTGGGTTCGAATCCTATCTGATAATAAAAGAAATTTTGTGGGCTAAGTTTTTTGTCACTATAAAATGCAGTCTTTAATCAATTAAACCGGTGTTATCCGGGTTGGGAAATTTGAATGCCCTATAATAGAATTTTTTGGTTACGACTCTTTTCAGAACTTTTTTGTGTAAAACTTTTCCTTCCTCAAATTGCTGCTTCCGACCGCCTTATGGGTTCCATTAAAAAGGTTGATCGGCACTTTGAATACGTTTCTTGGTCATTTCACCAAAAAATTCGCCTATAATATCTGAACTTACTTATACCATTAACCTCATCATTCTCGTTAGTTCGCTCCTTCGATTCCTTTTGATGAACTTGCCTAAATGTGAGGGAGGAAGAGGCATTTTTTTTCAAAAAAAACTTTTTTCAAGAATCAAATGGTAAATTTTCTGGTCAAAAGTTTCATAAATTGACTGCTTTTCTCTCCTGTTTCCTTCTCTTCCTACTTGCCTTCGGTCACT